>LPNX010756190.1:0-15496 GCA_001517045.1 Pseudotsuga menziesii | reverse complement strand
ATGACCCTCGACATACCCAAGTCCCTAGCTTCAAAAGTGGCGTCCATGTCCCTCTACCTGACTTTCTTAGAAACTTAGGAACATAGTTCTATAGTGCTAATGCGTATGAAATTTAAATAATTTTTAGTGTACATAAATATTCATTTTCATCCATATAAATCCAAGCCATTATACACAAATATGAAAAATTTTCTCATGTAGATAGCAAGGGTGGATACAACTAAAACACCATCAAGTGAAATCCATATCTCACCCAAAATAGATAAATAAAGAAGCTAAATCACCTATAGATAAAAAACTTCATGTTGCAACAAATAACTTTCCTATATTGGGATCCTATTTATCAAAAGCACCTTGTGCCCCATCTTCTAGAAATTACCCATTCCCTCTACCTTGAATCTCGAATTTAGTCCTTGAAGGAAATTAGTCAACACCCTATAGTTTTGTTGGTGCTTGCTAATCCAAATGTTAAAATACAATAAAAGAAACTTCTCTTTCTTAATAAGTGATTTTGCTTGAGTGAAGGGTACATTTTTGTTAAGGTCATGACACAAGAGTTCCATAATAAGCACCAAAAAAATCACAATACATAGAGAGGATGATGTGCTTGATTAAATTCTAATCCCATGCTCTCATTTGTCATTATAGAATCCATTGGAAAAATGCAATCGTGAAATATTAAAAAATTGTTAAGTCTGTTGAATTTTGAATGGGGTCTAAAACTTTACTTTTGTATATGAATCCAAATGAGTTTGGAAACACTCTCCAACATCCTAAAACAATTAATGGTAATGTTAAAAATTTAAGTAAAATTTAGATTAAATTCACTTTAAGAATTTAATATTATGGACTTTAATGTCGCTTCTACAAAATTGTCTAGGATCATAGAAAAGTAGTCCCTAGGAATCCCCAAACACCACCAAAATAGGGGTAACCCATACAAAATTGGTGCCTAGGAATCCCCATGTATACCCAAAATAGGGATACCCCATCCCCTTTGCAATCAATGTGCCTTGAATCTATTCCAAATGTCTCTATTACTTCGACCAAGCTTTGGGTACATCAGGGTACGTCATGACTCATGGTACATGGGTACCAGGTATCTAATATGTGGGTACATGTATCCACTATTACTATGTGTAATGTACCCCCGACTATCGGTACCCATGCTACTTAGGTTATAAACCTTAGTTAAAATTGTACCCACGGGGGCTTCACTTATTGACCAATATCCTATCACGTTAGTTCATATTGTGGGTTTTAAAATTATCAAAAATTGAACCAATATATTGCAGGTATTGGGGGGGTGAGGGGTTTAAGGTGGGGGTGGGTAGGGTGGTTTATAAGGATTTAGGTATAAAAAGGGGTGAGGAGGAGGTTTTAAGTATTGGGAGGGGGTTTCAACAAAAATACTTTAGGGCAATATCTCTGGAAATTAAGGGTATTCTTTAATATCCCACGATCGCACGTGCTATGTGAGAGGTTCACTAAGTGAAGTCCCCATGATTGTACCCTAGATAAAAATATTAAATTGGACCCATAATTGGTAATATATCTTAGTATTCACCTATTTATCTAAAAATATGGAGAGTGTATTGAAATTTTAAAAGGAAGAAACTACATATAGTAAACAAATCTAAATTAGTTGAAGGAATTCATAATAAAAGAAAATCAGCAATGCCATTATAGAGATTTGAACAAAGCCACAGTAAAGAACCAATATCCTATACCAAGAATTGATGACCTCTTTGATAAGATGAAAGGTGCTTCAGTCTTCTCTAAGATTGATTTTTGGTGAGGGTATAACCAACTTGGGATTAAAGAAAATGACATTTCTAAGACTACTTTTTGAACTTGATTTGGGAATTATGAGTTCGTAGTGGTACCATTTGGTTTGACCAATGATCCAGCAGTATTCATAAGGCTCATGAAGAGTTTCTTCCGAAAGTACTTCGACCACTTTGTTTAGGTCGTCTTAGATGAAATTCTTATATATTGTAAGAATGAGAAGGAGAATGAAGAATACTTGCGGTTAGTCTTAACTTGCTTAAGGTAACATAAACTGTATGGTAAACTATCGAATAGTTCCTTCTTCCAAAAGGAGATTCACTACTTAGGGCATATCATCTCAGGAGTAGGGATCTCAGTGGACCCAAAGAAGGTGAAGGCCATCAAGAATTGGGAAATTCCAAAGAATGTGCATGAGTTTCATATATTCATGGGATTAGAAGGTATTACTAAAGATTCATGGAAGGGTTCTCTGAGATTGTGAAAGCCATCACCACCTTGTAGCGAAAGGGAATCTAATATGAGTGGACCAATGAATGTGATGTCACTTTTTCTAAATTAAAGAGATTGTTGACAAGTGCACCAATATTATGGGTAGTAGACATGGATAAAGACTTCATGGTATGCACCGACACCTTGAAGCAAATGTTAGGAGAAGTTCTAATGAAGGAAGGTGGGGTAATGGCTTATGCATCTCGTAAGTTGAAGCCTCATGAGGAGAAATATGCCACACATGATTTAAAATTGGAAGCAGTAATGATGGCACTAAAATTATTGAGACTCTACCTAGTTGGTAGAAGTTTCACACTTAAAATAGATCATCAGATCTTGCAGTATATTTTTACACAAACGAATCTGAATGCTAGAAAATGGCGATGGAGTGAGCTCATGAGTGAGTATGAATTTGGTATCTCATATATCAAAGGAAAGGAGAATGTAGTGATAGGCTCTTTAAGACGAAGGCCGAGGATTTTCTCCCTAATACCCTTGAAGGATTATTTGAAGGAGAAAGTGCTCAGAAAACTCTTGGGGGGTTGTTGCTATCTAAGGGTAACCTTGTCCATTTAGAGTCGGAATAATCTTGAGTTGAAGTATAATGGGTACCATCTTGAGGAATATTTGTTGCTTCGATATCAAGGGAAGATGTATATCCCTAAAGAAGGTGACGTCAAGGAAACAATCCTTAGTGACCCCATATGGTACATTATTGTGCACACCCTGGAGTGAAGAAGATGTATGTAGACATGAAGAAGCTCTTCTCCTAGCCTGGTATGAAGAGCGATGTAGTCGAATTTGTTTCTAAATGCCTCGAGTGTTAGCAAGTAAAGGCAGATCATCGATACCCAACCGATCTCTTACAGCCTCACGATATTCCTATGACTAAATGGGAAGTCATTTCCATGGAATTCATTGTGGGATTTCCACTCACATCCTCGAGACATAATTCTATAGTAGTGGTGGTCGACAAACTATGGGGTTTATCATAATTACTAAGCCTGCTTTATGAGCTAGCTTGAGTTGTCTTCTAGTAACTCTATTTTCCTTTATAAGGATGTATTACCTATGTAATAATATAAATTATCATTTATTGATCATTCATTAATGTGTGTTCATTAATTCTTCTTCTTCTTTCCTTATGCTAATTCTCTACAATTCTCTATGAGGTTAATTGTGTGCCTAGATCCTTAGCTTGTTTATGAAATTCCTTATGCCATCAAGGATTTAGAATTTCTACATGGTACTAGATCTTAAGATATCAAAGCTATACATGATATCATATCTTTGAGATTTCATTAATTAATCCTCCTTTTCAGATTTGTAGGTTCAACTTCAAATGGATTCAAGAGTATCAATTCCTCTTCTTTCTCCATTCATAAGCTATTGAGAGTGGAAATTGAAGATGAATTCTTATCTAAAGAGACAAGGTATCTATGAGATATATATTGGAGCTAGTGAAGAGTCTTATGAAGAGCCAAGTGACTGGTTGAATCACTATGATAAAGCAATTAGAGCTATTTGTCTAGCTATCTCTCCAAGCATACGGTACCTTATTGATTTTGTTGAATACCCAAAGGATCTCTAGAAAGAATTGGATAGAGTTTTGGGAAAGAAAAATGAGGATCCTTCTAGATATGTGGAGAGTGCCTCTAGCTCCTCAATGATTTCTCTCTCTCAATATTTCTCAGCCTCTATAGTCTTTGATGAAGTTGATCATGAAGAAGAAGTTTCTCATACAGTTCTTATTGTTGCTACTCTCTTTGATTTGAATGCTTCGTCCCTCAATCAAAAAGCAAATATTGAAGAGCCATCTTTTTCTGGGTCTCTTGAAGTAGAAGATATTTATTCATCTTCTTGTGATGTTGTTTATGAAAAAGAAGTGACTAGTGGAGCTGCTATTTCTATTGGTGATTCACTCACATATTCATTGTTCTCTATGTCTTTTATCATGGATTATGAGATCCATATGCAAGACGTCTCACACTTTGTGCATGCCTCTCTCCTTGATGGTGCACAAGCTAGTGATTTCTAGGATGTTTGCTTAGCCAAATCAAGTCCTATAAGTGTCTTACCACTTACCATACTTGATCCCATGTGCTTCTGCAGCTCATCCTTTTCTCTTGGCACTCATTCTCAAAGCCTCCTTGAATATTTTGAACATCACTACCCTTCCTCCTTACGTTCTTCTACCATAGAAGATTATTTACTAGTATATTCCCATGAGTCTATTGTTGTGCTTATATGTGATCTCTTGGATTCTTTGGAAGCTAGATCAACCAATGAATCCCATGCATTTTCACTCTTTGATCCTATGCCTTCTCTATGTTCCTACATGATCACTTGCACACATCCTCTCTATGTAAATGAAGATGGAGACATTATGCATTTGCTTAGAAAGTTATTTCACCCATCTGGAGCTCATTTCATCTCTAATAGTTCAAATTTCAAGTCATCTCATCATCTTGGAGCTAATTACAAGTCTCAAGATCCTTCAGTATTGCCTTCACATCTTTGGATCTCGGTTGTTCTACATGGTCCTAGTTTCCATCCTACAACTAATCTTGATCTAGGTGGGCAGATTTATCTTCTTCCCAAGATGAAGATTCCTCTAGACATCAGCATTTAGCTTGGAAAAGAAGCAACACCAATAATTCAATATTTTTTTGGTATTTCTTTTCATGTCCTTTCTTGAGGGAGGATTTTCCCCTTGAGGTTTTGCCTCTTTCCTCATTTCTTTGGACAATATAAATTGTAAAAGGGTGACCATAGCCTTGTTGTTGGGACATATATGCATATATTTCTTATTAGTTCAGAGATATCATCATAAAGTCAAGCTTAAAGGGGGTTATTGGAATATAATAAACCCACTCATAAAATAATTAATCATTATTTGATTAATTTCCTACCCACTAGCTTAGATAGTTGTCATCCACTTGAACCTTAGAGCCAATGCTTTCCCTCTATATCCCAAGAATGATTTATTTCTGATTCTGGGTTGATCTTAACCACTTTATGGCCATCCAAAATTGGTAACTTCACTTTATAATATTTTATGCTTTCTTCTACTTTATCTGCATTATCCTGCTTTTCTATGGATAAGGTATAGCTAGTCAACTAGGAAACTAGTAGCTATTGTTTCCAACCCATCCTCTAATATTTTCTCTCCATATTCTAGGATTAGCAATTCTTTTCTTCACTCATCATCACTCACACATGCTATTTCTAATTCATGAGGTGCTTGGTAGATTAGGAAAGTGCTTTAGCCAACTATGGGGTTTATCATAATTAGTAAGCATGATTTATGAGCTAGATCGAGTTGTCTTCTAGAAAATCTATTTTCCTTTATAAGGATGTGTTACCAATTAAATAATATCAATTATAATTTATTGATCATTCATTAATCTGCGTTCATTAATTCTTCTTCTTCTCTCCTTATGCTAATTCTCTACAATTCTCTGTGAGGTTAATTGTGTGCCTAAATCCCTAGCTTGTTTATGAAATTCCTTATGCCATCAAGGATTTAGAATTTATACAATTCTATAATCATCCAAAAATTTAGTTTGATCATCAGTAAATAGCTTCTCATCCTAATGCTCCAGAAGGTGTAGTCATCTACATTGAATATTGGAACCTTGGAAGACATTTTTACTTTCTTATCCATAGTGATAAGGGATCTCCCTTCAAGTGATTAAAATTTTAATGAAGTGCCTGCTTAGATACCAATTGTTGGAATATCAAGTAATACCGAGAGGGGGGGTAAATCAATATTGAGCAATCTATTTAAATTTTATTAAATAAAAAATAAATAGCAAAAATAGAACATAGTTATTTTATTGTGGAATCCCAATAGGGAAAACCACCAATACCTTATATTACTCCTAAATTGTTTTTACAATGTTTTCTTCCTACAACTAGAGATAAGGATGCTACAACATCGTATTTTCCAATAACTAATTGAAGGAGGCTATGACCCCTTTCCAGGCATGTTTCCTACCCTAGAACCTCCCAACCACCCTTATATGATAACTTGGTCTCTCACCCTATACATGTATGGAACTTCCAATCGTATGTACTGAGACACTTATTTGAAAATTTAAAGCATTGTTTAAATACTCTCAAACATATCTCTTCATCTAACAATCACGCATCTTCATCATGTCTCTTCACAAAAACTAATCCTAAATTACCTCTTTGTTTATTGTTTTAATGTTTGTTTAATTTATGAGTCACGACCATCCACAATGGTATTTTCACAAGAACCTTCCTGCAAATACATTTTAAAAAATACCTTTCCGCAAATACCTTTCAACAATCACCTTTTTGCAATGACCATTCCGCAATTACCTTTCCACAAATACCTTTTCACAATTACCTTTCTACAATGACCTTTCCGCAATCAGAAACTGCTTCCTTCCATAATTGCAGATTGCAAGTTGCGGGCCTGCATTTCAAATTTTCTCGCAACCCCTTCCGCAAATACCTTTCTGCAGCTCTGACTATGCAATTGCGGATTGGGAGTTACAGGTCTGCATTTCAACTTTTGTCGCAACCCCTTCAGCAAATACCTTTCTGCAGCTATGATTATGCAATTGCGGATTGATGAACCTACTTTTCCTAAATTCCAGAATTGACTTTTGCAATTATGTGATCGCATCCATCTTTCTTTAATTGCTTTGAACTGTCAATTTCTTGCGGCTTTGATCTCATCCGTCAATCTGCTATGAGTGTAGAACTTAACTTTGTGGATATCTCCTCACTCGTTGATCTATTTTTTATATGCGATAGACCATCCAACTTCTGTAGCTATTTCAACATTGTTTCCTTATGATTTTACATTGACAACAATGCCAATTTACTCAACAATCACCCCCTTTGGCATTGGTGGAGATTGTTGGTTATACTTCTACTTACATGACAAGTATTGAAATGGAATGAAACATGTTTGTTGATGTGTCAAATGGGTCTTATGTGTTTTTCAATTACATGTCTAGGTCTCCTTTGACCATCCACTAGCTCATCATATCACTTTCCCCTGGGAGAGAGTACACAGTTATATTCCACTATGTGAAGTGGTATCACCTCGTAGAAAAAAGTGGTTTTACAATTCCTCCAGCTCCAATCGTTACCAATCACAATATGCCACCTTTGAACCATGGTAATTGCATACCATGATGCCAAGTCATGGTTAAAGCATGTGTCACTTCTAGGCATGTTATGAGCCATAACCATTGATTATGGTATCCTTTAACCAATTATGTTCAATGATTAGGTTTAGTCCCTTTTTACTTATTCTTTAGTTCTTTCACCCCTAATCACATGGTTCATCAAGATACTGCTTAGGTCCTAATCTCCTCTAATCCCTTAGAATGGGTTCTAGTGCTTAGTTTATGTGGCTAGTCCAAATTAGAACCTATCAACCATATGTAAACTCCACATCATCTAGAATCCACATGGAACCTCCATGTTACACCAACCACGTGGCACTTGTGGTGTCCATATAAAAAATTTCAAAAGTTTAAAAATTCAATTTTTCGATAGCCGTCTCTATGAAAATTATACTCGTCATTTTCCCATAAACAAGTGGCCAACACAAATTTACAACTAGTGATTTCCAATACTAGAAAATCATTTTATCAACAAACTTAAGTGTGCATTCCTTGATTTTTCCTTATACTAGTGATTTTCTATCACTTCACAACTTTTTTTTGACACAAATGTGAATTTCTACCCATTCTTTTAGGATTTGCATCTTCCATTCATGATTTTCTTTTATCATTTTCCATGCTAGCTCTAAAAAACATATATGGGCACTTCATGCCGAAACTTTCTATCAAAAAATTTATCAAGTTATTTTCTTGTAAATTGTAACTTCACCCAAATTTTCTAAAGATCACAAATTCTTGGTACAATTTCTCTCTAAAATCAACCAAAACATTCAAACACCCATTTAGAATTTTTGTTACCACTTTGAATTAAACAAACGAGAAATTAAACATGATTTATCCTAATATTTTCTTTGGTTCATTTTATCAAATAATTATTGTGCAGCCTATAATCCTTAGTGTAAAATAAAAATAGGGTCCACGTATCGGATGACCACTTTATTTATTTGGGGTTGTGAGATACTGAAATGACTGTCCAAAATCACCAAGTAACAGAGGATTTAAATATATCTAAATTATTCCCCAAATATAAACCTATGCATTTACAAAATTTATAGTCAATTTGTACTTGAATGCATGCATAAAAAGCTAATAAAACCATGCAATTAAATAATTTTATAATGGTTAATTAAACATTTTGTATAACAAAATTAAATACATGGCATTTCATACACAAATAGAAACGTATATGAAATATCCTCCAATTGAATGCAGAGTAAGCACATTCCTCCTAGCCATCATCTCTTTGTTATTCCAAGAGGGTTATCAATCCACAAGATAGTTTTGAACCTCACTCTACAACTATCCCAATTTACTAGTTCTCTTCCCCCATGAACTTTCACAACCCAAGAAATTGGTTTCCCTAATCTTAGTTGAGATTCTCTCTTGCTCTCTTATCTAAGTTAACAGTCCCTCATGCTATTTCCCCAAGTCTCTTTCATAGCTCCAGCAGATGCCCACAAAGGACTCTCAGTGTCGTGAATCCAAGGAACTCGCGTGTAAATTCTTTGTGTTCTCAAGTACAACTTCTAGGATAAAATATGGTTTGGTATTTGAGAGCTTACAATAGATGAAGGATGAATTATGGAGCTAGCCTAGTTGAATGTTAGGAGAACTAAATAAATAAAACTCATGAGAAGTTCACATTTCCCCCACTAATCCTCAAGTCTTGGATAGTTAACCTAGATGAACGCTAATCCAATTTAATTAAAGAGGATTTTATAAAGCTTAAGATAAAAAGGATTAATAAGGATATTGACTTAAATTATAAGTTATTGTGGTCATCTCCCCCTTAAACCATATTCTCTCTTTCCCTCTTGTGAAATTATAGCACCCCCCCAAATCTCTTTGCAGCAAGAATGGTTTCTATAATAAATGTGAAATGTACATAACTATGTCCAACTTTTACCCATTTCATCCATATTTATTTAATTACATCATTAGATAATTTCATTCATTGGCATACAAGCTAAGATTATTCAAACTACCCTTATAACTCTCTATGATTGGGAATTAAATAATGTCTCCTTTGCCACATGTCCAAGCCTTTGTTTTCAAAGAAAACAAGTCCTCAAAGTGATATTGGATATATGATCACACTTTCTTTGATCTTTTTGGTGATCCTCTCCATCTCCCATGAATCAATCCCAAACCAAACTCAAGCAACCTTTTATATTCTCATGTAATGATCCCGTCCAAGTACTACTTTGCCACTTATCCTAGTTGACTAGTTTTCCAACTTCCTTCAAAAAATTATAAATGTACATAAAACCTTACACATACATGTCATCCTAAAAAATAGGTAAATGCCAATAAATTGTTATCTATCTCGAGGAGCTCAGTGTAATCAAACAAGTTTATGTCAGAAAATGTACAACCTCTTATTTTCCTTTAGCTTCCCACTTTTACCAAAGAAATGCTTATAATACTTTATGTGAAGCATTATTCTATTTAGGTCCTTCCAACATAGGAGAAAAAAATGTCACATACTTGCAACTTCAAATGCCTTTTCACATTTTGTTTTACAAAATAACTCAATATTTTTTGAAATACAATTACACAACAACCTATACATGTAAACAACAACATAAGAGATGAAAATGACATGTCACTAAAACTTCAAAGGGTAAACAACAACAGAAGAGATGAAAATGACATGCTGGTAAGACTTGAAATGGTAAATAACAACATAAGAGATAAAAATGACTTGTAATGAAGAGTTTAAGTGCGTTATGGCATTTTGGTTTACAAAAGATGTCAAACATTTTTTGAAAAACATGTAAACTACACTTACAGTTCTAAGAAAGTGTCATGTAAACCACACTCTTCACTTCAATGGGTATCAGACCATAGGGAATTTGGTGTTCAATGTGTCGCTGAAATTAAAAACATGGAATGATCACGCCAAAATGTAGTAATGCAATAGTTTACTATATTATGTTTGCACAAGGTTATGGGATCCTTCATAGAATGAGCAATAAAATTTCGGACTTGAGAACCGAAAATGCTAAGAAGCCTCACAAACCCACACAACACCATTTTTATTGATTGCAATGCATTGTTCACCTAAGTCTGTTCTCTTCTCTGACCTGCTATACTAGATCTCCTTCTCCGTCTTTATTTCCTTCTGCTTCAACTGCAGTGCCATGCGTTCTTTCTCAAATTTCATCTTTTCACTCTCCAGTTCCATGGGTTCAGTCTCAAGTTTTATCTTTCCGTTCTCAGTCTTCATTTTTTTCAGTGCCATGCGTTCTTTCTCAAACTTCATCTTTTCATTTTCCAGTGCCATGCGTTCTTTCTCAAGTTTTATCTTTCCATTCTCCGTCTTTATTTCCTTCTGCTTCAACTGCAGTGCCATGCGTTCTTTCTCAAGTTTCATCTTTCCACTCTTCAGTTCATTCTTCAGTTCCATGAGTTTATTTTCAAGTCTCATCTTTTCATTCTCCAATTTTCTGTCCTCGTACGTTAGTGCCATGATTTTATACTCAAGTTCCCTCTTTATTTTAAACTCAAGATTCATCTTTTTGTACATGATTTTATAGTCAATTTCCATCTTTCCATTCTCAGTTTTCATTTGCTTCTGCTTCAACTGCAGTGCCATGCGTTCTTTCTCAAATTTCGTCTTTTCATTCTCCAGTTCCATGGGTTCATTCTCAAGTTTTATCTTTCCATTCTCCGTCTTCATTTGCTTCTGCTTCAACTGCAGTGCCATGCGTTCTTTCTCAAGTTTCATCTTTCCATTCTCCAGTTCCATGGGTTCATTCTCAAATTTCATCTTTCCATTCTTCAGTTCCATGAGTTCAATCTCAAGTCTCATCTTTTCATTCTCCAATTCTCTGTCCTCGTACGGTAGTGCCATGATTTTATACTCAAGTTCCATCTTTTTGATTTCATACTCAAGTTCCAGCTTTTTGTACATGATTTTATACTGAAGTTCCATCTTTTGATTCTCCAACATCATCCTTTTCAATAAACTTTCCTGCCACTTGAACCCCTCATTTTCAAGCATCCATGATGTTCTTGCACTATCTGGTTGCATCGTTGTTGTTCTTGCATTATCTGGCAACGTACCAGACATCACTGGATTACTGTTTTTTGGTTCAGTGGACCCCATGCACTCATCGATGTTATCTGATGGTTGAATCCGTCTTTTTCTTGCATTATCTGTTAAGACCATCCCTCGATTAAGACCACTACACCCCTTTGACTCTGTGCTCAGCTTCATTCTTTTGGGAACGAATCCTATCTCCTTCTCTTGATCATCTCTTCCATTTTCATCCTTTATGGCCCCCAATTCCTCTTGATCGTCTCTGCTTTTAGGAGTTGATGACTGGAAACCAATATCTGCTGCGATATGCTGCCTGCTGTGATAATTACGAATCTCTTCATAGAATAAGGGCCTGGAGCTTAACATTTTCCTCACTTCCTCCTTGGTCGTCTCAGGGAGATGCTTCATAGAAGCTAAGAGAGCAGGATTCTTAACAACTTTGTCGGCTGTGCCTATTCCAAGCAGATCATTCACTCTCTTATACCTCTTAATGAGGTCGTTGAATTTGTCTAAACATTGCTGCGGAGTAACAGAAAAACCTTTCTGGATCGTGATCAGCTCCGAAACAGATTGCCACTTGCTCAACTTTTCATTAGTGCACTCCTCGTCCACATAACAAACCACTTGAATCAGATGCCTCACCTTGTCATCTGTCCATTGCATCGGTGGCGCTAGAGATTTTTTCGGCGAGCTCACCATTTTCGCAACCGAACGATCGACGTTTCCTATGATTCAAAACAGAATAACAATCAAGTTTCCTTTGGTTTATAAATAGATGTATAAAACCTGAAATAGGAGCTATAGCCAATCATATACCCTCGTTCAAAAACCAGTGGGTAAAAAATCTTAGTAATCCAAAATAGTAAAATACAAAAGCTTCAATATTCCTAATTTAATTAACTTTCCTCATTCCATGATTCTTTCGGTATGTGGGGAATTCTCAATATCAAAACCCCTAGCACATAACCAAATTCCGCACGATACCCACCCACATTACTGGAGCAAGCAAACAGCCAAAATTTTAAACTAAAACCTTTAAAAACCCATGGAAATCACCTTACCTTGTGTAGAAAACAAATATAATGCAACGAGCCTTATTGTTCAGTCAATCTTGAGTGTTGTCAATTCAACAGCTCGTATTACAATACCATTCCTCTCACGCATCCGCATCAATTCAATTTGCTTAAATGCAAGCTTAAATAGATAAATGTACTTGGAATTTGACATATGTTTGGACGCACATTGTATAACATACACCTAGTAATAATAGCCATCATGACTTGGAGTTAAATTGCCTTCGTGGATATTTTTATTTTTTTATATTTGCATGTAATCATGTGGGCCTAAACTAAAAACTATATATATTAAAGAACTCATAAATCTTATATATATATATATATATTAAAGAACAAAATAAGTGTATAGTTTTACTTACCCGAATGCGGGTAGTATGCAGATCAACCAAGTGGTAGCAGAAGAGGAGGATGTAAGCCACGAGGCAGAGGCTCACGAGGCCCATGAGGCAGAGGCTCACGAGGCTCACGAGGCCCACGAGGTGGAGGCCGAGGGGACAAGTGGTCGACGTGAGGCTCATGAAACAGAGTTAACAAGTGGACAACATGAGGGGACTGACCCACATCTTGTCTAGACACATGCTTAGTACATATGGGAGGGTAGGAGTGATGGTCGGGAGGCTCAATACTAGCAAGGAGGATAGGGAGAGGCATGGGAAAAACTCATGCCAGGGGCTCTTGTCTCAAGTGATGGATTCGAGGAAGATGGTTATGGCGAGCCAAATCCTGAGCATATCCTCACACAGTCCATCAATAATGACAACGCGTACTTGATTATGCATTGCTGGCCTTTCCTATTGAGTGCTGAGTTATTACTTAAACCAAAAACAGAGGGAAACATTGCGCTATGAATTGTGTAGACTATTTGGGAGAAACATCTCCACATCGATAGGAACAAATACAGGCTCAGATTGCTCTAAAGTGTTAAGGTAAGGAAGCGCAGGAGAAGGGGTAGGAGGAGCTTACTACGCATACGAGGTGGTCGCTTGAGGAGGTTGGATTTACAGTTGAAAATGGTCGCTCCTAAAGGTGGAAATGAGGAGGACAAGTGGGAAATTCTCTTCAATGAGGAGACACTAGAGCATATCCAATGCTCCATTGTGGTGATGTAAAACGAGATTTATGGAGAGTTCATACTAAAGCTCAAAAGATAGGTGGTGATGGAGCATAGTTTTACTTGTAAAATTTATGGCTTGGTAATTTAAAAATATATAGATATATATTTTTGATGGTTAATATAAGTAATTATGAGAAAAAAGTGAGATGTTGTCCTCCAATGTCATTCCATGTCACAAAACTCATGGGGATCGTTGAACCCAATGTCCAACAATCTCCCCTAACGCGAGTCGGGTGAGTTTCGAACCCTTGACCTATTGCTTTCATACTATTTGTTGGACTGACGATTGTCATTAGACCCAAACCTGCACGCATTAATCTCTGCCACAATCACTAGAGTTAGGATCTGAGGAGGCGATTAGTCCATGTCACCAAAATCATGGTGAGCGTTGAACCCAATGTCCAACAGTTCCATTGTTTTTTATCCATTGTACTCAAATCTTCTTACTGATAGCATATAAATTTTTATCTAAGAACTGTTGTGGTAGAGACTGCAAATTTGTCCAAAGGATAAGGAGCAAAAAACGCAGAGATATGCTCATGTTTGTGTTGTTGTATGTCGAGAGTGTGGAACAACTGCACCTTATGGTCGTCTAGGGTTCTTTTAATAAATGCAATAAAAGGATGATTGATATAAGCATATTCATTGTAATTTCATCTTGAACATAAACGATCTGGAATTTGAAGAAGACCAGATTGACCTTTTTGAAGACCATAAACAAACTCTAGTTGGAGAACGAAAAAACATTATGCTAAAACTAAAGCTAGAAATATCCTTGAGATCTTTTTTATTTTCAATGCATGCCTCATCTAAATGTTAGATCCTCTATCCAAATTGTGTGTTGCATCCTAAATTTCAACTCATTGATCTTCGACGCCTAATGCATCATTAACATTAACCTGAATAAATATTTGATCTATTATGGATTTCTCTTCTTGAATTACTCTTTGAAATAAATATATTACATTCAATGCACTCAATGGTGTTAACTTTTTAATAGAATGGTTCAAATCTCTATCGATATGTTAAACATATAGTTTTTCTAAACGAGTGTGAAGTTGGGGTTTATATCTTCTTAGACATCAATCGAAAACCATTTAAACATTGAAAAGGTGTTTTAGGCATGTAACCTTTAAAGTTGTCTATATTGTACAATGCTCTCACTCTCACTACTAATGAAACTTCAATATCAATATATCTATTTACAAAGTATCAATTTATCAAAACCACCTTATGGATCTATTTATAATTAATATTAAATAATAAAACAGAAAACATAATTATATAAGCAAATAAAGAAAAATTATTAATTTAATTTTTTTTTAGAAAACAAACTCACACATGGCTCCTTATTATCATAACAAAACTTATTGATTATGTTCTTTCAGCATCTAATAGAGCAAAACAGTAGAGTAGAGCACCAATTGCATAAAATGCACATTAAAACATATGTGTGAAAATACATTTGGAAAGGAAATAATGATATCTTGGAAAGGAAATAATAATAGGGTATAGTTGTGTAATGTGTTATTTAATAAAATAAAATATTAATAGAGATATAAGAATATAAGTTATTTTAGATTATGTTAATTGTTATTTTTGTGTTTGTTGAATGATTAGTTTAGATTACATTGGTTGTCAGTTAATCTTTCACATTTGTTGAATGACATTATCCCTTACAATGAAAGAGGAATCTAAATGAAATATTATCTTTTTTAGGTTTGTAATGAGAAGACATGGTTTCTTAGGATTGTCATTTAACCTAATGTTATTTCATGTAATGAATTGTTGTGTTTTGAGAGTGCATTAA
>LPNX010756163.1:0-18962 GCA_001517045.1 Pseudotsuga menziesii | reverse complement strand
AATTATTACAATCTTTCTATCTCACAAATAAATGTAAAACACTTGAAATACAAGGTTCTCTTATACTTAATCAAGTTATTAAAAAAATTATTTATTTTATATGTTAGTTGTACAATGTATATATTTTTCTTTTTAAGTTTTTTACGTTTGTTATTATTAATTTTTTTAATGAGAATTGATATTTTGATGTGAAATTAATGAGAATAATTTTTAATTTATGAAACTATTGTCATAGAGGTGTCTGAGGAGTTGAACCCATTTTTAAATTGAAAACAAAAAAGATTATTGATTCAATAATGAAATTTTGAAAATGATTATCTTATAGAGAATGATAATAAGCCATAAAATGCAAAATATATCATATTTATCCTTATTATATTATTAATTTTTAGGTTACTTCTCTTTATAAGTATATATTTTTTTTGTCTAAGGCTCATTGGATGAGGAAATTTTAGAGATGCTTCCCTAAATTCATTGATGAAATCTCTAGTAAAGTTGTTATTATAGATTAGTTCATTCACAAGAGAGAGAGATTTAAACTAGACACCTTCCTACACAAAACTAGTCAAATTAACAATCACATTGGCTAAATCTATTAAATTAATGCTTTAGGCTAACCACATGCTCTACTCAAACAAAGAGGTAAACTTGAGCATAAATAAATTTTTTAGAAACTTTCACAAGCATGAAATACATGTAATGGTGAAAATTTACTATAGTAAACCTATGCAAACACAGGATAAGAGGTATATTATGCATCCCACTACACCATTTGGTATCAAACCAAGATAAATTACAAATAGGTGGAATAATAAAAAAAAGTTGTTGCATGGATTATGAAAACACGTGGAAGGATGAGAAACTAAAGAGTCGTGAGAGGGATGCAATTGAATTTAAGAAATAATTAAAAGAAATTGAAGAGTTGAACAAGTAAGAGAATGATATTTTTAAATTATATTTTTAAACAACTAGGGATTGTTAGATTCAATGTTTTGAATTATGATCTAACATGTTTAAAGTCGAAGCCTTAACAGATTGGCTAGGTGAGAAGAGGAGACACTTTGGGTTTGAAAGCATTGAATAGCCAGAAAAAAATAATTTTCAAAGTTAAAACATTTAAGGGCCATGTAACACTTTCAATTTTTTGGAAAAATTATGAGTGCACATAAACACTAAGAATATCCATGCTTGAAGAATATCAATTATGAAAAGGTTGTGCTATAATTTTCTCGAGGAGAATATAAGAATACATTGTTGCGATAGAAGTACAAATTGTCTTAGAAAGAACATATTCTTAATAGTATATTAAGAAATGTAATACATTGTCAATATGCATCAGGAACTAAGAGGATCAAGATATATAATATTTAAGAAGCATGGATGTTTGAAAAAGTTGTACATCAGTTTTTTTGGAGGACAATATAAGCATACACTGTTGTGATAGATGTACCAATTGTCTTAGAAACTGCATATAGTTAAAGTGTATATTAAGAAATTTAATAGATTGTTAATATGCATCAAGTTCCAAGAGGATCGAGATATATAGTCTTTAAGAAGTATAGATATCCTAAAATTCATTATTCGAGATGAAAAAAGATTGCATAAGATGTATTATGTTGAATACTTGTGTCATTTTGATGAAGAGAGTTGGTGAGAAGTTGTTGTGTAATCCATATAGGTCCAACATAATGATTGTCAATAGTGTGGATATTTTCCCTGAAGCACACTTCCATGGCATCATGTGTTTCTTGCATATTAATTTCTATGCTTATGCCATGCATTGATGAGGGCGTAAAATACTTATGA
Source organism: Pseudotsuga menziesii (assembly GCA_001517045.1). Lineage (NCBI taxonomy): Eukaryota > Viridiplantae > Streptophyta > Pinopsida > Pinales > Pinaceae > Pseudotsuga > Pseudotsuga menziesii. The sequence continues at coordinate 17,156 of LPNX010756163.1, read as the reverse complement.
GTACTCATTATTATGAAAAATATTGTCCCAGTCTGTTAAGACATTCTCCCCATAGTTATATTTTGATGTCAAACTTGTTCCCCTCCCTTGTTAACCACTTTCTCCATACGATAATACATACATCTATTCCTTTACTTATATCATCTTGCATAAAATATTTATTTACTTGTAATCACTGTAACCACAATAGGGTAATTTTTTTGTCATCTTCCTTTGAAATTTTTCTTTTTGTATTATTGGAAAATTCAATTCAACAATAGCACGTTATAGGAAGGAATCATTTTCTACATCCCTTGTTTGTCCCAATAATTTCCTATTGTGTCTCATCTTTGTTCATTGACATAATTCTTTACATATTTGTTGCATCATAGTAACTAGCTTAATTAACATCATTTTCAAGTCTTAGTTGCAATGCCTTGCTTTTAAACATAGAATGTAAAATTATATGTAATGATCAAATGGATAGAAATCATAAATATATGATCCATGATAACCAAAGATATTGTAATTATTTATAGTATTATAATATAAAAATCCCTTATGGATACAAATGAGGAATGGCACAAATGAGATGGGAGGATATAATTCAAAATGTGTGGAAATTGAAATGGGTTTATATGGACAAGACCTTGTTTAGTTATTAACTTAATCCATTTAGCCTTGATTCTAAACCTTAGATAGTGATATTGTTACACCAAAATCTTGTCATCTTCATGTGTATTTTCCTAGATCCATAACGTATATGTGCTAAAAGACTTGAGAATAGGTTTTTCCTTGCTAGAAAGATTGTTCTAGTGATACTAACACACCTTGCTTTCTGAAAATAAGAGTCAGACTTGGCTTATGTTGATTTCTTATGGGAAAAAAAGCATCAATGACACTTCTTGTCTTTGCGCCTCTCGCTAACGAAACTTTCTTATGTACAAGATGCATCAGATCTCATTAAAAGGAAAAAAGGGAAGCATTAAGAGCTTTCAAGAATAAATACCTCATGGAGGTTTATCTCAACCACCTAAAATAAGTGGAAGTTGAGACCCTAATCCCTAGGGATGATCCCTTAACCTTCTCCAAGTAATACTAAACTCCCTTGATCCCTTTTGGCCTATAAATACAAGCTCACCCTCATGGTTAGAGGGAGGACCAAGGAAACACCCATATGATGTTGAAATATTTCTATAATTTAGGGGCAAAGGATTGAATTTTTAGTAAAAAGGATTGTGGGAAGATGCACAACACCAAGTCTCTTCGGTTGTAACTTTTCCCTTTATTTGGTTAATGCAATCATGTTTTACGTGCCCATAAACATTGTTTAATCATGTTTATCAATTTTCTTCTTGGTTATTAATATATATCTATTTGATCATATAGTATTTTCCACTTGTTTCATGTTGGTTTTGATCTTTATGCAGGTTCATGTATGTCGATTGATGCTAAAGCTTCAAGCTAGTAGGGACAACTTTCATATAAGGTAACTTTTCATTCTATTCAAGTAATCTAATTATATTAGGGATTTTTTTTCATTTTTTTTTTTGTTTTGTTCTATATCTATACCATATATACTAGGGAAACAATCTTTGTCCGTAGTGATTGAATTTTTCCACTCATGGAATTGGTGACCATACTCGGGAGATCAATATTTTAGTCTTTAGTTTGTTTTTACTCCAAATTTTAGTTTATTTTTGTTCTTTAAAGGGTGTTAAATTCACTTGGTTTCAGTTGTATTTTCCCTCTCAAGATCATCTATTAATTCTAGGAAATCCTAGTTTATTCACTACTTGTCAAATTTGTGGGTATTCTATTTATTTATTTTTGTTTCCTTATCTATGCCAGACACACGTGGGTAATATTTTCTCATCATCTCTGCTTCTCTAATGTTTTTTTTCTATAGTGAAAGAGCATCATTGATGCTTATTCATAGTTTAGAAGAGGCATTACCAATGTATTTTCCCTATGTACAACAAGCGTAAGACAACGAGGGATGCACTAGTGAAATATGTAGGCTGCATTGAGTTAGGTGTTTTGTTACCCTTTTTCTTAGTCACAGTTGTCTCTCATTCTAGAACCAGCTTTTGGATTGATTCTATAATATAGTTGGGGAGATTTTTAGCTTAAGTTTTAAGCAAAATCAAGGTCACTTTTAAAAAAAAATACCCCTCAGTCTCTGAACCATGGGAGGACCATGAATCCTATATCCCATAGTCTCTTTGAATTACATGCTCTTTGCATTCAAAGAATATTTTATGTTTCTTGCATTGAATTTTAGACTTGTTTCTTTGCTTGAAACCCCTTTCTTTCTTTTGTGGATAGTATTCATCGAAATTTGAAAATTTGCATTTGATTTTTGTGAGCATGTGTTGAGTTTGTCTTGAATTCTTTTATATTGGGATTGCTCTTTGTTTTCTTAGATATTTGTAGCAGAGAAAAAATGATCTTGTGTTTCCATAATAGTCCAAAGAGAAAGATTTGCTTTGATCTTCTTTATTATATTGGAAAATACTTGAAAAAATGTTGTTTGGTTTTAGTTTACTTCAAAATTTTATTTTGTTAAATATTAGTTTTATATGAAAAGAAAGTAAAAAAAAATTCAAGTTTCATAATTTGTAAATAATCTTTGATTGGAAATTTTATTTAGATATTTTTCTTCCTATAGATCTGTTTTTCACTTTTGTTGGAAACATAGGAGACCAAATTCAAGTTTCAAGTTTGGGTGTATGTTATTCAATTTCTGTATTTTGGGAAAATAGCTTCTTACTCTCTCCTTGAATAGGGCATGTATTGAAAGAAGATGTAAAGACCTGCAAGTCATCTTTGCATGGTTTATGAGTTGAGTATTCACATAAGTTTGTCCACCTAATCGTAAAAAGTTAAAATCAAGCATTAGTTAGGGTAAAAATTTAGCAAGAATGTGTTCTAGGTTAGAGACATGTTCCAACATATTTAAGCATAGTATTTGTCATTATTTTCCTACACTACATATCGAGGACTATGTGGTTATTCCACATACTCAATGGTATATCAAAATGATTTTCACATACTCAAATGTATATAGAAAAGTTCTTTCACGTACTTGAAAATATATAGGTAGTCCCCTTGCGAAGGATTGTGCATTAGAAAACACTACTATGTATTTTAACTCTTACGTACCTTATCTATATCAAATGACACCATTAGGATCCTGAGACCAATTGAGTAACCTATCGGTCGTCTTGTTGAAGCAATACACCAAGAACAATTCTTGGGTAGCTACTATGCATGTATTTTCCATGTAGCCAGGTATACATGCAAAGGTATAGTCCTAATCTTCCTTGTTTCATATTACTATTGGACCCAGTGGTATATCACAAGTTGTGATGACTTGACACTCCTATGAGGATGCAGCCTATACATCCCACCTACAATTTTTCTTGTTTCCTTTAGTCTGAGTAGCATTTTATTTGTGTGTTATTTAGAAGTTCTTAGAGAGTATAGATATGGAAAACTCTTTGGGGACTACCAACCAAGATGCCTCTTCTCAAGGTATGTCTTTTGTTTTTCCTCCATATGGAAATGTTGGTCCTCTCTTTATGGATATTTTCAGTCTTCCTAGATTGACAATAGGATTACCTATATGGTTATTTTCTAGTTCAGTTATCTAAAGTACATCGATTGTTTCAGATCCCAATTCTATGTCATAAGAGCATCAACATCATGTTGAACTTTCACCTTCTTTTCTAGACGTGTCTTTTGCCTTTTCCCTTTCTTTTCTTGTCTAAAGTTGTGATACTAGTAATTAGGCAGATAAGAAGAAAAAGGAAAGGAATATTAATAATAAGAAATATAAACAAGAAACCAAATCTGAACTGACTACTCCTCACAGTGCTGAGAGTGTTGATATTCCCACAAAAGACTTGTAATCCTGAGTTCCCTCTCATACTTTGCAAGGGTTACCATATTTTTAAATATTGTCGTGGTCTATCCTATTAATTCTTGCACATGATCTAGGAACTAGGAATCAAAATCATCAAGGAATAATTAACAAATACTCATGAATTGGAAATAATTGGAACCATAATTTGTTTCCTCTCTGTATTTTTAATAAACAATAAAGGGTTACAATTCCAATGTTGAGAAATGGCTTAAGTCCATGAAGAATTCAAATACCTAAGGAGACAATTTGAATTCAGTGAGTGAGTCGAGCTTAACTGACTCTTAGCCATTCAATCACACTCAGTTAACCACTTGACCAAAACCCTATATGACTCACCAAACCCTAACTAAATTTGAAGTGCAATAAATGACTGAATCTCAACTCAAGGAGATCAAACACATGTTATAGCAAGCCAGCCATCAAGTGCTAGTGCTCCATGACTTCAATGAACCCAGATGAGGTTAACTGGAGCTGAACTGACTATCAGAAGTTGGTGGAGGTTCCCTATTGACTCCAGATCATTAAATAATAATAAATAATCATTAAATAATATATTTAATGAGAGGAGGCACCTTAACCGATTGTTTGAACTTATTGTAACCACCAGTTAGCGATTAGGTGCATTAATATCACTCAGATCATCCCGAGAGTGCTCCAGTTATCCTCCTTGACTATAGGTAGGCGTGGGTGTGACTGGATGATGGCAATTAATGCTCCATTGATGTCAATTAATTTCAATTATAATTAGGATAGTGGTTTAACTAGGCCAATTTGACCAAAAAGAGTGTGTATCATGGTAAATGTCTTCAACACCCCCCCTTAAGCTATACTTAGGAAGAGTAAGAAAACATAGATGCATAAAAATTCTAGGGCCCCAGCAACAAAGTCCATATGTCACCATGTACAATAAAGTAACTGCTTAATATAACCAAGGAAACAGGGAAAACCTCATTGGAAAAATACCCCCCCTCAAACTAAGCAGTAAATCAAGAATTGGTTCTTCTATGCAGCAGTATCCTGAGACTGTGCATGTGAACCTCTGAATCCAAACTAAATGAATATGTTTGGAGGAATCTTCCACTTTGGAAGAATAACAATGCACTCAACTGAATCAGAAATATAAACAGCTGCACGGTGAAAATTGGACCCATGTAGAGTAGCTGAAATCATCTGAAGAGAGAGCAAAGGTTCTTGAGGATTTGAACCATGTGTGGAACACTCAAAAAACTGATATTTTGCAGCCTTGAACATAAAACCATGAGTGGTAAAATCAGCCCCAATTTTTAGGAGCAAGTGTCCAAGCGGATGCAGAATGTCTTCCTCTTTACTAGTTCTGTGAGGAGATGAGCTTGTGACCAAAGGTAGAGAATCTCTGGGACTCTGGACAGCAAATGCTTGAGATCCATAATCTGATATAGCTTTAGAAATATCTAATGATTCACAAAATAAAATATCATCAAACTCATAAGAGGAAAGTAACACCAAATTTCCATAAGCAAATTTCAAGAAGAATTGCGGTACTTGATTTTTCACACCGGAATTGGTGAGAGAAGCTACAAGCATGACTGAAGGCTCTTGGATTTTAAAATATGAAAAAAATAATATTAGATCATAATTTAAATCAGATATAAATAAGTTCACAACAGATCCAAAACTATTAAATGAAATCAAATCCCTAGCAGCAGTTTCGAAGGAGACTTGCGGTACTTGTTTCTTCACACCATTGATGAGAACAGCTACAAGCAGTACTGAAAGTTTATAAACATGAAATTTTGAAACAATAAATATCAGATCAGATCCAAATAATATCATATCAGATCCAATAAGTTTCATATCAGATCCAAAATTATGGTCAACCGAGATGGTAGATGCACAGTTTTCTTCTTCTTCAAAATTCTGAATTTTGGTGCATGCAATCCTGCAGGAATTTGCTGGAAGATCTAGATCATGGGGGAGAAAATATGTCACTCTTATAATCTGATATTTCTTCCAAAATATCCAATTTTTTACATATTTTCACTCTAGCAGCAACATTAGAGGGATAAAAATCAAAATTTTCTTCACTTTCAGAAGCAATTACTGGTAAATTTTGCACAGAATTCAAAGGAAAATCACCGGTGAATGTTTGCATGGAAGTGCAGTAGTATTTTCCTTCAATATCAGAGATTCAAATGTCTTCTTATATTTCATAAATATGAGAATATGAGATATCATAGATCTCATGAACTTCCGGAGCATCAAGAGAAGGAGTCACTTCATGGAGACTTTCTTCAATTCGAATTGAATGTGTAGAAGATTTTGCTTCATCTTCATCTTGAACAACTTCATCAGAGAGAGTAGAGGCCAAGAATTTTGAGTAAAGAAATCTTGTGGTGCTAGCTATGATCTCCAAAGTACTATTATGATCCTCATTGTGCTTGCCAAAAAAAATTTCCAATATTGTCCATACTTCCTTTGGGTATTCAACAGAACCAAGAATAATGTAGTACAAGCTAGGAGAAAGGGCCAGACATATTGCTCCAATAGCTCTATCACCGTCATTTATCCAGTACTTCTCATTCTCATAAGACTCTTTTCCAAGTCCAATAGACACCTCATAGAGACTTTGTCTCTTCAGAGATGCAATCATCTTCAACTTCCATTCCGAATAGCTTGTGAATGGGGTGAGAAGAGGGATTGATGAGTCCATTCGAAGTTGTACATGTTAAAACCTGCAAATCAAAAAAAAGGGGGCACCATAAGGTCAGACAGCCTACACATTCTAGGATTTCATCACACCCAGTATAGTCAATCAAGCAAGCTTGATCAACAAGTTCTTTACTTGGGATATTGAGTGGTAAGCCTTTGCTTCTGGTGCAGTGCTGGATTTTTGAGCTATTGCTCAAATTTCATGGAGAAATATGTCAAAAATATTGTTTTTGAGAGATAGATCTTCGTCCCACCGTATGCTATGATACCATATTAATTCTTGCACATGATCTAGGAACTAGGAATCAAAATCATGAAGGAATAATTAACAAATACTCGTGAATTGGAAATAATTGGAACCATAATTGGTTTCCTCTCTGTATATTTAATAAACAATAAAGGGTTACAATTCCAATGCTGAGAAATGGCTTAAATCCATGAAGAATTCGAATACCTAAGGAGACAATTCGAATTCAGTGAGTGAGTCTAGATTAACTGACTCTTATCCATTCAATCACACTCAGTTAACCACTTGACCAAAACCCTAAATGACTCACCAAACCCTAACTAATGTTGGAGTGCAATAAATGACTGAATCTCAATTGAAGGAGATCAAACACATGTCATAGAAATCCAACCATCAAGTGCTAGTGCTCCATGACTTCAATGAACCCCGATGAGGTTAACTGGAGCTGAACTGGCCATCAGAAGTTGGTGGAGGCGCCCTGTTGACTCGAAATCATTAAATAATAATAAATAATCATTAAATAATATATTTAATGAGAGGAGGTGCCTTAAATGACTGTTTGAACTGATTGTAACCACCAATTAGCAATTAGGTGCATTAATATCACTCAGATCACCCCCAGAGTGCTCCAGTTAGCCTCCTTGACTATAGGAGAAGGCTAAGTTATCCTCCTCGACTATAGGTAGGCATGGGTGTGACTGGATCATGGAAATTAATTCTCCACTTATGTCAACTAATGTTGATTATACTTAGGATAGTGGTTTAACTAGGCCAATTTTACCAAAAAGAGTGTGTATGATGGTAAATGTCTCCAACATATCCCAAGTTTTAGAAGTGTGGTCTAAGGCCTCCCAACAACCCATGTTTTCAACCTCTGGTCATCATACTGATGATACCCCATCAACAAGTGAATTTGTGGTTAAGAGTATAAAAGGAGGAGTCAGAAATCATTGCTTGTTATGTAAGGACGTGCACCTTATTCACCTTTGTCCTCGTACAAATGAATATTGAATTTTTTTGGAAGATAATATTTTTCCTCTGCAATGGCTTCCAACAGGTTACCATAAGTTGTCCCTTAACCTCCCATTGGTTGATAAAGTGGTCGATCTAGTTCCCTCAGACGATCCCACTCTTTTTTTTAGAGAGTGAAGAACAAGTTGTTAATTCCACTATTCCTTTTAAAAGTGAAGTTAAAATTGTCAAGTTGATGTCATATCTACCCGCTCCCATTCTTTCATCTGAGAGTGTTAAGACTGACGTAGTCACTTTGACTCAATATTCATCTCAGTTTCCAATTCAGAGTGAAATGAAACCCACTAAAGTTTTTGTAGTCAATTCATATTGTTCTAGGGAAGGGGGAATTATTTCAATTTCAATATAACCCTCTCAAAGTATTGAGGTTATTTCCTTTGATTGGAGTAATATAACATAATATCGTATTCATTTGAGTGTTCCTTTCCAGATATCTGTGTGATTTACTCCTAAGAAATTACTTCACACTATTGTTGATGAAGGGTATTTTGTTTGTATTCTATCCTCAACTGCTTTGAAATATATAGGTTCTCCTCATTTTGTACTGATCAATGATCAGATACTCTATTTCAATAGAATACCTATTGTATCTTTAGGGATCCTTCCTCACTTTCCTATTACCTTAGGAGGGAAAACTGTCTGCATTGATGTTATGGTATTTCAAGGTTCCTTAGATTTTAATCTTCTCTATGGATGTGATTGTGTCTACGCCAAGAAATTTGTAGTTTCCACATTGTTTTTAGTGATGCATTTTCCCCATGATGGGAAGATTATGACCATTGATCGACTTTCCTTTGTTAAAATTTATCTTTGTATCACTACTAGTAATCAAACTTCCTTGAATGTCATGCATGTCCTTGTGGTTCCTTCCCCTTCATCATTCATGTCTCTCGAATATGGAAATCATGTCGAAGTTCAGTCATTTTTAAATTAACATCTCCCTCCCATCATGGGTAAGTTTGGGGGGCATGTCTCTAGTATTTGGACATCATACTAGATTTAATTCATTATATTCTTATGTAACGGGGGAATGCTACCAACCTTTGGACATCATGCAGGGTAAGAACTGAATTCAAGCATAGTTTCCATTCTATGTCAAGCTCATTAAAAAATAAAACCGACTCTCGATCATAGTTCCCATTATGTATGAAGATCGTTAAAAAATGAAATAGGCATTATTGAGCAAAGTTTCATTTCCTTTTCAACCTTGTTAGAAAATGAAATGGATCCCCCTCCCATTAAGTTGAGTCTTCCACCAAATTTAACACTTGAACCTTCTTTTCATCCTCTTGTTCCATTTTATTCTTCTTTTTCCTCTGTTTCTAGTGAACATTTTCCCATTAGTAACTATGAGGCTAATTCTGTGTGAAAAAAGAAAAGGAAAAGGAAATGAAGCTTGGGGGGCATACCATCAGCCTCTGACCTTTATGCTAAGGGAAAGATCCAAACCCATGGACATCATGTTTGGAAAAAACTTGTTAATGGGTATCATCCTAAGTACCGACCTCTAGATATCATGTTGGGAAGGGGACCACCAACAGGAATCATACACATAATATATTTTCTAAATTTTAAGCTTTTTGTTTCAAGCTCGTTAAAAAATAAATTTGATTATTTGAGCTTACTTTTACAATTTTTTGTGGTCTAGTTAAAACATGAAAAGTGGTTTGAGTTATGGAGGAGTTTGTTTTTTACTTTTTTTGTATTCCTTTTTCAAAATGAAAAAAATTTCAAGTGACTTTGATACCATATTTGTGCTCATTAAAAGATAAGGGAAAAGGTGTTGAGTATACTTTTATCATTTTTTCATGCTTGTAAAAGTTATACGAAAAGGAACCCGCCAGATTTGTCTCTAATCTCTTTTCAAACTCTCTAAATAGGAAAAGATCGCCAAGCGAACTTGATTCTTTCATGCTGGCAAAAATATTTGAAGGGTCATCTATCTGTTGATAGTTTATCCCCTTTTTAGACCATTTAGAATAATTTACGAAAAAATGTACACTCTAGTTCATCATAACTAGAAGAGTTCTCCTATGTATCATTTTATTCTTTTTCAGACCTTGGGGAGTAAAGTTATGAAAATTTTCATATTGGAGTTTTCTTTAGTATTTTTAGACTCTTTAAACATGAAACGACACCGATCATTCTTGGGAATGAACCCCTCCTCTCTCAAGTTTGTAAAACATGTGAGATTGGACTCATCCTATGATGAGCTATACCGAGTGTTTTTTACCCTTTTATAGCTCGTTAAAAATCAAAGAGGTAATCATCCATCATGATGGGGAAACCAAGGGAATGAGAAAACATTTTTCATTTGTATTAGTGGCAAGTTATATTCACCCTTAAATATGGCACCTGTCTAGATTTCATTCAAACAATTGGGTAATCAACTTATCCTCGAGGACATCCACTTTCATGAGTTGTTTTACTCCTTTGAGTCATTCAAAGAATGCATCATCTTTTATTTGCATTATGTCTAGTCTCTGGCTCATTGATTCAATGCCTCCAAGTCACTTATCATGTCGTTCAATGTTCAAGGGGAGTCTTTTAACAAAATCAGCCACTACAGTTACCTAACCTTCTTTGTGTTAGTCATCTCTGAGTTAGTCCCTTAGTTTCTCCATAATCAGAATTACTTAAAACATATATATTCCAGTTTCCTATCAATGATGGGGGAAACATCATGGATCTCCTTCGATGATTCTGTTCCCGTCGACACCAACACATCGTCCAGGAATTACTCTTAGAAACAAGTTAGTACCTTGAATGCTGCATGGCTCATTGGAATGTTTCCTTACTTTTGATAGTATGATTTGATCATTGGCATGTTAAATTTTTAACATTAAGCTAGCTTTATATTAGGATCTTTAACTAATAGAATAACATGCACAACAATCAAACACAAGAGATAATGAACACAGTGTTTTTCCTCGGGGAAGCCATAAATGGTGAAAACCCTGCAACTTCCTAAAATATAGAATCAACACCAAAAGTAAAACCCCAAAACAGTAAGATTATCTCTCAACAATAGTAGCCTCTTTCTTCTTAGCCTCAGTGTCTTCTTCTTCCTTAGCTATGTGCTACAACTAAGTGTGAGTGAGTGTGTAATAAATAGAGACGCTATCTCTCTATTTATACTAATTCTCGACTTGACAAAACCCTACTTAGGATGACTTCTCTAGGAGAGTCTAATAACCCTAGTTCCCCGGAACTGTGCGGACTTTAACGCTTAACCAATAGGAGGGTTAACCACAATTACTTGACATGACTTGTTTACATTATAGAACATCCCGATAGGAACATCGGGGCATGACATGACTCAAGTACATTACATACACATCCCAGAATAAACATCGGGTTACAATACATCATAAATACAAGTGAATACATTCTGGAGTTACAATTACATCAACACTCCCTCTTAACTAGGAATGGCTAGCCCAACACTTACATCTGACCATGAGAGGAACACATCCATCACCATGTTATAAAGGCATGCCTAGCCTCACATCTAACCATGATAGGAACCAATCTAGTCATGTTAGAAAGGCCCAACACTCACATTCACCAACATGATAGGACACAACTACTATCATCTGTGAAAAGGCTAAGCACTTACAACCACCAGCATGATAGGACACAACTACTATCATCTGTGAAAAGGCTAAGCACTTACAACCACCAGCATGATAGGACACAACTACTATTATCTGTTGAAAGGCACAACACTCACATCCACCAGCATGGTAAGATACACTTACTACCATCTGTGGAAAAGCACAGCACTTACAATCACCAACATGGTAGGACACACCTACTACCATCTATGAAAAGGCACAGCACTCACGTCCACCAGCATGATAGGACACACCTACTATCATATATGGAAAGTACATCACTCACATCCATCAACATGATAGGAAACACGTACTATCATCTGTGGAAAGGCTCTGCACTTACATCTGATCATGTGGGAACCAATCCCTCAATCACATCAGAATCGCTCTCAGTCCCAGATTGAGGATTCCTGGTAACTGACCAGGTGCCTCTATTCAAAGAATGGCAGTAGCCCTTATATCTAACCCTAATTCAGAATGGCCAGCACTCACATCTGACATGGAAGGAACCAATCCTCTCACCATGATAGAATGGCAACAACCCTTATATCTGATTAAGTGGGAACACATCCCTCAATCACATCAGAATGGCCATGCGCTCACATCTGATCATGTGATAACACATCTCACAGTCATATCAAAATGGCCCTCAGTCCTAGACTGTGTATTCCTGGTAACTGACCAGGCACCTCCATTCCAAGAATGGAAATAGCCCTTATATCTGATCATGTAGTAAGCAATCCTACAGTCATATCAGAATGTATAAACACTCACATCTGATCAAAATGGAAATAGAACTTATATCTGATCATGTGAGAACACATCCCACAGTCATATCAGAATGGCCCTCATCCACAGACTGAGTATTCCTGGTAACTGAATAGGTGCCTCCATTCAGAGAATGGAATTCAACACTTATATCTGATCATGTAGGAACCGGTCTTATAGTCACATCATAATGGCTCAATGCTCACATCTGACATGGAAGGAACCAATCCTCTCACCATGGCAAAATGACTTAGCCCTTACATCTGACCATGGAAGGAACCAATCCTCTCCCCATGTCAGAATGGCTCACAGACTCATCACTTGCCCTTGGAAGGAACCTCAATCTGGAGAACACCAAGCTTATCCCTGAAGTACTCAAACTTCATTCTAGCCAAAGGATTTTCCAACACATCAACTATATATTCATCCGTTGTAGCATATTGGAGCTTCATTGCTCCCCTCTGCACCATATCCTTGATATAGTGATACTTGATCTCGATATGCTTTGACTTGTCATGGAACACCATGTTCTCTCACAACTTCACACAACTATCGTTGTCACAATATATACAAGTAGCATCCAATTGGAGATCAAATAAATCAGATAGTAGCTTCCTTAGCCATATTGCCTCACAACTAGCTAAACAAGCTACAACTTACTCTTAGAGATCACACCTGATCCCATACTAAAGCAACACCCTGAAGTGCTCTTCCTATCGATGTCACCGCCTGCCCAATCTGAATCAACATAACCCTCTAGCTTAATCTTCTGATTCGCCTCATACTTGAGCCCATAATCAACTTTACTCCTCAAGTACCTTAGAATATGCTTTGCAGAAACCAAGTGAACATGTCTTAGATCTATCAGGAACTGGCTCAAGGTGTTCATAGCAAATAAAATATCTGGTCTTGTGTTCATTAGGTACATCAAGGACCCAATCATCTAACGATACATCATAGCATCAACCACTTCTGATGAAGCATCACTCAATAGATTCAGGTTCGATTCCATAGGTGTTGTCATGGCCTTGTAGTCCATCATCCCAAACCTCTTTCAGATCTCTACTGCATACTTCCCTTGTCCGATGGAGATTCCATCCGCATTCTGCCACACCTCCATGCCTAGAAAATAATTCATCATACGCAAGTCCTTCATTTCAAACTCGGCAGCAATATTCCTCTTCATATCAGCAATCAACCCATCCATACCTGTTAGAAACAGATCATCTACATACAGTAGGAGCATCAATGGGTTTCCATGTTTAACTTTGTAGTAAAGGTTGGGATCTGATTTACTCTTGGTAAAGCCCAAACTATATAGAAAGCTTTGAATTCTACCGTACCACGTCCTAGGTGCTTGTTTCAAACCGTACAGGGTTTTCTTCAATCTACATACATGAGACTCCCTGTCATGTGTCTCAAAACCGAGTGGCTACTCCACATACACTTCTTCTTCTACTACAACATTCAAGAAAGCAGTCTTGACATCCATTTGGTGTATCTTCCATTTCATCACTGTAGCCAGAGCAAGTACAGATCTGATGGAAGTGTATCTGGCTACAGGTGCAAAATTTTCTTCACAATCTATTCCTTCTCTCTAGGAGAAACCATGAGCAACAAATATTGCTTTATATTTTTCAATGCTACCATCTGCAACATGCTTGATCTTGTAGATCCATTTGGAAGTTACGACAGACTTCCCTTCTGGTCTTGGGACAACATTCCAAACATTGTTCTTCATGATTGATTGATACTCTTCAATTATATCATCCTTCCTTTCTTTCCATTTTGTTGATTCTTCATAATTGGAAGGTTCTTTATCGATGAAATCACATAATAAAGCGACATATATGGAGAAGGATCTGGTTCTCTTTCTTTCTCTGTGATTTTCTTCTGGAGCCCCATAACTTTCTACACCTTGGATAACTTCTCGTACCCAAGAAAGTTTCCTCTTGTGAGGATTATTCTCTTGAGGTGGATCTATAGGTTCTTGAGGTTCTTCAAATTCTTGATCTTCTTCTTGAGTTTCTTCATTCATGTTTGTATCATCAATCCTGGGTGCTTTTGTTTCTTCAGGTTCTTCAGCAGGTCTCTTTCTAGATTTGTTGTAAGCTGAGTCTTCATCAAATGTCACATCCCTGCTAATGTCAATATTCTTGAATCCTGGGAAGTATATTCTATACGCCTTCGAGATTTCAGAGTATCCCACAAATATACCCTTCTTTCCTGAAGGATCTAATTTTGTCCTTTTCTCTTTTGGAATGTGTATGTATACTCGAGAGCCGAATATTCTGAGATGGCTGGCTTCTAGTTTCTTGCTGAAAAATACTTCTTCGGGTGTCTTGTTCTCGAGTACTCTGTGTAGAGTACAATTTTTTACATGCACCGTTGTTCTGGCAGCTTCTGCCCATAGATACATAGGAATATCTTTATCATGAAGCATTTCTCTTGCAACTGCCATGATAGTTCTATTCTTCCTTTCTGCAATCCCATTCTATTGTGGATTATATGGGGTGGAAAACTCCCTCTTAATCCCTGAGTCTTTGCATAAATCTTTGAATTCATTTGATGTGAATTCTCCACCATTATCTGATCGAAAGGTCTTGATCTTGTTTTCTATGTGATTCTCGATCAAGGCTTTGAATTCCTTGAGCTTGCTAAATACTTCATATTTGTTCTTCATGAAGTAAATCCATGTATTCCTAGAAAAGTCATCAATAAAATAAACACAGTATACATACCCGCTTAGTGAACTTGATGGCATTGGACCGTATACGTCAGAGTGGATGATTTCCAAGATTCCTTTTTCTTTGCTCTCGCTACTTGGAAATGTGTTCTTTGTGTTCTTTCCTTTCACACATCCTTTGTAGACCCCATCATGTTTTGCTTGAATTTATGGAAGACCTTCAATAGCTTTTCTTGCAAGTGGTAGTGCCCTGTAATGCACATGTGCAAGCCTTCTATGCCAAAGTTCATTTGGCTCTACTGTTTCATGGACCAAGGATTTTTCTGGATGGCCCTTCAATTTGTATAATCCTCCTTCTTGTTCCCCAATCACTACTGCATCATTAATAGTATTTTCTTTTGGCCACATGATGACTTGACCATCTATAAATGCAAACCCATTCCTTTTGCGTCTAATGCAGATATGGAGAGGAGGTTGTTCTTTAGTCCTGGTACAAACAATACTTCCTTCATTGTCATAGACTTTCCAGAGTCTAGCTTATAGGAGGATTCCCCACTACCTTTTATTGGATACTGGTATTCATCTCCAAGTTTCACCTTGTGTGGTGATTCATGTTCTGATAGTTTCACAAAGGATTCCTTGAATCCTTTCATATGTTTGGAAGCTCCACTGTCTATAATCCAATCATTTCTTCCATGAGTAATGTTTCACGTGAGAGAGGAAATCAAAACATATTCTTCATCACTTCAAGAATCTTCACTTTCATATCTAGTTCTCTTTGTTGAAGGTTCATCATCCTCTGCACAATAAGCATGATGTCTTCTCTTGTTTCCCTTCTTCTTGTGAGAGACATTTTTGTTTCTAGTACATTCTCTAGCATAGTGTCCTTTCTCGTCACATGTATAACATCTGATTCTAGACAAATCTTTTCTAGTCTTATCTTTATGAAAGGACTTACCTCTGGGGTGATGAGAACTTGTTTTGGTTTTCTTGGAGTGTACCATGAGAGCTTGACCTCCACTTCCCATATTTTCTTCTCGAGCTTCTATTCGAGCTTCTTGAGAGAATTCTTCCCATAGTCTGCTAAACTTGACTAACTTCTTTTTGGCACAGATTCCTTGAATAAAGGAGTCCCATGATCTAGGGAGACCATTCAAGGTGGTCATTACAATCTATGAATTCTCCACTTCTTCATCTACTACTTCTAGTTGTTCCTTGATTTGAGAGACTCTTGTAAAGTAAGATTGGATGGTCTCTGCATTCTGGATCTTTACATTCTTCAGTTGGTTTCTCAGAGTCATCTTCTGGTTTATGTTCTTCCCCTCAAACAATTTGGTTAGGGATTCAAACATAGCTTTAGGTGTCTTTATGGAGGAAACTTGTGGTATGAGGTGATCCTTGATTGAATAAGCAATAATATTATTTTCCATAACCAACTTCTTCTTATGTAAGGCATTAGCCTCATCTCCCTCTGGAACTAAAACCTCCTCACTGATATAGGAGTCTAACTCATTTTCTTCCAGGACTAGGGAGATCCTATACTTCCAAGATCGAAAGTTATAAGCTCCCTCAAGATTTTCATCAAGCTTGGTATGATGAGACATCTTAACTGAGATCCTCAAATAGAAATACAAAATGTTTAGATCTTACCAAGTCAAGCTATTGGATCTGGATTTGGAGCTGAAATTCTACAGTGTTGGTTCAGGAGCAAATTAGGGTTTTGATTTTTTGGAGTTCTGTCCAACCAAATGCTTTGACCTTGATCTCTAAACTTCAGTTTTGAGGATGATATCAATCTAGGCCTAGGCTCACTAAAAAATTCCACTTATGTGAAAAGCCCTAATTTCTGGTAGTAGCGTCAGGTCCAAAACTGAAAAACCTCAGAATTGGATTCTACTTTGACAGAAAGATGCACCCTAGGGAGGAGAGTTATTCCAACCTTATTTTGATGAAAATATATGGAGAGATATCCATAAAGTAGGAATCCCTAGTTCACGCAACTGCATAGTGTCTTCTTCTCAGGTTAGCTCTGATTCCATGTTAGACTTCAAACATTAAGCTAGATTTATATTAGAATAACAAGCACATCAATCAAACACAAGAGACAATGAACACATTGTTTTTTCTTGGGGAAACCATAAATGGTGAAAACCCCACAACTTCCTCAGAGATAGAATCAACACCAAAAGTAAAACCCCAAAAGAGTAAGAT
>LPNX010756149.1:0-37326 GCA_001517045.1 Pseudotsuga menziesii | reverse complement strand
GGAAATGAGAAATAATAGCTTATAAGACTATAAATTAATTTCATTGTTGTGAGAATAGTTTATTTATATTTTATTATAAATTTATAATTTAAATTTAAAATCAATTTAATTATTTTAAATTGAAAAAGAATGCTCTTTTTCATCACGGCCTGAAGGTTCTTGAAGGCATCATTTTTTTGGACTTTTGGCATGGTGGATCGCCTGCATCTTTACTAGTCTCTCCTATTGGGGCTCTCATCCTTTTATGGATCTTTAGTAGTTATTTTCTATGGGTTGACATGCTTCTTTGTTTGAATTCTTGTTCTATTTGTCTATGGACTACTGGTTTTTTTTATGTATGAGTTGTGGTTGTGTACTTTTTACTATATGTACATATACTTTCCCTAATTCAAAGTATAACATTTTTTTAAATAAAAAAAATATCAAAATTATATATATATATGTTTTGATTGATTACACAATTATATATAAAAGAATTATGTATTGGTCTTCTCATCTGAACAGTGAATGTAAATAAATTAATACCATGTCTTCTCAGCACATATTGTTATCGACTTTGATATCTTCAAATTTTGATCCAGGTGTGCTTTTTGATGTGGCGATTTTAAGTTTTGTGAAATTTAATTAAGAAAAAATGTGAATGATTGAATTGACACAATCACATAAAAAGATGATTAAAACTGGTTGAAATGACGCTATCACCTTCATTTTCAAAGTAAAAAGTGATATTGTGTGGAGTTTATTGTTGTTTAAAACTGTACTGATATTGTGTCATTTTAAATGATAAAGTGATATTGATATTGTATGAATTTTTTAATTATAAATGATAAATCGATATTGATATTGTATTTTTTTAATTATAAAAAGATCAAAATGATAGTGTATATGGTTGGTTGATTATAATGGGATTTAACCCGAGTGTTTTGGCATAAAAGTCATTTCAGTTGGTAAAGGTGGATGTTTTATAATGGTATATTTTATTAATTCTAAATTGTATACCATTATTTAATTAATTAATGATTGCACTTATTTTATTGATTTTTATTTAAAGTTTAGTTAAAATTATTGGAAGTATTAAGTACAGTTAAACATAACATAATGGAAAAGTAAGACAAAAAATTATACCTCAAATATTGTAAAAGCAAAAAAGAAATAGAATTCATCAATAGAAATTTACTGAACTTGCAAATGAAAAACAAGTGTATATATATATATATATGTATGTATGTATGTATAAATAATTTAATGTTACTTTGTCATTGCAATTTAGATCTGGTTTCCATTCCGATTCCCATTCCCATTGAATCTTGAATCTGTTTTCAATCTCTCGCTCTCACTGTGTTTGCACGGCTTTTGAATGTTACAGGAATTTCATAAACAAGCTGGACCGACTTATGATCAGGTTGCAGGGAACACACTGATACCACGTTGTCTTTATATTTACAGCGGCGGACCTGCCGTAAATCTCCTTAGTGGCCCCGGAGAATCTGTTCAAAGGCTTTCAGAAATTCCTCAGTCGGCCTTTGATGACCCAAATAAAATGTGTGGTCTCCTGCAAAAACATGAGAAATATATAGGCAGAGAGCCATATCATATTTACGATGATCTCTTATATTTGACTAGTCTACTCCGCCACACAACTAATAATTTAGGGTTCGCAGTCGTTTATATTAACCGCCGCTTGCAAATACTCGGTCAAGCTTCGAGCCATGGTATTGTTGCAGCTCAATCAAGTTTTAATGGCTTCCTGGACTGATTTATAAGTTATATCCTGGACTGCTTGTACTGCACATACACTCAGGAACTGGGTAAGCCACCACATCACGCCCTGATTTATGGGTTCTGAATACTGGTTGCCCAAGAGATTCGTTATGCAGATGCCTAACAATGTCATTGAAATCTTCTTCAGCCAATGTTTGGTCAAGGAAGTGAGGGAGCATTTGCCTTTTATTAGGAATTATGTGTTTTCTGTGGCCTGAGTATGCCCTGTGGCCCTGTTGTACAATCATATATTAATAAATTCCCTGATTGAACTATGGATAGAATATGCGAGAGAATTCTAAGCACAGAGATTCAGAAGAAGAGAGCACCTGAATCGCACGGCCCATGTTTCCTCCATGTGATGCCATAAAAACATCGCTATTCAGTGCCACAATGTAATCGATTGCAACAAGAAGCGATGCTCTGTTACTCAGAGGTTCGAGCTCGCCTGGCAAGGCCAGGATTTGCTTATTGTAAAGATTAGGGAAGCGTTTGATTAGAGGTTCCAGCGCCTTCTTTCCTTATAACGGTTCTCCGCTTGCCCAGTATATGCGGCTGTTTGTGGGCGCTCCCAGGACTTTAAGAAGTCTGTTGCAATAGCGAAAATTTTGAGGAATACGAGGCTTACAATTAGTGAAGAACAAACATAAAGGGAAATAAAATTACCTAGCGACTTCCATGGCATTAAGAGGGCATAGGCTAGCAAGCTTGCGCTCTATGTAAGTCATGTTGGATCGTGATGTGAGGAGAGACGGATGGCTTTTCCTCCCCTGTTGGATGATCTGATCGTATTCTGAACCAGAGCCGGGAAGGCATCCAGTTCTAACCCACACATCTTTCTCGAGCCGTAAATGAAGAGCTATGTAAGGACCCTCTTTCCACATTCTCTTTGCTAGTCTGTTCCCCAGTGCTTGAATTGGTGCTGCAAATCTTATGGCCTGGAAGGAGACCTGGAACAAAAACATACAATACACTATTAAGCGACCAATTGTCATCTAATTCACTTGCAGATTTCAAAAAAATAGGCAGGCATATTAACCTTGCAACGGAGCTTTTGAAGATCGGAAGGAAGATCTTTGGAAAGTCTCGAATCCAATCCACGAAGAAGCAGAACTCCTTCTGTGTTCAGCTGTCATAGATTGACCATGGTCAGCTTTCTATTGAAATTCTAAAAGCAGGAGATGATGTCATAGTTGCCACTTGTCATCTGAAAACCAAATAACGAATTCCAAAGATGACATCATTTGTGATTGGCCAATCACAACACAAATAAACACATTTTTATTATAATTAAAAATTATTATTTATAAAATTATAAAGTTAAACATTGTAAACAACATTTTGATTTTTTATACCTGCATCAAAAGAGAGCAACTAATACCAAAGTCAAACTCAATCAATTACAATATACCTGCTGAGGCAGGTATAATAAACATTGATAATTTTTAGGATCACATTTATTTCATCGGTCACAATATTCTTAGCACTCCATAGTGCTTCACATAAAAACCAAGTGTTCCGCAACATCTCCATCTCCCTTGCCCTTTAACTAGATATCAATCGAAACGTGGAATCGAGTTGCGTTATGACCATCTTGGAACTATAATTTTTAATAAACACGAATATTCTTTGTCCAAACTTACTAATAAAGCTCCTAATTTTATCAGAAATGATTCTCACTAGAATGTTGTTAGGTAAATCATTTAGTTGCAAACAATCATTACAATAATATTGTAATTAATTAATCCGCTTTAATTATGTAATTGCATTTGATCTAGTGAGACTTAATTTTGTATAAATAGCTAGAAACAACTATTAGCTTCTTAATATGCATTATGAACTATTGATTGTTAAAAGAAGACACGCTTTTGCAAAGATAATAAAACTATTTGACCAAAAACCGAGAATCTAGACTATGCTATTGATGGCTTAATCAAATGTTGTCCCCCTATGACTTTACACATTTGAAGTCATGGCATATTGAAAGAACTATTTAAGATAAAAATATAGAAGGAAAAGCAAGGGCAAAGCTCAAGGCACTTGAAATGTATTTGTGCAAGGCCCTTTCATTCATGGTGTTTTTTCCCTTGATCTGATATGCATTAGAATTTTGGCAAGAATACCAAACTTGTATTAACAAAAGTTTGCTTCATTTTATAGTAAGCTTATATATCTAATTTAATGAAATGTACCACATTTCTTTTAGTTGTGTGAGAGCAACAGTTTAGTGGATGGTCCTTACAATTATGCCTTTTTATGGATTTTCTTTGATATCAAAACCTACATGCTTATATGTATATATGGCTCTATCTCTATACAAATAAAAACTCATATATGGTCTAGTGTGATGGAATACCATACTTATTTTTATGTGTGAGAGAAATAGTTTGGTGGACGACCTTTGTATTTATTGCGTTGTGCTTATATGTTTTGTTTGGAATCAAAGCCTAAAAGCATATAGATTTATGTTTATAAAAATAAATAAAATTCAATATTTCTACTTTGAAGAAATAATATAGTATTTTTTATTTGTATAAGAGTAGTAATTTAGTGGATGGTCCTTATAATTATTTCCATTTGATTGCTTGTAGGAAAATATTTGAGGCTCTCATAGGAAACCCATGTTGATGTATCTTTGTTGGAATTCCTCATAAAGCACAATATGGTAACACTAAATGCATTTAATATGTTAGCATTAAAGAGAATATATAACTTGGGCATGGTAAATCTTTGTCATATGGGTCATATTTGAAAGAAATGACTATAATCGATAAAGGAATCAAAGGTCCTAACGGATATGATATAATAGTTCAACAAAATACACCATTTGAATAATTCAAAGTATTTAAAAAAGAACTATAAACTTTGAGGTGCCAACAGATATGATATAATAGTTTAACAAAATACATCATTTGAATAATTCAAAGTATTTAAGAAAAAACCATAAACTGTGTATAATTAGAATAGATTTATGATTCATATTTTGAACACTTTTTTTTTGCAAGTGTAGAGAAAACTACCAAATTTATGAATCCAATATATGTAAGTGAAGAGTTGTTACTTTGAAATGTTACAGTAAGTTTCAAAATAAAAATATAATAAAATTAAAACATATTTTTGTTTTCATTGACTATAAAGCCTAAATTGTAGAAAGAACAATCATATTTATTAACGGCTCAGAAAATGTAGAGTAGTATTATGTATTATGTCGAGTTATATAATATTTACAAATATAGATTTCCATTCATATGAATTGTAAGCATGTAATATATTATCATGAGCCTCCAAATGGATATTAAACCCTAAATTTTAGATTTAAAAAAAAAAGAAAATGGGTATTTGTAATACAAATATTTTCCGTAAGTATATACAAGTGTTGTAATATTGATATCTCAATTTTGAGTGATGTGTATTTTTAGTTTATGATTTTGACTAGGAGGTATGTAACTTATAAGAACCTCATTTACCTTATAAAGAAAACTAAACTATTTCATGTGGGCTATTCTATCTTATATTTTCTTCAAATTATCTCAACTTTATAAAATACATTTGATAAGAATATAATAAAAATATGATGTAATAAAGTACAACTACACTAAACTAACCTTTTAAAATAATTTTGATAATATATAATAAAAATATTATTTAATAAAATACAACTACACTAAATCAATTGATAATAACAATTACCTTCCTTCACTTATAAAATCTTAAAAAAAACTTTCTCTATCATCCACTACAAACAATTTGATATATAATTTCATTCTTAACTTATCAAATTATATAGCTTAGAAACATCTACATCATGCAACCATTATACCATTATAATATATATATATATATATATATATATATATATATATATATATTGACAAAAACGGGTATGTTATAAATTAGAGCTCGGCAATGAAGCCTCTGAAAATTACAAACTGGTTTGGAAAACTAGTACTTAGACTTCTACCTCCAAAATTGAGAGTCACTCCAGTTAACCCAAAATCATGCTAAGGAGGGATATCAGTACTTAATAATTGATTAACATACAATTCATTTCTACATGCAGTCATGGATTTATTAGCAGCATGATCCACCGGAGCATTTAGCTCACGAAGGATATGCAAAAATTAAATTTGCCTAAAAGACTTAGATATGGTTTGATTCTATTAAGTAGTCTAACTAATATTAAATTCCTAAAATAACTTTCCCCATTCATTTCTTGAATTATTATCTGGGATTCTCCAAGGACCATGATTTCACCCACTCCTTTGTCTTTCAGTTGCTTGAGACCTTGCCAGAGCCCATATGCTTCAGCCATATTATTGGAGTCCTACCCATATTCCAATAGTATTCTAAATCAAATTTTCCTTCCGGGCAAATAACGACCCCTCCACCTCCCTCTCTTCCTAGATTTCCCTTGGAAACTCCATCAAAAAACAATTTGAAAATATTCCTTTCTTTTAGTCAATTCTCAAACTAGGATTTGTCAATCCTAATTTCCCAATTCTCCAACTGTTTTGAGGCCAAGGAAATTTCAGAAGAGAGGTTGAAGCTTTGAATCCAATTACTTTCTTTATCTGTTAACTTAGATTTGTTGTTAGGAATCTTCATAACACTTACAATCTCACCCATTAAACTATTTACCTTGATTGCTATTTTCCATGCTGGTTGAGCTATATCTTGGAATATTCTGTGATTATTCTCAATCCAAATGCACCAACATATGAATTTTGGTATATTCATCCAGCAAAATCTAAAACCTTTTTCTTGATCCAGGTCTCCTCTATACATTTCGTCCTAATTGAGGAAACACAGCTGAATATTGCTCGGTACATGTATCTCAATCTCCCAAGGATTCAATATTTCATTCCAAACAGAGATGGCATAGGGGCAGTACAAAAACAGGTGCTGAATATTTTCATTGGCTGCTGAACACAGAGAGAATCTAAAAGGACCCGCAAATCCTCTCTTCATTAGGTTGTCACCAGTGGGGATTTTACCCTACATCAAAGTCCAGGAAACCAGATCCAATTTGGGTAACTTTTTACACTCCCAAATATTTTTGCAAATTGCTTGATCTTTCGACACGTTCGGGACAACAACAAAATTATTATAACCTTCAGTTGTGGTATACCTTCCAGAGGTGCTTCCCCATACACGACGGTCCTTTCTACTTCTGGCTATCGGTGATGATCCTGATAAATACTGAAGCAACTGAATTTTATCATCTTTGAGATCTACAGGGCAGTTAGGAATTCACCAACCATCCCATCTATTTGGTGATTCTATCTCCCATGCAAAGATGTCCCATATCGTTTTAACTCCCTGCGAGTCCAACAAAAGTTTTAGTCTTGGGAGAACTGGAGGATAATTCCCAAGAATAGAATCCTACCAAATGTTAATCAACTTACCATTACTAGGGATCCAATTTAGCTCTTCCTTGAATTTAGCCAGCGTCTTCCTACAAAGGGAAAAGATAGGGGAGACATGATTGTTTTCCTATTCATTATCAAGGCATTGAAGCCTCGGGCCTGAGAAGTATTTTCTCTTAATAACTTGACTACACTAGGATGGCTTGGAGTCGACTATATTCTAGAGTAATTTAGCTCCCATATCTATATTTTGATTTTTCAAGTCTCTGATTTGCAATCCTCCTTCCATCCTAGGAAATTTGATATTCTTCCATTTGATCAGAGAGAACTTTTTCCCACNAATTTAGCTCCCATATCTATATTTTGATTTTTCAAGTCTCTGATTTGCAATCCTCCTTCCATCCTAGGAAATTTGATATTCTTCCATTTGATCAGAGAGAACTTTTCCCCACCGCCATTGTTTCCTCCTTGCCAGAGGAAGGATCTCAACAGGCCTTCAATCATGGAAATCATTTTGGAGGGGCTAACAAAAGAGAGCATTAATAGAGGAGATAACTGTTCAGTACAACTTTTATCAAAACCAACTTCCCTACCAGATTCAGCCAGGCTGCTCCCCACCCTAGTATTTTCTTTTTGATTTTTTCAACAAGAGGGTTCCAGGCCGAGATTTTGGGTTTGGACTTGAAGATTGGAACCCCTGGATATTTATAGGAGTTCCAACTAGTCACTCCTTCAATGCCTAGAGCTTGAGAAATTCCAGACAACTACCTTGGATTAATATTCTAGCTATAGATCTTACTCTTTCGGAGGTCAATTTTGCTTCCTGAGGCTTGGCAATAGCGATCCATATCATTCTTGAATCTTCTTGCTATAATCTGAATGGCTCCTCCAAGCAATATTGTATCATCCGCAAACTGCGCATGATTGATATCTTTCGTACCCTGAGCCATCCTTATGCTCGGTAGATCTTGATCCCTCCTAGCTTGCTCCAACTGGAAGCTAAGCTCCGAGGCTTGGATTGCGTAGAGTAGTGGGGAGAGCGGGCATCCTTGCCATAGTCCTCTCGAATCTTGAAAAAAGGGGGCTTCTCTTCCATTGATAAGCGGGGCAATCCATGGTTTACTAATGCATGCCTTGACCCATCTGACGAAGTCTGGGCCAAAACCGAATCTCAACATGACTTGATAAAGAAAAGAGTGGCATAATCTGTCAAAAGCATTTGCTAAATCAATTTTCACCACCATTCCTTTTTCACCATTCTTCAGGCTTGAGTGGATTGCCTCTTGGACTAATATGATATTGTCCCAAATTTTTCTACCTTTTATGAATCCTCCTAATTTTTTTTTCCTTTTATGAATCATGCCTTTTAGTACTAAGGGATTATGTATTATTTGCCAAACCTAAATGATTACTATAACTTCATTTTACTATTTATTAGTTACTCCTACTTATGTTATATTTTTGTTCCAGTAATATTTAATAATTATGTATATTTATAATAAACTAAGCTTATAGCTAGTAATTATTACCGTGTTAAAAAGAACACAGTTACACAAACTGTGTACTGGTTTTTAATATACCTTCTTTTATGATAGTTCTTGTTTATCTTTTTAAGAGATGTATTCTAACTAAGGAAATTTCTGAACATTCCTATAAGGAATCTGTAGAAAGTAAATAAACATAATCCTACATTCTTGATTTGATTTATCCATCATAATTTAATTTCACCTACTGTACTAAAGTACTACCTTCATGAAGGTGTGGAAAAATACAGATAGGTATTTTATTCACCAGTAAATTTAAACTAACCCTAATCATTCATTATAATCCATATCTAATCCCGAATTTATATATCTTTGAGCAGTAAAAGATTTCTCCAAGTAATTTAAATAACAGATAAAACATACATATAAATATATTATTTCCTAAATTCATTCATTCTTATTCCTAAGCTTGCATAGAGGAAAACAAATTAATATTTAGAACTTGGTAATATAGTAGAGGAGACAACAACCTAAGGAGGCCGTTCCTCCCAACCAACTCCTGAATACTGCTGAGTTGCAACTCTTAGGACCCCTGAGCATGTCTACTAGTCCACCTGGTTGAAAGCGTTGGGTGAGGGAATAGGTTTAGAAACCTCTGCAACTCCACTGAGTAATCATCAGTAAGAACTCAACTCAAAACAACTGCACTAGTTCAGTAAATTCAACACTTTCCACTCAAAAAATTTTTCCTGTCCCCTCCATCAAATTTCTTGTGCACTAATTTCACTCAGAAATTTCACAAGTAAAGAATGAGTAGCCTCAGCTGAATTCAATGGGAAGTTTTATCAGCATGCCTAGGTCTTTTGGGTCAGTTTTCACTTAATGAGCCACCTGATCTTGTTCCACTTTTTTGGGGAACATGACCACAAAAATAGGGAAGTTTCCTCCTGCAACAGCTAGAAGTAGTTTGAGGATGTTGCCAAGTGTCAATATTCTCTCAACCCAGCCTATTCCACCAAGTGGCCAGTAAAACACTCATTTAACAGCCTCCTTAAGATGTTGTCTCATCTTTCGTTTATTAATTAATAAAATATTCAGCAATTAAATGCAATTATCCTTGACCCCACTTGGTCATTAATTACAAACTTTATAATAAAATTAAAACATAATGTCTTCCTAAAACATAAAATATTTTTTGTAATTTGGGGTATGTGATAGAGGAGAAATGACTTGAATCGTTATTGGAATTACTATAAAAGAGAGATGTTGTTTGCATAATTGTTGTCTCCCACCTAGAAGGGCTTCTGTGTTGGTAGTAATCTGCTCATCTTGCATTGAAGGAGCTTGTGTGTTGAAAGAGAGAAGAAATCATTGCATTTACTTGCTTGGAGAGAGACACCCAACAAAAGGATCCACCATTTTTATTAGAGGAATGGTTGCAATGTGTAACCCATGAATACTTTTGAAATATTGAAATTGTTGTGTCTGAGCTTACCATAAAGGGAAGGCCGATGTGACCACTATTTGAAGGATTTCCAGATGGTCATTGAGAGGGAAGACGTAGAATTTTGGAAGAAATCGTTTCCACTATGGATCTCCCAAATCTATGTGAAGGTGAAGTTGTTCTTTAAGACTGTGTGAAGGTGAAGTTGTGCTTGAATCCTGCAAGAGAAGTGTTGCTGCCAAATTGTCAATACCAGTTTGATTTCCCTGTTGCGCTATGTGTGGATTTTCCCAGGTCTTTGTTGAAGGGTGATTGATCTCCTGCAGGAAAAAAGGGACTAACCACTGTGTAAAGTGGTGCAAGAAAGAGAATTCGTTGTTGAACTGTGAGGGAGACACGCAACGTGAAAGCTAGCAGATAACCATCAAATTGTTGTTGATTAAAAAAAGCCACCAAGGAGATGACACTGCTTTAGATTGTTGAAGAATCCGCCCTTGATTGGAGAAATGGTGCATGTTATCATGAATTAAAGCTTGTTTTCCCTGAATCATTGTGAAGGGGACATGTTGTGGTACTCGAAAAAACTAAAATTCAATATTGGGTGGATTACAAAGAAAGAGAGTTTACACAGAAAGAAAGTGAAGGATTGCGAGTGAATCCGACTGAATGGTTAGAAATATATATTTACGCAGAAATTCATGAGATTTTAATTAGTGAATTTCCCATTCTGCTGCATGAATGGTTGTCGAAGCTAGCGACACAAAGGAATTTTTTTTAAGGAAGAGTACACACAGAGTGGAATCCTCAACTTGATTTGAAGATTGGAAAGAGTTAGTAATCCTATATCTAGTGATGTCGAATTCTGGGTTGATAGTATTTTGGAGGGATATATTATTGAGATTGCAGTTGACACGATAAGATCATACAATGAGTCAGAAATAGAGTTCTTCCAAGAACCTCTAGGTCATTACTTGAAATATTTAAAGACGTGGATAAAGATGTTGGTCTATGAGAAAGGGATCACGAGGATGGAGTTCAACGAGTAAATTTCTCTCCGTGGAGGACCTAGGTGATGTCACAAGAAAGGATGGAATAAGATGGATGAGAGTAAGTTGAAATGTTCTATTGGGCACCCTATATGCAAGTTAATTAAAGCCAACATACAGAGTGTTCAATATAAATTGTCAACCCATGGAACTCTCTTATTTCAAGGATAATGTGAACTGCATATGCTTTAAACACTAAGTAGTTGATACTGTAAATGAATGACCCTACTTTCTTGTTCAGCCAAACTCATCCCATAATCTACTTAATCTAGCTTACCTTCTTAAGAATGCAATCACAAATACATTCTTACAATCTTTAATCTAGAATTAAAATATCCAAGAAATAACATATAGATTACTTTTGCAAAAAGTTAAATCCTTAATTACCAAACCATCTAAAGATCCATCTCAACTATCTTAATTCAACTTATTCTAGAAATTCAAAGTACAGGAATTAAGTTCTGCAATTATAAATGTGAAGAAACAAACTGCAAAGATCTAAACAAAACAACAATTGAAAAGAACTAGGGATGAATAGGGCTGTCACAGCTATCACACAATTGCATAAGAGAAAGTTAACCTATACACTCGATTGGCACACCACACCACTGCAGTTTTCAGGGGATGCAATTACTGATCATTCAACTGAACACACAACAAATCGATGACTGTTGCAGCTTACTGTAAATAAGGGAATTTATCACAAAATCCAAACCACACAATAGAATAAACAAAATACCTAATTAACTCAGCAATCCCTGTTGGAAGGCGGGCCCAACCTTCACACATAGATGCTGGAAGTAACACATGTTAGAACGTGAGATCTGAAGAATCAAACTCCTTGTATTAAAATGGCAGATGAGCTCACAACCTCAGTCACAACTGATACAATAATTTGATTAACTTTTCAACCCCTGGCTCGGAATAGTTCCTAGTATTTATACAATTACAATCATAACATATTCCCACTATTATCAGGTAGCCATGAAGATCTCTGATCTTTAGGCTTCTCCAATTATGATAAGTTGTTACAGTCGTGGCAAGATGAAAGCAGAAATTATAGGAAGGTTGTTACTCGAGCTAGAAATGATGATCATGATCAATTGAGAAGATACGTCGTGGATTGCAACTATTTTTGAGCAGCGGCGCACTCTTGCCTCTGAATTTGTTGTATCCTGTTGTAGCTACCTTTGTACAGATCGCGTGGAATAGTATCCTTGGACTGCGTTCTTTGGGAAACGATGGAATGGATGGCGATCATCTCAGCAATGAATGTTCATCCCTCTCTTGGCATGTTCGGCCCGCTACACCTGTATCCTTTACATCTCGAATTATCTTTATAAAACCACCATATGTTAGCATAATTTAAGATGTAAAGCCCTGATTACAACAATCCTAAGCATTGATAAAATAAGACAATGATTAACCATACCTGTATGAATTGAGGGACCGAGTGAAGGAAAAACATATGTTTAGTGTACATAATAGAGTAGGATGAGGCAAATAGAGGTAGGTAAAGGTGGTCAAAATGGGGTCATTTCTGGGCCCAACATCTCCCCCCAACCGTCTTGTTGCATGTCCCCATACAACAACCTCCATTAGTCTGAATCTAAATTTTCCATTGTACTTCGTTCATGGAGAGTAGAAAAGTTATATGGGAATTCAGGCATTCCTTGTTTTTCCAATAATCCCTTATGGACAACCCAATATCTCCAACACCTCTGCTCTTCTGCCCTTGTTAATGAGAAGTCTTCCCTGTATGGTTTTGCTGGCGATCAGATGAGAGGAAATTTGAATTTGAGTCCCATCCAATTAACCCCACATTCCTTCATGTATCCAACATATCCCTCAAACCTAGAAAGTGCATGTTCAAAATTCCTGTAATAGTAGGGATCTCTATTTCTCAGGGTTGAAGAGGCAACCTGCCATCTGTGCTGGCTACCTTCCAAATCCAATTGTTGATGCTTGGAAATCTGGATGACACAAGTAGAAATAAGCTTTTCTTGAAGTTCCATTATACGCTAAGTTTGGATGGGACACGAGAGTACATTCTGATGATGAGCAAGGAGAAGACAAGGGTTCTGAGCCTCGCTTTGAATCCAAAGGTTAGAGTGGGCCTCATTGTGAGAGAAAGTTTGGAAGGATCTTTACCACTGAACATGATTGCTAACAAAGGAGGCAAAATCCCTCAGATGAAAATCACCTGAGAAAGGGATAGGATTCGAATGGCGGTCCAAGGGACAAGCCAACTCATGAAAATAAAGCTCACACAACAAATTCTTCTCCTCAAAGTCACTTTCCATAAATGTTTCTAGGAATTTAGCTGAGGTCGCTATTTCATGCAGTCTCCCTTATTTTATAGACCTCAGTTTAAACCAAATGAACTGCTCAAATAAAAACACAGGGTAAGAGGAGGATGGTACTCTGGTACCCAACAATTCATGAGGAAGAGTATATAGTTGATCTTTTTCCACCAGCATGGATTTGAACTTTTTTAGCTCCTTTATCTCCTTCTGTAACTCTTCCCCATGGAGTTTTTGGTACATGAGTTCTTCTGCCCACTTTTCCTTCAATTCCCTGATGGTCTTCCTATGTTCAACAAGGGAAACCATCCCTTCTTGATACCTCTCCACCTAACTCCTCCACTTCCTCACTTCTATTCTCAATATTGAGAGTTATTTTGTCAGCTTCAGGATTTCTTCATCTTCAACATATTCTTCATTATCAGAATCCAAATTGACAAAATTTTGAGGAAGTTGATTCCGTACCTTATCACCTAATGTTCCAATTTGAACATCTTGTACTTTTGAAATCACTTCTGGGGGTGTTGGTTCTTGTGTAACAACATCCCTTCCTTGAATTTATCCTGCAACAAATTCAACCATAGGTGCCTCTGAAACAACTTCTAGGGATGTTGGTTCTTGTGTAACAACATCCTCTCCTTGGAGTTATCCTATAGAAACCTCAACAGTTGATTGTGAAGGTGTTGGTTCTTGTGTGACAACCTCCTCCTGAATTTTGATTTCCCAATCTGCCCAATTGTCAACTCCAGCTTCGACAGGGGAGTGCAAGGCTACTGGTTCTTGTGTAACAGAGCCCCGCCCTTCTATTTCTTCATGCTGCTAGGGTTGTAGAGTTGCTTCCATGTCTTCTGCAATATGGAGATGTTCTTCGAGGATTTCAATGTCCCCCAAGGATTGTGATTGCATTTGTTCATCCTCTCCTAAATCCAAATCAGGAATGATGTCCATTTTAGGATTGATTTCTTGTTGCTGCCTGAGAATCTCCATAGAAATTTCTAGGGATGTTGGTTCTTATGTAACAACATCCTAGTTAACTTCCTCATTTTCCTGTTGTTGGGGTTCCATTTCTATTAACTCTGTGTCCCGAGACGGTTCAGGAGTCATGGCACAGACTTCTTCGTTAAATTCAAGAATATTTTCAATCTCTGGTTCATCTTCCCCCATTTGGTGGCAACTTCAACGAGAATATTCAAGGATGTTGGTTCTTGTGTATCAACACCCTATTCAACTTCATCATCATTATGTTGATGAGGTTCCATCTCTATTAGTTCTGTGCCCTGAGATGGTTCAGGAGTCACGACACAGACTTCTTCAATAAAATCAGGAATAATTTCAGCCTCTGGTTCATTTGTCACAATTTAGGTGGCAACTTCAACAAGAATATTTAGAAATGCTGGTTCTTATGTATCAACACCCCGTTTCTCTGCTACTTCCCTTTGCTATAGTTTCTCCTGGGGAGCTTCACCATCCTTCCAATCAGATTGTCCTTTTTCTGTTGGTTGTGACTGTAATTGTTCATTTTCCCCCTTTTTTGTACCAAGGATCATTTCTGCATCCCCCACTTCTATATTTGGTGCTTCATGTCCTTGTTCTTCCACAGATGCAAGTACGGGTTGTTGTGTCACAAAGTCATGAACTATGACTTTATAGCCTCACTGGTTAAATATTTCTCCACACATAGGGTAGACCACTCTTTCTTCCTCCTCACCATCCTTAGCAGGAGGTGATCCTTCTAATCAGTCTATAGCTTCAACCAGTATGTGCAGCTTCCTTTCCACCTGCTTCCTGCATGCTTCATTCCAATTTTCTAGTTCTTTTCGAAGTGATTGTACTTCCTCTTTTAATAGACCATTTCTGCACAAAAGTCCCTCAATTTGAGGTTCTTCTATCGGTTCCTGTGGGGCATCATTTCCTTTGTGTCTTAGAATGGGGAATTCGATCTATGCTTCCAGGGTTTCCCATCATGCCCGTACTACTTCAGCTGCTGTAACTGACCTGGTTCTTTTTCGTGTTATTGGTGGTGATGCATGTATCTCTTATTTTGACCTCCTCCTTTTCCTCTGTGGTGCAGGAATCTCCAGATTTGCAGCTGATGTGGAAGGGATATCCTCTATCTCAATGTTTTCTCGTTCTTCCTCAATCAGAGTTCCCCCCCATTCAGGGGAAGATTCAATGGTCAAAACCTATGTGTTTCCTTTCGTTATCATGGCTCTAACATCCTCAGCTTCAGCTGTCGCAGCATCTAATGCTGCTCTAGCTTCAGCCTCTGCTGTCAGAGCTTCCATATTATTTAATCTTTCCATAGGGTTTTCTTGTGCATTTTCCTCCAATTCTTCTGCTTGGTCATCTGACTGATCATCCGATCCAGTCTCATTTCCCCCCACCAACTAAATTGAAGGGACTTCAATCCTCCTGTTTCTCTTCATTTCCCCCCAACTGTTCATTTGCAGGATCCTCTTGGTTTTGAACAACCCCCAAGAGTATAGGTACTTCTACTTCTTCTTCTATTAGAAAGCCAAGCAAAAGGGCGGGTTCCTGGTTTATCTGAATTTGACCTGTGAATTGCTCCCAGGTTTG
This sequence comes from Pseudotsuga menziesii, assembly GCA_001517045.1. Taxonomy (NCBI): domain Eukaryota; kingdom Viridiplantae; phylum Streptophyta; class Pinopsida; order Pinales; family Pinaceae; genus Pseudotsuga; species Pseudotsuga menziesii. Next base: position 21,345 of record LPNX010756149.1, on the reverse strand, counting down.
GTTCTGTTGAGATAAGGCCCGTAAAATTATTAATTTGATTAGGCCATGGTGGGTAAGGGAGGAGTTTGGATTCTTGGTTGTTCTAACAAACCCCGCCATATGGTGTAAGATAAAATGGAATGTTCAGTAAGGCCCTATGACAGAGATGAGATAATAGAGGAAGTTTAGAGTAATAAACAGTTTGATACCTACCTTCACAGGTGATATACTTCTTGAGGAAAACTGCTACTTGATCCCATGGCCGAGGTAGTGACTGTAACACTATCCCTCTCCTTGGCTGATGAATTTCCTCCCCCTCTATCAAAAAATCCTGTACTGCAGCAGCATTGGGGTTCTTCAACCAAACCAGGCTCTTCCCACCTGAGGGAGGACGGTGACTTTAGCCATTATTGCTTCAGAGAATTCGATATGTAACCCCCGAACATCTAAGTGGGTTTCTATAAGATTTAAGGCAAATTGTAGAGCTGTCTCTCGATGAAACCCATTCAATCGTTGGAAGAATTCAGTCCAGCCCATAGCATCAAAAATAGCGAAAAATTTGGCATTTCTTCTTAGTTCTCGTGTATTTGGAGGTTCATGCCGAGCTGGGATACCCATGTTTGATTGTCTTCAGAATTCGTTTTCAGTCCGACAGATTACAGGTCCCGACAATGGAGGTTAAAGCACAGAGTATGCATGAACAACTGAGAGTGGAGTTGGGTAAATTTAGAAAGTTTCAGAGCATGGAAATGTTTGGAATTTTATCCCAAATTAGGAAAGGTGGCGGTTATCAGGTAACTTAAATGGCCATTAAGTCGTACGAGTGGACAATTAACAGTATGCAGGTGTAATAATGGGCATAGAAAGGAAGGTATGATTAATGTTGTTAAATCTAGTTAATGCTTAATCAAGTAAATAATCAGAACCATACCTTCAAAAGTATGCGATGAATGATGACCTTTGAGAATAGTAAAGTGTGTGAAGTGCAGCCATTTAAATTTAATCATTATTGTAGGCATGCTGTAATGACCTTTTCTGTCAGTGAACCAAAACCATCGTGTCAATCTTGTCGGAAACATAATGAATGCTGTGAAGTAAATCGGAATCGTCGTCATTAGGAATTGGGGCCAGATATGGAGTAGTCGCTAACCAAGGTTGCAAAGAGTTCTACCAATAATGGAAGAGTCATAGCCACAGACCATAGAGAAATCAAGCAGTTTGGCAAATTTGCAGCCGTGAATTATAGAAAAATCAGCCAGTTTTGGAGGAGTTGCAGTTGCCAAAAAAGGTAAACATAGTAAAAATGGAACGGTGTCGCAGCTGTCGAAAAATGTAAAAATTTACAAAATTGAAATGGTGTCATAGCTGCCCGAATTGGAAAAAGGCATTAAGTTTCGGTGTTGCAGCTGCGCGGAACGGGATAAAGGGCAGGAATTTACGGTGTTGCAGATGGGTAGAATGGGGTAAAGGGCAGGAGTTTACAGTGTTGCAGCTACAAAAAAATGGAAAAATAGGGAACGTTTTACGGTGTTGTAGCTGCACGAAACGGGATAAAGGGTAGGATTTTATAGTGTTGCAGGTGCAGAAAAACGGAGAAATAGGCAAAATATTACGGTGTTGTAGCTGCGCAAAATGAGGTAAAGGGAGGTATTTTACGGTGTTGCAGCTGCAGAAAACTTGTTTAAGGAGTTTTCTTCTGATGCAGGAAGTTACAAAAGGACGACCTTGGTCGATAGGCCCAATAATGGCCACTGCTCCTTAGGCGCATCCCTGCACATTTTATTAAAAAAAAAATAGATCAAGTGCAAAGGAACAAGATAAAAATAATAGTAACAATATCAATTTATTTATGTACAAAAATTTATGTAAGATTTACAATGATTATCTAAATATTGACAGGGGTAGATAAAGATTCCCGCCCTTGTTCTAACTGGTATTCTGGATCAGCTGCAATCTGTGAAGTGAATGTGTCTTTTGAAATGGGATTATGGTACAGTTGCAGCTTGTGACCATTAGAAAATAATGGTGCACGATTCTCATCAATGGTTACCAGGCGGACTGTACCATTATCAAATAATCTGTCTACCAGGTATGGGCCCAACCATCTTGTGCGTAACTTACCCTTGAAGTCCCTTTTGAATCTTGAATTGTATAATAATGCCCAGTCTCCTTCATAGAAGAATTTCTTTTTGATGAATTGGTCGTGCCAATTGGATCTCTGTTGCTGGATTAATACTGTCTGTTCCACAACAGCTAAATAGTTCTCATCAAGTTAATTCAATTGATTCAATCTTCTCTTCTCGGCTTCAATCACATTTAAGTTTATCTCTGTAGTTGTCTTCAAAGTCTTGATTTCAAATTCAATGGGGAGGAAAACACTTTTCCCATACACCAAGTCATAAGGAGAGAAAGTTGTAGTATTGTGCCAAGTAGTACGGTATGCCCACAATGCTTTTGAAAGTCTATTAGCCCAATCTCTACGATGGCTCTTGACTGTTTTGGTAAGGATGGATTCAATAACTTTGTTAGTGTTTTCCACCACGGGGGCTTCACTTGTTGGCCAATATCCTATCACGTTAGTTCATATTGTGGGTTTTAAAATTATCAAAAATAGAACCAATATATTGCAGGTATTGGGGGGATGAGGGGTTTAAGGTGGGGGTGGGTAGGGTGGTTTATAAGGATTGAGGTATAAAAAGGGGTGGGGAAAAGGTTTTAAGTATTGGGAGGGGGTTTCAACAAAAAGAGTTTGGGTCAATATCTCTCGAAATTAAGGGTATTCTTTAATATACCACAATCGCACGTGATATGTGAGAGGTTTACTAAGTGAAGTCCCCGTGCTTTCCACTTGGCCATTGGCCTGGGGATGGTATGGTGAATCTATCCGATGCTGAATATGGTACTTCCATCGTAGAGCTTCAAATTGATGTGACACAAACTGAGGTCCTCCATCTGTAACCACTTCCTTGGGTACTCCAAAACGGGTAAATATTTCACCATACAAGAAATCGATCATAGCCTGGTCATTAGCTTTCACCAAAGCCACAACTTCTACCCATTTCGTCATGTAGTCGATAGAAACCAAGATGTAGTATTTCTACCTGGAATGAGGGCTGATAGGACCAACAAAATCTAAGGCCCATCTGTCAAAAGGTTCAACCACCAATTGTGGTTGAAGAGGAATTTGATCCAATCTGTTAGGTTGGCCCATCCTCTGGCAGCTGTCAAACGACTGGACATATCTTTTTGCATCCTTGAAAAGGGTTGGCCAATAGTATCCCATTCTTAGTGCTTTGTGTCCTGTCCTCCTATCTGCAAAATGTCCCCCACAAGGTTCGTCATGGTAGGCCTTCAAAATATGGAATATTTCATCTTCTGTTAGACATCTTCTGATCTCAAGATCAGGGCCTGTGTAGAAAAGATGACTATTTATCCAACAATACCTGGCACTTTGTTAAATAATTTTCCTCTTTTCGCTTTTTGACAAATGTGTCAGAATCTTCCCTGCAACCAAGTAGTTAGCGCCATCTGCATACCAAGGGGAGTGAGTTGAAACTGCAAATAAGTGTTAATCTAGAAAAGAGTCCTCAACAGAAAAATTATCATCACTATTAGTAAAACAAGATAAGAAATCAGCGACAACATTTTCTTTTCTAGGTCTGTCTATAATGGTGATATCAAATTCCTGTAATAATAACAACCATCTAGTTACCCGAGCATTTGTAACAGGTTTATTCATTAGATATTTGATGGCCGAGTGGTCAGTGTGCACAAAGGTAGGATATCTACTGACATAATGTCAGAATTTGTTAATGGAGTAACAATGGCTAAAAACTCCTTCTCGGTAACAGTATAATTATTTTTAGCAGGTGTTATAGCTGATTTTACCACACATGGTGAATCACATTTTTATGGCCTTCCATGTCCCTCTACAGACTCCTTAGACCCCATGGACCATTTTTATGGCCTTCCCTGTCCCTCTGCAGACTCCTTAGACCCCATGGACCATTTTTGTTCCTTTGATGTTTCCAAGATCATCCCTAAAAACATGCAAAAATATCCATTCGCAAATTTTAAACCCTTTATCTCATATATACGCGGGATGTGTGCAAAAGGTCAAATTATTTTGGAGTTTTCCTTGATGTGGATTTGACTCACTTGTCTCCTGGCCTTCCCTATGCCTCGAGATCGCTTGGATTCAACCTTTCATTACCCCATTGAAGAGCTATATAAGGAACCCTTTGGATACATTGAAGGCCTGAGGAATTGAGAGCAAGAAAACTATAGTCCGTTGTTGCTGGAGCTTAAACTTGAGTCTGCATCCCTTTGTCCCTTGGAGCACTTTTGTGTCCTTTCCAAGCCTTCTCTTTACTTGTGAGCTTGCTATAGAGAGATGGAGGATTGAAGTGGTGGAGGCCCAAGTGGGGGACTTAGTTTCTCCGATTAGCAGAGGTGCCGACAGAGGTTGTCTCTATTGTAATCTTTGTTTTATATTAATAGAAATATCTTTTCCTGTCCAATAATGTGTATTTGAATGAATATTTGATCCATGGATGATTTCAAATGCTTATATGTTATTGATTATATATGCTAGAGTAGATCTAACACGATTATATATAGCATGCTTGTCTTGGTTATTGAATGTTGAGGAAACAATTTATCAATTCAAGCTGGAGTTGGAAAGCTCAACGGGGATCTACATCAACCGTCCGAAATAAGGTATGAATCGAGATCCTTTATTGTTAGATATTTGGTTTCTCTTGCATATAGAAAAGGATTGATTTCTGGAGTCAAGCTATTTGTTGTTGTACCGCAAGCAATAGGAATTCCTCTCCATAACAGAATTGGCAACTCTGTTGGGGAGTTCTTAATAGTTGTCCTTTGGGGGTTTTTATTGGCATTCAATGTTCTTGAATTGCTCTTATTTCTCTGTTTCTGAGTCCGGTCTGGGGGCATGTTTTCCTGGTAGTGTCTGATTGGTGTGAATTTTGTCTCAGTTTATCTGTTTGCCTTTCTTTTTATGCATTTTTCTTCTTATACGCGAGTTTTTAACTCACAGTCACGTATACACGCAGCTTTGACTACTATATCCACGTACATACGTAGGTCCATTGTGAACAGTCGCGTATGCCCTGAGTTTTTCCTTTTAGAGGAATATGGATTGTTGTTGGGTGAATTTTGATGATTGTTGAGTCTCCTTTGATACTGCTAGAGTCTATATACACCTCTATTTTTTACCAGAGACACCTTTTTTTTTAGGGTAAATTTCTTTTTTAAGAATGTTCTTGTCATTGCATTTTTTATTTTTTTTGTTTTGGGATTAGTGCATTAGATTTCTTTTACCTTAGTACTTTGCGTGAGTGTTGTTTGATTGTGCTTGCAGAGTCTAGGGGCGGTAGAATCATTCTTTTGCTTTAGTATCTCATTTTTATTCAAAAAATCCAAAAATATTTACTTCTTTGCATCATTATGCATTGCACTTTGCACTTTGCATGGTACTTGCACTAGGTTTGCTTAGAGAAGTATTAGTTAGGATTTCATATAGGAATGATTGCATTTGTTATTTGAAGAAAATTTTGCATTTCACATAGTAGCATGCCCTGTTTTTCATTCGACACAATGCATTTGCATTGATTGTCAGGTGTGCATTTTACTTCGAGTGGCATCATAACACCATTGGTTGCACGGTCATCTACCTTTTTTTAGTAATAAAACCAAATAAAATCAACGCTTAATTAAAATGGATTACACTATTTTCTTTGATAGGGTACACCAACAAGATTAGGTTTTAGGGTCTTGAAATAGTTCATTGTGAGTAAATTCTCCAAGATCACTAAACAACAACATGTATGTGTTTGTCCAAGTGAGAGTGTGAAATTCCTTGGTATAATTAGTGTTTCTCAGGATCCTCCTCTTACAAGGGAGTTGATCACGAGGTAGTGTGAGTGGTTATTGATTGGGATGACCCCTAGTCATAACTGAGTAGCACCGGAGATATTTCCAGGATTGTATTCGTATCTGGGGCCTCTTTCAAGAGTTTTGGGCTTTGCTACCCCGCCCATACGGTTAATCCCGCCTGCGTCTGTCCGCCTGAGCATTGATTATATTGAGGTGACCTTAGTTTCCTTACCTAGGTTATCAAGGGGGTACTTTGTAGGGGTTATTCTGCAGGTGTCCCCGCCAGTTTGGGGTCGGACAGCACAGTCGCTATATGCATTGAAGTTGAGGGCCACAATAATTGGTTATGAACCTCCGCTTGTTGTGTATGGGAGTCTCAAGCCTCTCAAAGGCGAGACATACCTGATTCATTCGGGGGCTCACATATCCTACCCTTGTTTGATTGTGATTGGCTTTAGATTATATTGGTGTATGCTCTGTGCACGTTAGCTTGCTTAGGGTTTGCGTAATTAGACAGTCTTTTTCATTTTTTGAGTCATTGTGGATTCGGGTGTGGCACCCCACCGTTCTCATCATTTAGCAGGACTTCCGCCTTCTACATCTCCTCCTCCTTTGGGAGAGAGAAATAGACAGTCCAGGTGGACTACTTCTCACATTGATTCACACACGATGGGAGATCATGAAGATGAAATTCCTGAGTTGTCTTCTCCACCTTAGGAGGTTGGAGAAGATGATCCTACCCCTATGTATGATCCTTCACCTGATATACCTACACACTCTAGGTTCACTCCTTCACATGATATACCTACACACTCTGGGTATGATCCCTCATCCACAGGTCGTTGGTATTGGATGCTGGGAGACGAGACTCATCATGAACCTGCGAGCACTAGTTATGTTAGTTATGGCATGCCTAGAATCCCTACACATGACCCGACATTCCATGCAGAGTCGAAATTTGATCCTAGCACTATGTCTGGGGGCATTCCCATTCCTTTCCATGTGGAGATATTTGGGAGCACAAGTCACATTGCACCCTCCATCCCAGCGATGGAGGCTACATCACATGTTCATCCTAGACCTAGTGCTAGTAGTCCTATTTGGATACCAAAGCCAAGACGAGCGACTGTAGGGAATACCACTTACGTGATTTCACATATCCCTTCGTCCTCTATTCCTAGTTCTTCGAATACTATTCCTCCCCCTCATTCATGTGGTCCTTCGGGCCGAAATGTTGCTACGAGTTATGTGCGTACTGCTGCTACTCGCGTAGTTGTGTCTCAAAGTCAAGTACCTCCTGTTGTGTTGGGAGGTCGTATTCCTACTTCTGGAGGTCATATTCTTACTTCCAGAACGTCTATTCCTACCTATGGAGTTTCTCATGGGACATCTCATGGGACTTCTTATGGACCACAGTATGCACAAAGTTATTCACCTTATGGGTACAGGTATCAACAACCCGCTTACTCCCTAAATTATGGCTTTGTAGCCCCAAATAGTCAAGGTACACCACATTGTGGTGCTTCCATGCCACCCTACATGGGTGAAACGGGAGGAGGATACTATGGCCATGGCCATGGTGGTTACGGTAATCAGTCCTATGTGAACCAAAATTACCAGGGAGCACCTCATAGAACTGCTTAACCTAGGTTCTCTTTCCTCACAACGTTAAATTTACCTGACTTGTCGAGATTAACGGACGATCCAGTATCTTATGACCCGACTTGGCCGGCTGTCCCTACGAAGCTTCCCTCGGACATTCCCAAGTTCGAGGGAAAACCAGGAGAATATCCGAGTGAACATGTTACTACATTTCACCTATGGTGCTCTTCTAACTCCTTACACGAAGATTCGATCCGTTTAAGGCTATTTCAATGCACCCTCACTAGGCTTGCCGTGAAATGGTACATAGAGCTACCTAGGGGGCATTCACTTTGTTCGATGACCTAGCTATGACTTTTCTCAACCACTTCCAGCTACCAGTGCATTACGACATTGGTATGGAACTCTTGTCGACATTTCGGCAAGATAAAGCCACACATATCTCGGACCATATCCAAGAGTGGCGTACACGAAAGAGATTGATTAAAGCCTTTATACCACCATAGTTTCTCCTCGAGTGGTTCCTTCAGTCGCTACTACCTTATATAGCGAAGGATGTTTCTACATCCGGAGTTCAGAACGAGGAACAAGCCATTTTGAGGGCACAGGAATTGGACTTGATTTATGCTCAATCCGGTTTGTTATATGAGATCATTTCTAATGCTCTGCATTCTAGTTTCGACCCTAAGGTCAAACCTGGACCACATGCCGATGGAATTGTTGGTTGTACAAGTACCAAACCTACAGATTCGGTTGTGAAACAGGTCAGTCAATTATCTATCAACCAATCTACTTTGGGACAAGCCACGGCTTCGTCTCAACCCACCCAAATGGTGAGTGTGCTTTCGGTACAATCGTCGGACCAGAAGGGTAACCAGCAACCTGGAGGGAATAAGAAGAAGGGTAAAAACAATCATAAGGGTGGGAATAAGAATGGAAATGCCAATTCTAATGACAAGAATGCCCGAAATGCTGGGGGGGACAAGTAGCCTAAACATAAGGTTAAGTTTCCTTGCAAGTTATGTAAGGAGGACCACCTCACTCACTTGTTCCCTCGGATAGAAGAAGCCTCGAGGTTCATAGCACAGGGCCCAGCTGTGCTAACTAACCATTTACCTCATAATCAAAATATGAACTCGAGGACCCATGATCAGTCTAGTGGGGATCAAGATCCACTGGAAGCTTGTAGTGGTCATGGTTGCATCAACATGGTGCATGATGCTAAGGTTGTGATTCGTGCGAAGGAATATGGTTCATCACAACCAGACCTTGGAAAGGAACCTTCTCCACCCGAGAGTCCTTTGCATATTGAAAAATCTATGTATGAACTTGAAGTTTCTCCTCGCATTACTAAGGGAGTCCTTAAGCATTCGAGGCACAATCCTAATGCTCGAGCTGCCCAGAACTATTCTGTTGTCGAGGATTTGGGCCACACTCCTTGTGCTATGTTTGCACTCGAAGTACTTCAGAGTTGTCCTTCGCAAAGGAAATATTTGCTTTCTTCTCTTGGTGTTAACAATGATAATTCTTCCTCTGTCATCAAATTTGAAACCGTGGGACTACAACCTCGCTTGCCTTACTATGTGTCTGTCTTGATTCTTGTAGAATGTCTTAACAAGACTTTCAAACGCACTGTGATTGATGAAGGCGTTACTGCTTCCGTGATGTATTTGGCGTGTTGGAAGGGTTTGGGTTCCCCCGAGTTGTCTAAATCTGCTACCATGTTGACTGCGTTTGATGGTAGATCGTTTCGGCCACACGACATTCTTCCTTCTCTTAAGGTCCGTTTAGGAGGGAACACCGTCATGATCAAGGTCGAGGTGGTTGATGCACCCCTTGACTACAATCTGTTACTGGGTAGGAATTGGATGTACAGTATGCAAGCCATAGCTTCTTCTCTATTCCGATTTGTATGCTTTCCATTTAATGGGAAGATAGTTACAATTGATCAAATGTCATTCAAGAATCCGTGTGTTACCGCATCTTCGGGAGCTTCTGTCCCAATTTTCGTGCACTCTCAGCCGGCAACTGGGAGTGTGGGTGTGGGCATGTACCCATCCCTTATGGGATCATTTAGTTGTCTTGCACCTGTTCTTATGACCGGGTCTACTTCCGGTGAGGCTTCGTCGTCATTACGTTCAGTGTCTTTTCACAACACTTGCGTGCAGTGAATCCTAGAAAAGCACCCGCAATTAGGGCCAAGATAGAGAAGTTGTTGAATGTCGGTTTTATCTATCCCATTCCCTTGACGAAGTGGGTTTCAAACCCCATTTCGGTTGATAAGAAGCAGGGAACGATCTGTATATGCACTGATTTTTGTGACTTGAATCGTGCCTGTCCTAAGGATAATTTTTCCACACCATTTATTAATCAAATTTTGGATGAGTGTGCGGGAAGTGAGGTATTTTCCTTTATGGATGGATTTTTCGGATACAATCAGATACAGATCAAACCTGAGGACCAACATAAGACTGCCTTTATTTGTCCTTGGGGTACCTTTACATATCGGAAGATGACTTTTGGCCTTAAAAAGGCCAGAGCCACTTTTCAACGGGCTATGACCTTGACCTTCCATGATCTCAAATTGATTATTGAAGTCTTTTTGGATGACCTTGCTGCTCATTCTCGTCAGAGGATGCGTCATTCCTACCATTTGAGATTAGTGTTCGAAAGGTGCCACCATTATTTGGTCAGGTTAAATCCTCACAAGTGCATATTTTGCATGAAGTCTGGTCGCTTATTAGGGTTCATTGTCTCCAAAGAGGGTATAAGAGTTGACCCTTTGAAGGTTGAGGCAATACTTCAATTGTCTCCCCCAAGAAACATTAGACATCTTCAATGTTTGCAGGGCATGGAAAACTTCTTACAGAGATTCGTCATGAACTTTGCCAATTTGACTAGAGGCTTTATGTGTCTTTTGAAGAAGGACACTACCTTTTGTTGGGATGAGCAAGCGTAGGAGTCCTTTGATGCGCTTAAGCGAGCCTTAGCATCGGCCTCGGCGATTAGTCCACCCGACTATAGCCGTGATTTTCTTCTTTATGTGGTCGTGTCTATGGAGACGATTGGTATGGTTTTGGTTCAAGAGGATGAGGAGCTCCAAGAGCATGCCATATATTATTTGAGCCAGAACCTTATAGATGCGGAAATCCATTATTCCCATGTGGAGAAGCTTGCCTTAGCTACCATTCATGCGGTTCAAAGATTGAGACACTATATTCTCCTTCGCCAGACCTTGGTGGTTTCCCATGTCAATCCATTTCAATTCATCCTCACTAGAAGGATGATAGGGGGAAATTATAATAAGTGGATTGTCATCTTGCAAGAATTCGATCTCGAGTTTGTTTCGACAAAATCGAAGAAATCGTTTATTTTTGCGGAGCTTATTTCTGATTTCCCGAGCAAGGAGGAGGAGGAGGCTTGTGAAGATACGTTTGTCGATGAGCACATCTTCTTAATCTCAACTTTGGATCCATGGTATGGGGATATTATCATATATTTACAAAAAATGAAGGTCCCTACTCATCTTTCACGGGATGAACGACGATGATTACATCACGTATCCAAGAATGACCTCATAGTGGATAACACATTGTACCGTCGTGGGGTAGTTTCCATTTTACGTCGTTGTTTAACTCATGAAGAGGCTGAGCTTGTGCTAAATGATTGCCACGAAGGCGCGTGTGGTGGTCATTTATCTGGGATTTTTACATCCCAAAACATATTGAGAGCTGGTTATTTCTGGCCGTCGATCTTTAAAGATTGTGTTAATGTGGTCAAGAAGTGCCACCCTTGCCAGGTGTTCACATGTAATATGCACTCGCATCCTACCCCATTACATCCAATTATCACCACCAGTCCCTTCACTAAGTGGGGGCTCGATTTCATGGATTGCAACCCAGCTTCAGTTGGGGGGCATCATCATATTATCATGGCTGTTGATTACTTCACGAAATGGGATGAAGTTATGCCCACAATTAAATTTGATGGTGAGACAGCCGCACACTTTGTATTCAACCAGAATATTACTCAGTTCGATATTCCGAAAGAGCTTGTCACTGACCATGGTAGGCACTTTCAGAATTGGATGATGGTAGAGTTGGCCTCAAAGTTAGGGTATAAGCAGGAGCATTCTTCTTCTTATTACTTTCAAGCAAATGGACAGGTTTAAGTAGTGAACAAATCACTCAAGTCCATTCTCCAATGAACCATCGCACAAAGCAAGACCAATTGGCATATCATGTTATATCCTGCTTTGTGGGCTTATAGGACCGCGGTTAAGATTGCCACCAGTTTTTCTCCATATCAGCTGGTACATGGAGTGGAGTCTATATTGCCGGTTGAGTGCAAAATCCCTTCTTTGAAGCTAGCCATAGAACTCTTACCAGACACCTCCCCATTGGAGGAATGTTTGGTCCATTTAGAGCAGCTTGATGAGTAGCGCCGAGATGCTATAGTGGCTCTAGAGGTGAATAAGCATCGCGTTAAGGTCTAGTATGATAAATCTGTCTATCCAAGGAAGTTTAGGGAAGGAGATTTGGTCCTTTTGTGGGATCAAGCTAAAGAACCCTTGGGGCCAGGAAAATTCAACCCCATGTGGCATGGTCCTTACGTGGTTAAATGTGTGCTAGAGAAGGGCACTTATGAGCTAGTAGATTACAAAGGGACGGCCTTGGCGGAGTCTCAAAATGGGCTCTATCTTAAAAATTACTATGCATGATTTTCAGCCAGGGCTGACTATTGTATATTATTGTAGAACATTTTGCATAGTTAAGTTTTTCTTATGGTGATCGGGTTTGTTTATTAGCTTCCGTTTCTTATGGCAGATATCAATGGAGTCTTCCATCTATATAGGATTCGCAGATGGTGCAAGCTGTCACACTCAACACTCAGCCTCTATCGCTTGGGTGATTTATACTCCTATGGGTCAGGTATTGTATTTAGGAGGCATATGTTTACGGACTTCTTAAAACAATGTTGCTGAATATAGTGCCATTATCGAGCTTCAACGAGATGCCATTTCACATGGTGTTCTATTTCTTGAGGTACGTCTTGATTCGGAGTTAGTAGTGTCACAGCTTAATGGCTTGTATCATGTTAGAGATCCAACATTACTACAGAGATTCTTACATGTGAGATTGTTAGAACGACAATTTAACAACATAACATACATACATGTTCCAATAATTTATAATCAAGTTGCTGACTCATATGCTAACTACGTGTTAGATTGGCATTTGTTTCATAGACAGTAAGCTCATCACAAACATACATTTTTACACATGTAAATTAATAAACCGATCATCATAAAAGTTTTTCATTAAACATCCAAAATGTGATAATACATAGTGTCATAATACAAAAATGGGGCTTCCAAGCCACCAAAATATAAATACACAGTAGTACAAAATGTATCACTCCCAGGTATCTAAGCCTGGGGAGGAGGAGGGGGGTTCTGATTGTGGAATGTCACCACGGCTCTAGCTAGCTGTCGAAACAACTACACCCATGCTCGTGGCACACCCGCCACCTGACATTGCATGGCCTTAGGCAAGTCCTCGACCTGCACCATGGGTACCCTGTGTGTCAGCCGCACGAAGTTGGTATGAATGCTTTGGAGCGTTCGCTCCGCATCCACACCCGTAATATCATCTCCTCTTCCCCTTCATCTATGATGAGGGAAGCCTTCATGCCGGCGTGGTCCTACATCTGCATACATATGACAGGATGTCACTATGTGTTGTCACATAAAAACATATCTTTTTGATTCCATATATCAAAAAACACAAAAAAAATTATAACTCAAAAAACTAAAAAAAAAGGGTTGGGATTCGTTACCAATATCACCGTATGCCAATCCTAGTGGTAGTGGCATGTTAGGATCTCCCTAAATTCGCGTTTGAAATTCTGAGCTCAATTGGGTAAAAATTTCAAATGTTATATAATGTTTTGAATTTTTTACTATTTATATAATTTTTTCAAATTTTTACCCCCTTTTCTATAGTTTCAGACCGTTTCTGACCCTTTTGGACCGTTTTTTACTAATATATGATGTAGGAGACCATTTTTAGCGTCGTTTACCATTGTTTTGACCCGTTCGTGTCGATTTCAAGTATCATGTTTAAACTGGCATATAGGTTAGGTTTCACCTCCATTTTCATTTTGCGTGACCTTATGACCATTTCATTATAACCATAGGTACGAACCCATTCTATCCTATCACAGAACCTTCTTGTTGTTTTAGAAGTGGCATGATTAGAATGGTAGAGCTTGACCTTACATGGGTACCCTAGTTAGCTCCTTATTTTCATTTGGTGCCCATGCCGACAGTTTTGTCCTTTAGGGTGTGGGATTCTGTTGTATAGTATTGCCATGACATTTCGCAAGAGCCTCATACTCCTCTTGATCTTTTGCTGGCCTATTTTTCCCCAGACTCCCTTATGTCAAGTTGTAATTGCATTATCATGAGCTTTTCCTGCCTCATTGAGCCTTATGCTGGCTTCCCTGACTTTGAGTATCAGACATATAGCCCGAGCTTGTCTCATGTCTAGCCATGCAAAGCCATTTTATACATCCTTTGCAGCTTGATTCCCTATTTTTACCGGGAGGGGACTTTCCCCTGAGTGTCTCTATCCTACACATGTGTCTTTGCATTGAGCATAGGTATGTTCCGCTGCTTGGAAGTAGTTTGTTTTCCCCTTGACACTCGTCTCCTCCTAGTCTGTAACTATGAAAGCGATTTTATTATTTTTCAAGATTTTCAAATATTTGAAAAAGTCCAAAAAAAAAAAAATTAAAAACCAAAAAGCCATACAAGAAAAGAAAAGATGTTATCTTTGGCAGTAGTCGAGTCGTGTCACCTTCGAACAGAGCACTGTATATCACATCCATTGGTTGGGTTAATAGTTTTACTTTAAGAGCTGTACTCATTTATCCAAGTTTATCTCCATTGACTGGTTAAGCTTCCAGTCCCTATGGAGCCTCTGTCAATGCCTCCTGTGTCGCAGAGATGTCCTAGTTTTTCATATCGAGTCTATGCTTCCTACATTCAGTCACCATTTGCATTTATGCTCTTGTTCGAAGGAAGTTGAAACCTGAGTCGACCATTCCTCAGTTATCTTGACTTTGCATGTCGGCCATTCTTGGTACAATTACTGGTTCATGCACCTTATGATCGAGTCCTTCCACATTATATAGCGTTGCTGAGTACCTCGTGTTGGATGATGGGGGATGCCTTAATGCCCTCCTTCCAGCGAATTTCATCCCATCGACTTCAAATCATTTATTCTAGGATAGGAATCTAGAGTCATTTTTAAGTTCCTTGAGACTTGCAGTCATCAGTGGCAGGTTCTCTCGCCATCGACAGTTTTTTGGGAATACATCAATGTCCCCTGATCGATGGATTCTCTCAAGTGTTTGACCTCAACACATTTATTCACACTTGTTAGTACCTTGATTCCCATTTTCATTATCGGTGGGTGATCTCGCATCTGCTAATGGTATACATCAATGACCAGTAATCAGATGATGGACTAATATGTTCGACCTCGATACCTCTATTCACATAGTAGGACATGTACTCGTAGCGGTTTATGTAGAAGACCTTCCATACTGGTGGCATCTCTTATATGTTACCTCCTTGATCGTGCCAGTGTTCATGAGATTTCAGCTCTTGTGACTTGATTCCAGTATATGTCAGACATTTCCAGACCTTATGAAGATCTTGATCCATTATATATCTTCAGTCTTCATGGAGATCATGATCCTTTGTATATCTTCATCTTGGAGATTTTGATCTATTTATATTGTATGTGGCGATGACCACATATGTCATATTGTAGCATGCCTATTCATGGCCATTCTACTCTTATGTATCCGAGACTGCTATATGTATTTGCAGTTATGTGCAGAGTTGTATCATTGTATAGTGCTTATTGGATGGCTGGTTATTCCACTGGGTTCTTCATCACTTCACTTCTGGGATGGACTTATAATGTATTTCGGCCATCGTATGACCCCTCTGACCTCACACATTAGGGCGCATATGTTATAGCTGATTTTACCACACATGGTGAATCACATTTTTATGGCCTTCCTTGTCCCTCTGCAGACTCCTTAGACCCCATGGACCATTTTTGTTCCTTTGATGTTTCCAAGATCATCCCTAAAAACATGCAAAAATATCCATACGTGACTTTTAAACCCTTTATCTCGTATATACGTGGGTTTGATCCCTAAAACCTCGTACATTGGGATGTGTGCAAAATTCCAAATTCTTTTGGAGTTTTCCTTGATGTGGATCCAACTCACTTGTCTCCTGGCCTTCCATATGCCTCAATATCGTACGGATTCGACCTTTCATTACCGCATTGAAGAGCTATATAATGAACCCTTTGGATACATTGAACGCATGAGGAATTAAGAGCAAGAAAACTATAGTCCGTTGTTGCCAGAGCTTATACTTGAGTCTGCATCCCTTTGTCCCTTGGAGCACTTTTATGTTCTTCCCAAGATTTCCCTTTGCTTGTGAGCATGCTATCGAGAGATGGAGGATTGAAGTGGTGGAGGCCCAAGTGGGGGACTCAGTTTCTCCGATTCGCAGACGTGCCGACAGAGGTTGTCTCTATTGTAATATCTATTTTATATTAATAAAAATATCTTTTCTTGTCCAATAATGTGTATTTGAATGAATATTTGATCCATGGATGATTTCAAATGCTTATATGTTATTGATTATATATGCTAGAGTAGATCTAACACAATTATATATAGCATGCTTGTCTTGTTTATTGAATGTTTAGGAAGCAATTTATCAATTCAATCTGGAGTTGGAAATCTCAATGGGGATCTACATCAATCGTCCAGAATAAGGTACGAATCGATATCCTTTAGTGTTAGATATTTGGTTTCTCTTGCATATAGGAAAGATTTGATTTCTGGAGTCAAGCTGTCTATTGTGGTACCCCAAGCCATAGGAATTCCTCTCCTTAACAACAGGGGCTAAGTTTTTGTTAATATAATAAACTGCATAAGGTGCTTGACCATCCTACTATTCTAAAACTGCTCCAATGGTGGTATCAGAGGCATCTAAATAAATGTGAAAAGGAAGGGCCCAATTGGGCCCTCTTAGGATGGAAGTTGTGGAAAGCTTCTCCTTAAGTTTAAGAAACACTGTCTGGCATGCCTCATTCCAAGTAAATTGCACATCCTTCATTAACAATGAAAACAAAGGAGATGCAAGTTTGGAAAAATTTTCTATAAATCTTCTGTAATATCCAGCATGCCCTAAGAAACTTCGCACTTCTTTCTGAGTTCCAGGAGTAGGTATCTTTTTTATTACCTTGATTTTAGAGGGATCTACTTGGATGCCATCAACAGAGATAAAATGCCTGAACACTACCCCTTCACTCATCATCATATGGCACTTTTCAGTGCTCAAAGATAGTTGGGTTTGTTCACAGTGAGTTAAAACCTTTTCCAAGTTTTTCAATGCTTATTCAAAGTCTTTGCCATAAGGAGTAAAATCATCCATGAAAATTTCCATACTATCATTAACTAATTCTGAAAAGATGACAATCATAGCTCTTTGAAATGTGGATGGTGCATTGCATAAGCCAAAGGGAAGCACTCTGTATGCAAAAGTTCCCCAGGGACAGGTGAAGGTAGTTTTATCCTGGTCTTCAGGAGCAATATGGATTTGATTGTACCCACTAAACCCATCTAGGAAGAAGAAAAACTTCTTCTCAGATAAGGTGTCAAGTACATGATCGATGAAAGGAAGGGGAAAGCAATCTTTCTGTGTTGCCTTGTTCAGCTCTCTATAGTCCACATAGACTCTCCATTTACCATTCTTCTTGGGTACTATCACGAGTGGAGACACCCACTCGTTGTTTGAAATGGGATATATAAATCCTGCTTCCAAGAGTTTTTGAATTTCTTCCTTCACTATGTCCCTAAGATTGGGATTCATTCTTCGTTGATGCTGGCACACAGTCTGGGAGTCACTTTTGATATAAATGTGATGGGTACACATATTGGAAGGGATGCCCCTCATGTCTATGTACTCCCAGGAAAATGCCCCCTTGTGTTTTTTTAAGAGAGTGATTAGGCATTCCTGTTCCTCTGGGGTAAGACTGGGATTGATATTCAGGGTTTTTCCAGACTCTACCTCGACAGGAACACTTTTTGAATTTTTCAACACTGGAACTATGTGAGTATCACTGACTAATGCCTCCTCTATGAGATTTTCTTGTTCCTCTTCACCTAGAGTAGCATTCGGGATCTGATAAATTTTCTTATTGACAAAAGTGGGTTCACTGATGAAATTATTAATGACATCGTCTTCAGTTTCATCTTTAAAAGTCAAGGCCTTCCCTATCGTTAATAATGGCTGAATGCCCTCTTCTTCCTCTGGCTCCATCCATAACGGATTTTCAGCTTCTAAGCTTGGCCGAGCTGGAGGATAGAGAGTGAGGTTCTTTATCTCGGTTCCATCTGATATGGTCATAGATCCAGACCTACAGCAGATGCAGGCATCAACTGTAGCTAACTAGGGCCTTCCCAAGATCAATGGGTGTCCTCCTTGCTATGACTTAGGTTGTAAAATCAAGAATTCAGCAGGATACTCCCAAGAATCAACTGAGATAACAAGATCATCCAAGATTCCTTCAGGTTTAATAGTGGATCTATCTGCCAGTTATAAAATAGTAGGAGTTGGCCTGAGATTAGTGAGCCCAAGTTTCCTTACAGTTTCAATGGTCATGACATTAATTGCTGCACCTAATTCTACCAGTACGTTGGGTATTTGTGTGCTCCCAATCTGCATAGTGACAGTGGGATTCCCAGGATTGTCATATTTGGCCAAGAGGGTTTTCCCCATTATTAATTCATATAATTTCCCTATGACATGAATAGTGGGCAGATCCCTGGGTTATCTTCCTGATTTCCTTGTACACAGATCCCGAATGGTTATGGCATAGATAGGTACATCTTGAAGGGCCTGAAGGAGTGGAATTTTAACATAAAGATTTTTTAACTCTCCTAAGAGGTTAAATTGAGGTTGTCCCACTACCTTCAGTAATATTAATATTTCAGGGTATGGTGGTTTCCTAATCAATTGTGTAGGTTGTGTGTCGATAAAGGTGTCTTTTTGTGTTTCAGCCGGCATATTAGTAGGATTCTCAATGTCTTCAATAATTGGAGTCACTGTATTGGATAAATACTGTTGGTTCATCCTTTCTTCATGCATAGAGGATGGAACATCCTTAATGATCAAAGGCTCCACTACCCTCCCTGATCGTAAGCAGATGTGGTTGCAGGGTACAGGAGTATTGGAGTAAGCAGACATGTTGGCAATCTCAAACTGATGGACTGCTTTGTTATTTGGGTTGGGTTTAGGTTGACCAGGCAGCTATGGTCGTATCAGCATATTGGGGACATCATTATTCTAGAGTTGCAGCTGCGACTACTGATAAGGATGAGGATATTGTTGAGGAGGGTACGGCTGATGACGAAACATTTGATGTGGAATATGTTGAGGAGGTTGGTTATGGGGGAACTGGTTCCCTAGATGGAAGTTCCTCCATCTAGGAGACCAAGAATGTTGTTGGTTTGGTGGTTGTGTCCATGGGTTCCAGGAGTTAAAATTTTGCATCGGAGGTTGAGAGGGGTACCATTGAGGGTTAGAATAAGATGAAGGGAATTGTGTATTCATGTGCTGCATATTATTCCAATTATTCATGTTATTCAAAAATGGAAACAATTATGGAGTCATACCTTGATTTCAAGGCTGCCAAGGCTTTTTCTGTGCAATAAAGTAATCTGGTTCCACATCTGGAGTTGATGCCTACAGAACTGCCTTCACTTGAGGTAGTGAAGGGCATTATTTTGTGTCATGGTTCAGCTCGCACAGCTGACACACTTCTACCTTGTCGAGCGGGCACTCCTTCAGAGGGTGGTTCTTCCTACATTTAGGGAAGAATACACCAAGTGTGAGATCCTCTACTACTTGTTTCTGCATTGCCCTCAGGACATCTATTTCCGAGGAGATGGAGCTCATCATTTCTGTCTTGAAATTTTCAAGGAGATTTCCTATTTCTTCCTGGGTGGCTCCTCCATTAGATGAATTTTGTGTTCTATCGAAGACATCATGTTCTAATTTGTCCCATTTGTCCCGTTTGTTGTTCTTGGAAGATCCCATGGAATATCTTTTGCACAGTTCAATGATCTTTTCAAAGGACTCCTTTGAGATATCCCCCTTTCCTAACAGGTTCAACATGTCTAGGAAATCTTCCCTAATCCCACGGAGTAGGATTAGTTTGAGCACATCTAACCCCATATTAGTCTGTCCAGTTCTCTGCACATTATATAAAATCCTTTCAACAAAATCGTCCAGACTTTCATCGTCCCTCTATACCATTTTAAACAGTTCTTCTCTCTTGTCCTTGGTATTGCAATACTCTTGATATTTCTCCAGGAACACTTATTTCATCCGGTCCCAAGTAGTCATGGTTCCCCCTCCCAGGATCATAAACCAACGTAATGCATTGTCCTTCAGAGTGGCAGGAAAAAGTTTTCAGCTTATGTGCATTGGTGGTGTAGTCATAGCTGCGACAGATGATGTCAAATTCAAAAATAAATTCATCCGGATCCTCTGTCGCTTTTCCATAAAAGTGAGGCAACACCGATGGAAATATATTTTTCATGGGGGCTATCCCCTCTAGCTGTTGAATTGGGAAATGAAGTGTAGAAACCATCCCTTCAAGAGGGGAGTTACCCTTGTGATGATGATTTTCTCCCATTGCTTCTTTGTGATCTTTGGGATCGCGTCTGTTGCTCATATCTTCCTCTGCTTTATCCTCTTCGTCCTTCCACTTATCGTTAAATTTTTTATGGAACTGTGTCTGTTATGTCAGTAATTTTTTCTCTCCATTTTGGTTTGTTTTCTTCAATTTTGGTTTGTTTTTTCACTTTCAATCATAGGTTTGATTACTTCTCAGTTTTGGTCTTTTTGAAGAGTTTATTGATGATTTATTAGTTTTTAATAGTTTGGAGCATTTTTTCTTTAGACTTTATTTGTCTTTTTATAGTCTCTTAGTTTTTTTTTTTGAAAAGGGTAAAGAAGGTCTATTTTCAATGTTGATTCAGTGATATGTTTAGAGAGCAAAAATACACTTGTTAATGACCCCAAAAATACTCTAAACATCCGACAGTTTGGTTAAAAGCTGTAAAAATGCGATAAAAGGGCACAGGAAGATTCTTGTAGCGCTGACAGGAAAATTAATGAAGACAGCGCTACAAGAAAATCGCGCTTCTCAATTTTTCAAATTTTTGGGCAAATTTTCGTCATGGGTGTCAGCTAGTAATGATTAATGGTATTTTGCAGTATGATTTAACATGTGTGGTTGCAGATTAGACGTGTCTTTAACAGATTTCAATCACGCATACGAGCCAAAATCCATCATTGCTAAAATCGTGGGAGCAGTTGAGAAGACGAGCTAATCTTGGCTTAACCGTCAAATTCTTCATTCCATATGCATTATTGTAGGGGATACGAGTTCGTGGAGGAGAAATAAGGCGCTGAAGAACCGGGTAGTGTTCCCATAGAGAAAAGACAGCGTTCGGTAAATTAGGGCACCTGGTTTCTTTCATTTACGGTTGAAGAGGTGAGATGGAGGCAGTTGTGTATTTGAGAAAAGACCGTTGCCACTGCAAACTGAAGCTTTAAGCCACGGGATTTAAAGAATTTTGGTATGTACAGCGTTGCAAAGCCCTTTAGCTAAAAATTTGGGTTTTTATGGTTTCTAAGTGATTTGCAGAAATTGATTGTTCAGAATGATAAAATGGTGCATAAGATTGAATTTCCAG
>LPNX010756102.1:22500-23554 GCA_001517045.1 Pseudotsuga menziesii | reverse complement strand
TGGTGATGTTCATGATGTTGATGGTGATGATGATGAGGATGATGATGATGATGTTCACGATGTTAATGGTAATGATGATGATCATGTTGATGATGATGATGATGGTGATGGTGATGAAGGTGATGATGATGACGAGGATGATGAAGGTCAGGATGATGATGATGATGATGAATGACGGTGATGTTCATGATGTTGATGGTGATGATGATGATGGTGATGATGATGGTGATGATGATGAGGATGTTTATGTTGATTATGGTGGTGATGATGATCATGTTGATGATGATGATGATGATGATGATGAAGGTGATGATGATGACGGGGATGAAGATGATGATGATGATGTTCATGATGTTGATGGTGATGATGATGATGATGATGATGAATGATGGTGATGTTCATGATGTTGATGGTGATGATGATGTGGATGATGATGATGATGTTCATGATGTCGATGGTGATGATGATGATGATGAACGACGGTGATGTTCATGATGTTGATGGTGATGAGGATGAGGATGATGATGATGATGTTCACGATGTTGATGGTGATGATGATGATCATGTTGATGATGATGATGATGATGATGGTGAAGGTGATGATGATGGTGAGGATGATGATGATGATGAAGATGAAGACGAAGATGATGAAGATGATGTTGATGAGGATGATGAGGATGATGTTCACGATGTTAATGGTGATGATGATGATGATGATGATGATGATGATGTTGATGGTGATGATGATGAGGATGATGATGATGATGTTCACGATGTTAATCGTGGTGATGATGATGATGATGATGATGATGAAGGTGATGATGATGATGATGAAGGTGATGATGATAATGAGGATGATGATGATGATGATGATGAAGATGAAGAGGAAGATGATGAGGAGGAGGAGGAGGATGATGAGGATGATGATGATGATGTTGATGAGGATGATGAGGATGATGATGTTCATGATGTTGATGGTGATGATGATGAGGATGTTCACGATGTTGATGGTGATGATGATGATGATGATGATGGTGATGATGTTGATGGTGAT
>LPNX010756102.1:0-17500 GCA_001517045.1 Pseudotsuga menziesii | reverse complement strand
GACCATCTCGAGGGCACTTCCAACTTTAAAAAATGGAAGGAAATGCTATTGTAAATATTGGGGTATAACTAAATATCCACAATGATTGAGGTGCATTCATCCAATGCGGGGCTAATCCAAGAGCAAGTCAACATGCACCATTCTCGTCACCTTTTTAGGAGACAAATTTTGCAGAATGTTTTTTATTAATACGTGAGGAATCATCCAAAACCGTTGAAAACCCACTTCCAAAATGGGAGGATTTATGTTAGACATGAGTGTATTTCAAAAGTTCACAACTTTTTGGGATATACAATCAGGTATTTAAAGATGGATTTTTTAGAATTCGTGATATTGACATCTTTCCAATTTGGATGAATTGGTTGAATGACCTAGGTATTTGTGGATTGGATATTCTTCTACTTCAATGGATATTGTTTGTAATGAGAGCCTCTTAGACTTAAGAAATCATCCAAAGAAGAGGATGATGATCATCAGAAGAATTTTTTTCCTAGAGAACAACATTTGTTCTAGCTTACATGTGATCCAATTTCCCCATGTGCAGAGATTTGCTACATCCTGCATGCACTCAAATTTGCAAGAAGATCAAGACCGAAGGACTCCATTAATCTCCATAAGCAAGCATAGATCAAGAGATGGCACGCAAAACCATAACATTATTTCTCTCATTTTGGGTATCATCCCTGACGATGGACTCAATTTTGGTGTAGTCCGAAACGTTGGTTTCAAAAATGATACACAGGGTTCCCTCTTCACAAAAATATAAGTACTTGTATTTTTTTTATTATATGCTCTTTAGATCATAATGCTTTTGAATGTGTTTCATTATAGTCATATAGAGATATGTCTTCCTGAGATTAGGAATTTTGATATAATATAAACATATCAATCATATATGTTGATTATCATTCTTGTATTGACAAAAAAACAAAACTCATGAAGTATACATGCATGATTGTTTGATTATCATATGATTTTGTAAAACCATATTTAAAGGTTTTTTTAATGTATTCCTGGGATTAGGAATGATGTTATAGTATAACATGATTAAGAGCATATGTTACGAACCTTCTATTTATTGGTAAATAATAAAACACATGTTACGTTTAGATTAAGAAAAGCATAGGGTTGCATGATTGTTCATGAGATACAAATTTAAATAATGCATGATTGTTTCATGAGATATGAATAAGGGGATGCATAATTTATTTATGAAATATGATCGGGGTTATGTCAAAAAATTGATTTAGTCTATGTACATAGCTGTGTGAACCATTGCCAGTATGTTGAAAGTTTTCATGTGATTACATTTATTGGTTATGTAATGTGATTAATCATTTGAATAATTTTTCTTGTAGGGAAAACCATATTCCGTGGCCTACAAGAAGAGAATGACATGGATTCATTCAGATGGTTGAAAAAAGAGTAGATTGAGATATTCCTATGTTTCTTAGGAAGAAATCAAAATAGAATCCCTAATACTATTCCCATAGAATTAAAGACTCCTGAAGGTAATTCATTTATCCCAGTTATATTTATATAGGTGTTAGACATAGAGGAGTATGAGCCTCTATGTTGGAGGACTCAAATTATGATTCTTGCATCCTAGATGTCAAGAGGGAAAATCTATATTTGCTAGCTCCTGGAAAACCAGTGGATTTGGTTAATTAAACTCCTGCTATGTAGAAACCTTAATGGTGCCCGTATTCAAAAGGAATATATATGTAAGAATATTGGATGATTCTTAAGTTTAGAAGTGTAACAATCATGGGATAATAATTTTCTTCTATTGAGGAAAAATGTTCAATAGAGTTCTTGAAAGGACGAACAATGGATTGTAAATACATGAACACAAACATAAAGATAAATTTGATTCTTGTTCATATTTGTAGGATCTCATAGATGTTAGACATATATATACAGGTCCTAGGATCAGTTATATGCTCTACAGTCAGTACATAGACATGTACCACAAAGCATGTGTTGTGTTATCTACTTTGTACAAGTGTACGTAGACTTAAATATGTCTCAAACAATGGAATAAATATTTTGACTAGTATAGTGACCTACTAGAAATATCACATATGTTGCCCGAGATATAGAATGTTGTAATGCAATAAAGCTTTATCCATAGATGAGAAACACTACCAACATTCTTACTAAGCCCCTTTCTAGGACAAGCTTGGTATATGTAGTGCTCTTCCATTGAGAAGGGAACTAACCCCATTCTAGTAAATCCTATGTACTAGATCTCGTTTGAAGTAAATTTAACCTTTAATACAAGTATGATTTCCAAAAAAAATTGATATGGTTTAATATTTGGTTGTATCTATTTTTGGATTCAATATTCTAGAATTTCAGTAAGTCAAATTTTCAATCAGCTAACTATTTCGCATATGCACATACAATTATTTCATGAAATAGCTTACTTTGAATTTAAATTATCAACAAAATTTCACAAGTACAAATACCTGGTTTGTGTAGGGTCGTGGGTAATTTGAGTAGCTCTCATAGCTCCTTTTCACCAATCCTTTTCAACCAAATAAATAAACCACCTTGCTAGCCAACTTATCGCGCTAGACCTAGGAAACCAACAGGTTTCGTAGCCCCGAGGCCCACACTCCGATATTCCCCATAGAAACTTTCCTTAGTTCAAAATCCCTCCATCAATAGTGTAGTTTCACCCTTTTCCTTTGAGTTTCCCACCTCCTCAAATTTTCGAGTTAACCCCCTCCTCGGTCTTCCTCATTTTCTCAAAAAAAAATACTAAGTCTAATTCTTCCAAAGAAAACCAACCCCCAATTTCTCCATGAGACCTTCCCTAAATACCGTTTTCTCTTCCTTCATTCTTACTCCACCTTCTTCCCTATAATGTTTCAGGACTATAAATCATTAATACCCTTACACAATTCAAGATTTTTAATAATGATTCAATCTTGTTACCCGATTCATGGTTGTCTTGAGAAATTAAATACTTTAATGCTTAATTAAGTGGGTACAATTTGAGTTGACTTATATTTATTTATTCGTAGAATTATTATTATTACTTGCTTGTTTATGAAACCTTTCATTTAATGGTAATTCAATGCGCCACTTCAATATTTAAATGTGGTAGATAACATAATAATTACCTTGACTTTCATGGAGAGGATATTTAAGTTCTTGTTACTCAATCCATTCTAATTCAATCATAATGTTTTATTATTTTCAAATTTAAATTTAAATAATCATTTAAAGTGGATAATATAATAATATTAAGTTGCAATATCGCTTTTCATTTGGTTAAACCTTTAACAATAAAAATGATAATAATATATATTTTATAAATAATTTAAAACAATTTGGACCATTAAATAATACTTTTAATTATTTTCAATGAACCTTAGGTGTAACAATAGTCATTATTAATATTATTATCAAACTAATAATCAATAATAACACGTAATAATAATTATTATTATTTTTATTAATGGTGAATAATAATAATAACATTTATTTGTTTAATAGATAAGTAAATTTCTATAAACATAGTATCTTTATATTAATGAACAAGGTACCCTTAATGGTTAATTAATCTTGATTAATAGTTAAACAATAAAATTATGCACTGTTAATGTTTTATTTGTGATGATTCAAATTAGTGATACCTATCTTAACTGTTTATTGCAGTGTTTAAATACAATGACTAATTCACTTATTTCACACACTAACAACTTAACCATTCATTATCTAAGTTGATTAATTTATATACTTAATTGAGTTAGCTATGACAATTTATACCACTATTCAAGTGACAAGTATGGTGTACATCAATACTATCATACATGTGGAAGGTGTGCATGCATGGCCAGTGTATGCACAAGTCATACATGCACTGTAAACAAACACCATCCCACCTATGCATACATGCTAAATAATAATAGTAATTTCCCCATGTAGAAAGAGAAAGAATTCATATTTTTAACATTCTAAGTTATTTAACAGTTAATCAATTTATGATTTGATATCATTTATTTATGTTCTTATTGACTTAACCAGTAAATACAAAGATGGGCACCTACTACCACTAACTTGGTATCAAGGAATGCCAAACCCTAAATAGTAGTAACTAACACATCCTCCCATCCTAACCTACATCTCCATCCTCCCTATCCTTCCTCTGCCAGTATAGAAGTGGATGTCGACTTCACCGACCTAACCACATAAGAATGTGAGAGTGACAACGTCGGCTGAACAATGGACCTATCCTCTTCTAGTAGGCTTGCGACTGTCGTCATCATAACAACTTGGGGAGCGTGTCTCATCACAACCCTCCCACGACCCCGGGTATCATAGTAACATAGGGTGGGAAATACATCCATCACTCTCAACATACTAGGTCTATACCCTATCCAATCATTCTCTGCTACTATCAAGATTATCAGAGTGTGTCATCATATCATCGGTTTGGTCAATAAGGCTCTTTGCATAAATACGTGCTAATCCACACATCATATTCAGTATTTGGCTATCACTTATCCCCTGTGCTCTGTGGGTTAGTATTGAAAAATAGACATTCATAACAAGCATTTCCACTTGATCATCAATTGATCCATGTTATCATCAGTATTTCCTTTCACGTAACAACTTTAGTTCATCATAACTATACATGAGATATAATAATTCAATCAATCACATAACCATATGTTATCCACATACCATATCATATATTTCACATTTTATAAATGAAAACAGTTAAACATGTACTATCATCGAAAAATACAAGAATCTCATGATAATCTCAACATCGTACCCACATAAACATAGTAACATAATATTCATGGTGACATCATAACATAGAAACAACATATAATTTGGTTTATCATGTCTTAATTATAGTTTACTCAGTCGAACTAAGTCCTACAGATACTAGCAAATAAAATGTTGAGTTAATTTATATTAGAGTTTAAATACCAAATGTCAAAATATGGGGCATTACATACACCCACCCTTCAAGAAACTTCGTCCCGAAGTTATGGTCATCGTAATCTTAAGGGAAAATTTTGATGGACTATATTTATGCCTTACCGCTAGAACATTTTATCCTTGTGAGTCCCATGATCAAGGTGTCAATACAATATAAGTTTACTTATTTCATCACAAGGGATGTGTTGTCATATTACATACTACATGTTATGTATGCAATTGGTTTGATTTCATCATGCTTCATCAAATACATTTTACCCCAAATACTAAACATTATTACTTGCTTTGCAATTATTTTATATATCGTGATTCACAGGAAGACCTTGTCACTTCACATTACATTTCATTAGGTTGTAAATGTCTTATTATGACTCATCTATAGGTTCTTAGCACCATTGACTCTTTTCTAACAACACTGCTTACATACATTATTTAATGTAGTCACTTAAAAGTTTCCTTGGTCATTGTTATTAATATCGTTTTCTTCTCTAGGTCATAAATATTAAAGCTCAATAAGTAAAATGTTGAGTAGAGTATCCTTCTTGCATAGCCTAGGCAACTCATGCTTCTTATCAACAAAAGAAACAAATTTACAAAACAATCATCTACGCAAGGAACACCATGTTGTCACATCCAACTTATCTAGCACCTCTAGGTCAAAATAACTTGAGTATAAGGGTCCATTAATGCAATCTATACTTCTTACTAGATACTTATACATTCTTAATCCTATTTATTTATTTAATTATTTTTAATTTCTTTTATACTACTTATGTACTCACTCTTATTTATTTTATTTATCCTTGTCATCCTGATATATTTAACTTTATATTATTCCTTACTCACTTTTCCCTTGCATAGTAAACACTCTAGTTCTCATGTGTTTTTTTTTATATATTATAAAATCTTATTTAGTCCATACTTTTCAACATTGATTTCTATTATATTTTCTAGTGCCATTAAATACTCAATGATCTATAAAATTTAAGTCCATCTAATTGTTTAAATACAAATTTTACTCATGACTCTTCTTTCATGTTTAGAGGTGTTTTCCTCAATCGACATCCATGTAAGGGAATTGGCTTTTTATTCATAATCGAATCAATCCTTTTGTTTACCCCTCTCGAAAATGGAATGATAATGTAAAAAATGGAGCCATACTTTTAAGAGTCTTAGATGCCTTTCTACAAAGGAGATATCCTCATATTCCTCTTTGTAGCATGTGAAAACTTTTCCTTTCAAGTAAACAATCATGGTATGTCTATTATTAAAACATGGTTTACACTTTTTAGTATTTTCATATACAATGAAGTAGTGTTCAGTTTTGATCTTCACTCTTCAACAAAATTTGGTTAATTAATTAATTTATGTTCTTAAATTAGTATTGTTGTACATGTCCCAACATACTTATTGCAAACCAACTTAATTATATAGGAAATCAATGTAATCTACTCTCCCATTATCGGTCTTATAATCCTACTCTAGTTTCTCAATACAAGTTTAGCTTGATTTCAAAACATTATAGTTTAGACTGTATTTAATGACCATAACCACTCAGCACTCTCATAGTGAAACATGCCACCTATATATATTTTGTTTCTTTACAATTTTCATAAGATTAACATTTGATCTCTTTTATCAACCTAATTGATTTCTCACAAATAACTAAATACACAATAAAGCTAAGTTAAAACATTCACAACATGAAAAAAATTACATCTAGAGTTTAACTAAAAAGTATATATCATATATATATAGAGTTTCCCTAAAAGTATATACATATATATATATAAGAAAATCACAATTGTTATGTCCTCGACAAGGGATATATATGAATCAAGGACATTATTTAGAGTTATTTGTAGCAACTTTAACAAAAACATGTAATTTCCACTAAGGTTATGTATTACTTTTTTATTTTTTAAAACTATTTTTGTGCCTATTCATTGGTTAGTAGAGCTGACATTTCTCTAGGGTCTTGTGCCCCAAGACCCCACGGCCAGCTTTGGTCAACAAAAATTAAATACAATCAAAGTTTTAATATAGCAATAAGTAGTGATAATTAAATGTCTGGGAGTGAGCATTTTATCACTTAGTCACATGCCAAATCCTTCCTTACAGACTTCATTACTAATTGTACTCCATTAAATATGACGGATTATGGAAGGGTTCGGCTGTGGCTAATAATGGCGGTTGGGAAAGACACGCTAGAGGCAGCACTAGGAACGTGGAGGAATCAAGAGCATGAATGAATTTAAAAAGTGGTAATGATAATAAGCTGATCAACGAACTTGATATTAAGTAACATGAGAGTGAGGAGTTTAGAGACAGGACAGTTGAGGCAATGATGAAGCGAATATAGAAGTGAGATGGAATTAATATTTGTTTGTGGGGTGGGATATCCCAAGGGGTTGAAGGATTCACCATGAATGTCTGCAATTCCATCGGAGGGGAATGTCTTCCAGGTCAGTTCAGGCTGGTGTATTTATAGCAAATGGAATGCCAAAACCTGTACATACCAGTCAGACTAGTCAGACTTTGAACGTAAGAGAAGTGGATTTAAGCTGATTGTCTGAAGTCTTGCTACAGTGCTCAGGTGGTTTCTTCTGGGATTCCTAGTAGTTACGGCCTGAGGAACATGGAGACGCGAGGGAGGAAGCCTAACAGAGAGGCTAAAGGCGACGAGGAAATGTGGGTGAACAAATCCAACCGAGATCAATTGCGAGCAATAAAAGAAATGAAATAAAACTAAAGGGAACCTTGTTTCTCGTGATCTGAGTAATCAGACCTGAGACGACTTCGAATCAGAGTTTCGAAAGATCCATAAGATTACAGTTCATTCATTTCCATCTTGCCTTTAACAAGTTTTGTAAGTTTTTTTTAATATAATATTATTAGTACACAATGTTGTGTGTACTCAATTTTGACCAAGTGATGGAACAAAGCGCAATTGAGCAGAAGGTGAATTCGCAAAAGTGATGAGAGTGCAAAATATTGAATACACAGAGGCCATGGAATCATCTTATACATCCGTTATGCCTAGTATCTTCGATTCTATGCGCATGTCTTTAAGAGCACAAAATCGCTGACAAGTTCCTTGTATATTGGGGAATCTTCTGTAAATAGTTTTTATATATAAATGTGGTTTTTTCTATTACCTTGAATTATCCTCGTCTTGCTTGAATTCTCCTAATATTGAAATGCCACCATTCCAAAATAACCACCTAAAAATTGCATTTATATTATGGCCAATCAATAATAACTCTCCTTTACATTAAACAAATATGTATTATCTGAAAATATGCTTACTGAGGCTTGTATTAAAGTCGAAACTAGTTTTTCTGAGGCTTCAATGTTAGAATTGAGGTCTTTCCAAGACTTGTATTAAAGTCAAAAAATATCGCTAGGATAGAGGGTGGGCAATGAAAATGAATCACGTTATTGCGGAGTTGAGATGACTTTTAGCGACACCTTCAGAGACACGGGGACTTCACTTAGTGAATCTCTCACATAGCACGTGTAATTGTGAGATATTAAAGAATACCCTTAATTTCAAGAGATATTGAACCAAACTCTTTCTGTTGAAACCCCCTCCTAATACTTAAAACCTCCTCCCCACCCCTTTTTATACCTCAATCCTTATAAACCACCCTACCCACCCAGATCTTAAACCCCTCATCCCCCTAATACTTGCAATATATTGGTTTTTGATAATTTTAAAACCCACAATATTGAACTAACGAACGTGATAGGTTATTGGTCAACAAGTGAATCCCCGTGCTCAAAGATAACTTCGGCAATGGATTATATTTTGTCTTAATGACCTTGGCCAGTAGCTACTTATTTATGCTTATCCACGACTGTTTTCCCAGTAAAACTCACAAGCTCAAAAGCCATTCAACTGTTCTCATCAACACTATATGTGTTTTCGTTTGTGGAAAGTCAGTAATTCTTAGGTAGCTTATCAATGATCATGTAGCTGGCAGAATTAAAATATTTTAATTTCTTCCTGTAAGTTTATTATGAATGCGCTAGCTCAGTTGGATACATGCTTTGGTTAGCATGGTCCCATTTGTTGACTATGGTTACTTTCAGTTTTAAAAAGCTCTATAATAAACCTTTATATACTAATTTCAATACAAAGTGTTGTTGTGTTTTTCATTTCAAACAAAGACGAGTTGCTTCCAAATTTTTGTGTAAACATTATTCAAAATTTTGATGAAAATCCACCTAATATAGCTTTTGTCCCAATCACTCACCCGCCTACCTAGAGTGAATGCCAATAATATAAATCATTTTTGCGTTTCCAACTTGTCAGATGTACCTTATTCAGGCGGAAACCTTGTCGCTCGTTTCATTTTTCGTTTCCAACTTCATCCATCTAATGTAGTAGGATTAACAACCTCTTTTTCTTACTGAATTAAGTATAAATGCCTGCCTAATCATAGCAGATTCTGGATTGACTAGCTTGTATGAGTCATTTTTGTTGAGGAAAGTATTGGAAGGCCATTGGATTCTCTTATCCAATGGCTTTTCGACACTTTTCTTATCTCTCGGGACAAGCTAGAAGTCTCCCCATTTCTCTGGGAGTTTAGATATGGACAACCAAAGAGTGATTTTCCTATGGAGAGAGGAATCTTAGAGTTTCCTTTGAGAATGAACTTAACCATCTTTCTCATCGACTAGGAAGCTTCTAGTTTCCTTTGAGAATGAATTTAACCATCTTTCTGCGGAGTGTATTGTTGACTGGTATTTATTTATGGAGAAAGAGACCCTACTCCATAGTTGAGCGATTAATCAAATTTCATTTTGGATGTTGTCTTTTATGTAAAAAGAATAGTGGGTGATTCCTGTGTAAATAGACACTTATTTTATTATTTTATTAATGTTGGGTAATTTCGGCTTGAACTCACCCACCTTTCATGTGAGGTAACTGATTTTTAAACTGTACAGCACAGACTCACTTATAGAGAGTATTGTCCCATCGTTCATTTGAATCTAAAAGAATTTCCCATTGGTTGATTGATGACTATAATTTTTACATTTGCAAGAGTTGGGTGCTTATTGAACGTTTATATATATTTACAGGTGAATTGGGCGATCCTTTCAATTTCAATGCAGTCGAGAGCCCCTCCCCTCCAGAGAATAGGAATTATGTATTGCTTTTAACTTGCACTAATTCCGTTCTCTCTAAAACTTGTTGACACTGAAATAAACTCTCGTAAATTTGGAATTTCATTTCTTCTTTATACTTGTGAATCCCCTCCAAAACAAGCTCGAAGGTCTATAATTTCTCTGGTGGATGCACTCAATTTTATAAATGATGGGATGCATCTTAATGTGTGAGTTGAAAACTCTATTTAATAAAGCTATAAATAATTTCTACCAGCGAGTGAAATAAGTTGTTGGCCTTAATAAATTGGACACTGACAGTCTACAACAATGGGGGAATACACCTAAAGCCCGTCATTTTGAACATGATGATACTATTTCTCAAAATGGGCTGGCATGTTGCCGTATTCTTGGTCATCTTGTGATCATGGATTTTTCATTTACTCTTTGTATTCTGAACACGAGGGATATTCATAATACCATTTCCACCTTTTGATTGAGGGCTATTGCTTTGTGCTACATAGATATGATTTTTAGGGATAACATGATTTTTAGGGATAACATGATCTATGGTTAACGATGTTTTCTTGGTAGATATGATTTTAATAAATGCTCCAAGCCTAAGGATGGTACAATAGAAAAGATGAGAGATAATTTTACTAATGTCCACAATGTCCACAGTTGGTAGATCACTACCATAACATAAATCTGTAACAAACAACCACAACTATCACTACAGCAGGCATGTAACATATTATTAACTATTAAACAACAACTAACCTTGCATTTTTTGGATTGAATACTTATGGTCAACACAAGCAAGCAACATTTTCTTTATTTGGTTCTTCAATGGACATAAATGTCCTTTGATGCTAAAGGAGTCACCCACCCTTTGGCTAAGAGGCCAAGAGTAGAGAATTCACAGGTGAGAGTTTAGTTATTGTTATCATTTTTGTTTTTAGAGATGGTTATAGTTATGCTTGAGACCTTTAAATCCACTATGAGAACGTGGGCCTAGAAAATAGGGAGTTAAGTTTGAGCCCCTAAATTCATTATCTCAACTCAAAATCAAAGTAGAGTAGAATGTGCCAGGATCTGAAAGTGCTTGTGTAATTCTTGTTAGAATTCTTGTGCTTCGTTGTGTCAGAGGATTAGGCCTAGAAATAGTATGTATGGAACTGTATGAATTACATGTATACATAAAAATAACAAGGTTTGAGAATATGTGCAAGAATATCCTTTTCACAGCTTAACCAGAAACCAACTTATGGGATCCCTTGTTTGCTGATGAAACCAAGAATAAAACAATTATGACAAAATGAGATATATATGTCTTTAAAACCATGTAATTTTCAATGACAAAAAATTTCAGCTGACATACACTAATTGTAAGTGTCGAAAAAGATCACTAGATCATGCTCTGTGAGCAAGTTATTTCATCTAAAAAAATACTTTACTACAATAAATAATATTCAACAAAGACTTGTCCTTCAATATACAAAATAGTTGAGTAAACAAAATACATAATTATGGATTTTGTAAAAGGAAGGACTTGGTTGAAACCATAGTCCTAGTCCTATATTCATCTTCAATAATATACTGGAGAGGATATGCTAAACTTTCTTTTGAAAGAGAGTTAGCCTGAACATTAAATTGCCTATAGATTTTCTCAAAAGAAATCACGTCAAAGGAGTTTAAGAGGTCTCTCAAATGAATGGCCAAGTTATATAGCCCAACACTTTGAATCTGATTTTCTCCCTGTATTCGTTTGATATAATATCATAACTCTAAATTTTATTTTCTCCCTGCATCCATTTGATACTAATCTCATAACTATAAATCTGCATATAATACAATGGATATCCTTTTCATAGTAATCTCAGAACCATGAATCTGGTTTTCTCCCTAGATCCATTTGATAGTAATCTTACAGTCTCCAAATGCCTGAAGAGAAAGTACACATTTGTTATGAACCGCTCTTAAGAGGAGAAGCGGTGATGTAAGCTCACCGTTTCACCAAGTTGTTGGTCCCTTCTCTGAGAAAGACTTTCCGAGCAAAATAAACATCGTCATTCAGGTGAAGGACAAATTATTATTAACTCTATCTCAATGGTCCTCTCATATATCTTTGGCGTACCCAGATTGAATTTCATTAAAAATGACGGGATTTAGGTGTAATCCCCCATTGTTGTAGATTGCCAGTGTCCAATTTCTTAAGGCCAACAACTTATTTCGCTCCCTGATAGAAATTATTTATAGCTTTATTAAATAGAGTTTTCAACTCACACATTAAGATGCATCGCATCATTTATAAAATTGAGAATCTACGAGAGAAATTATAGACCTTCGAGCTTGTTTTTGGAGGGATTCACAAGTATAAAGAAGAGATGAAATTCCAAATTTACGAGAGTTTGTCTTAGTGTCAACAATTTTTAGAGAGAACATAATTAGTGCAAGTTAAAAGCAATACATAATTCCTGTTATCTGGTGAGGAGGGGCTGTCAACTGTCGTTTAACTCTAGCAACTTGGAGGTGCAAAGCATTGACTTTGGATTTTCTTGTAGGCTCTCACTATGACTAAGTTTCATTACATTTGGGTAGATGTTTTTGCGGCAGTAATTAATTGTTCACCTATGACCAAGTTTCATTACATTTGGGTAGATGTTTTTGCGTCAGTAATTAATTGTTCATCTATACCCAATTTTAATGGATGATCAATTAAAAGTTTAATGCACAAAAAGGTTGTTATTGCAAACTCTAAGCAGAGTATGGGCCTTGTATTGTAATTCATGATCCTAAGCTATATTCAAAGATTCAAATGTGCATTATTATAATTGATTATCATTTTAAGATTTAAATATGTATTTCTATAGGTATAGGCATAGTTTTTATATGAAAGTCACATAAGTATTAGTTTTAATTGTGTGATGTGATTGAGTTGATTGAGTTTTTTTTTATATATATGGTGAGAAATGAATATGTATAGAATTTTTAAATCTATTTATTATTAATAATAATAAATTTAAGATATGTAGTCTTAGCACTATGCTTATATGTTTAGAATCAAAATATATTCGAAGTTTTTAGAATTATTTATTATTGTTTTTTATGTGATTTTTTTGGAAGTTATTTGGTTCAAAAGATATTAAGCTTGAGTAGTATGCTTGTAATATTTTATTATTATTTGAATATATAGTTGGTGTTTGTCATGAATGTCTAGGATACTTTATTTTGGAAGATATTGTTTTTTAAGATTATTTGAAAATAGTGCCCCCATTTTATGTGAATCTTTGAAAAATATTAGGTTTTAGTCCACATAGTCTACATATAAATAGTTTTTTTTATCCACCAACATATTATTATGTCCCTGGCAAACCCACAAGGGGATATATATAAATCACTTACCCCTATTAATTTCCTCATAGACTTTATAAATTTTTCCTCTGTCTATAGTTTTGAATGGTCTCTATATAGTCCAAAAAAATTATTTATATGATTTTGTAAATAATTCAAATTTGTTATGTTTTGATTGGGTTGAGTTTATGTCATCTATTTCGGGAATACCTTCCCACTTAGAAGGCTTGGCTAGGTTTACGGTTCTTTGACTTGGCAAGTATATTAGATAAATTTGAATTGATGTGCGCATTGAATAAAGTTGGTTCTGCTGCATTTTTTTCATAATAACTTCTCCAAAATCTAGAATCACCTTGAATCCAACACTTATGTGCCAGCCCTAAGATCGTATAGACCTCATAAATAAATGAAAGAAATAGGTCTTAATTGATGTGGTGGCATAAAAAAAAATACGATAAAGAAGAATAAGACTATCAAGCACAACGAATTTATCTCTTCCCAAAATCCAACGCATTAATATATTGTCAGTAGCGATGTTGAACATATTTAATTATCTATCTCTGACCAATTATCAAATTCGAGATATTTGCTCAGCTCAATCTCCCAAAAGCATAAGAAATGGAAGGAATGAGCAATAGAAGATCAGGAATAACATGCAATATTAGCCGAATCGTTAAAACAAAGCAGATAACTCTAGGATGGAACAAACTTGCCTCTATTCCTACATCAATCAGTGAGCAATCGGTGGCATTAAGATGGTGTTTTCAATGAGATATTCTTACCATTACGATCATGTAAGGAGCTTAAAATAAGTGGGTATTTAGAGAACACATCTGGGAGAGTTCTTGGCGATGTCAGGGAAGGGCGCCTAACTGTTTACTCAGGGAAGGAAGAGGAGCTACTGGAGTGCTTCAATATTTTGGTTGCTTATTTGAACCATCCGTTTTTCTTGAAACTCCTCGGCAATGTTGAAGAGGATTTTAACATGAAGCAGACCAAAATAGTTCCCTCGACAACTAGAGATAATAATGATAGTAGTCTCAAAATTTCCCATGAAGAGAGATCTTTTCGACTTCAGTTCATAATTACACTATCTATCTTTCTATTGAGGGGGCGATCTTTCCAGTCTTGTTCATTTATATTTGTGCTATTTGTGGACTAGGTGTCCATAGTTGAATGGGAAATCTTTGCATAGGGGGTGTCGACCCATATATTAATAGGGGCAAGAGATCTATCATTGGAGTCGTTTTTGGTGAGTCTTGTTTTCCTTCTACATTTTTCACTCGCTTCATTTTTAGGGGTTTACAAGAATTAAAGACTCCCCATTTCTGTGGGATTTTGGCTAGGAGTAACCTACTTACCTGACCATTTGCATTGATCAGATGACCGGCAACTTTGGATGTGAAATCCATAAGTAGTGAAATCCTTTTGGCTATGGACAAAGGGAGAGTTGTATTTTATTGAAAAGGGGATTACCATTTTAATTCGTGGCGTTTTGTTGATTTCTGGCGCTTTTCCTATGGAGATAGGAAGCTTCAAGCTTCCTTTGAGAATGAATTTAACCATGTTTTTGCGATGAGGAAGCTTTGAGTTTCCTTTGAGAATGAATTTAACCATCTTTTTGCGGTGTGTTTTGTTGACTGGTATTTCTTTATGGAAAAAAGAGGCCCTACTCCATGGTAGAGTGATTAATCAAATTTGATTTTAGATGTTGTTTTTTTCTGTAAAAGGAATAGTGGGCGACTCCTGTGTGAATAGACACTTATTTTAATAATGTTGGGTAATTTATTCTTGAACTCACCCACCTTTCATTTGAGGTAATTGATTTTTAAACTGTACAGTAAAGAGCATGGACTCTCTTATAGAGAGGTATTGTCCCATCATTCATTTGAATCTGAAAGCATTTCCGATGGGTTGATTGATGACTATAATTTTTACATTTTCAAGAGTTGGGTGCTTATTGAACGTTTATGTATATTTACACGTGAATTAAGTGATCCTTTCAAGGCAATCGACTCATGCTTTGCATTGCCATTCTGTTTTGATGACTGCATTTAATATTTGGTTGTGCCCTCTTAATGCAAGCCGATTTTTCCCATCATCCTAGTTGTCATCCAATCACATTTAAGCACCATGAAATCTCAGCATCCAAAACCTATATTTTCCCTGCTAATTCTTGGATTCTTCTGTCAAATGTTTCGAGTGCGATCGTCGGAACTAGAAAATAGCATTCCCACCATTCTTTTGTTGCTTGCGGTAACCTTGTCCATGTTCTGCAGGTCGATATCTCTCCTGCGAGGTATTCTTCACCTGATTTGATCCGGGATTGCTCCTATGTTTAAACAATGGTGTGGTTTCCCATTTGATGGCCGTTCGAGTGGTGGAGTTGTGAGCGTTGTTCGTTATGCTCCGAAATTTGATCGGATTTAGAAAGATTCGGGTCGAAAGGGTTTATTGAAGTTAATTTTTTAATGTTTTTTACTTCATTTATGCGATGAATATGGGGGATCTTTAGGATTCGTCGATAACTATCCAGTTACAGTGTGATCGAAATTGGATTCGGGAGGGAACATTTTAAAGATTGATGTTTTGAAGGTAAAC
Organism: Pseudotsuga menziesii; assembly: GCA_001517045.1. NCBI lineage: Eukaryota > Viridiplantae > Streptophyta > Pinopsida > Pinales > Pinaceae > Pseudotsuga > Pseudotsuga menziesii. The sequence continues at coordinate 1,468 of LPNX010756102.1, read as the reverse complement.
ATATGAGATAGAGATAGTGAACGACATTTGGATCTTTTGATGGAGGTAAAGCATGAATCGGAGGAGCAAAGTGATATTATTTATATTATTCATGTTAATATTGATGTTTCCAAGATAAAGAGATTGATAGGCAAGGGGTGCAAAGAGATCATTAATTCCTTGTTAAGTTATCAGTTTTCATGAGGGTTTGTACTTTTAATGGATTTTTTTTGAGTGTGAGTGTATTTTATTAAGTGTTGAGTTTCTTTCTATGTATGCAACAATTGTGCTTAGATTTTAGATTTTATGAATAGCAATTAAATGGTGTTTATTAAGGGTTGAGTTGCTTTATATGTATTCAAGAATCATGTTTAGATTTTAGATTTCATGAATGGCAATTAAATGATCTTGTTCCAAGGATGGTATAAAATTAAATAAATAATTTAATTTCAAATTATTTTTTAAAAAACCATATTTTTATTTAGAAATCCTCATAACTATACATTTGATGTTTTAATCTATAAAATTACACAAATAATCCATATTTATACCCAATTTATCTGTGGAAACTTTACTTTGTGTAAAAAAATTAAGGTAATTCAAGAATTTTTATTTATTTAGCTACTTTAGGTTAGTACTAGATAAATACTTGACAACTATAGATTTAAAATAAATTTATGCTAGTTTTATTACCTTCAACTATATTTTTATATTTTTTATAATTGTGCATCCATGTTGCTAGACAAATGCATAAGGTTTTTTTTTTGCTAATAGCTTCTTGCCTTTGTAGGCTTCATGTGAGATTGTAGATAAAATGCACAACATTTCATCTACTCATCCATCTTGCTAGACAATTGCTCAAATCCTTGCATTAGAAGTTGTCTTATTAGTTAATAGCTTCTTGTTATTCTTGCAATAGTAGATGGCAACATCAAGGATATTACCACCTCGTGGCTCATGTTTACTATATTATTTCATTTGGTATATTAGTCCAACATTTTTTATTTTTTATTTTTATTTTTTATAAACCATTTTATGGATATCACCACTTAAGGTCATTAAACCTTTTGCACAGAATCATTAACGTAAATGTTTTATTCCACTTACAAAAGTTTACTAGTTTACCATGACGACCAACTTGTGTTATTTTATTGGAAATACTTAAAAATCATATATATATATATTGATAAGAAATGCTTACCTAATGGAAAGTTCCCTTTATAATAATAATAATTATTATTATTTTAAATTAATTAAATGAGAAATTTCCATTATATATCTTAATTAGTTAAGTAAGATATATGCACTTAAATTTCATGAACTTAATTAGTTCTAGCATATGCGCCTTTAAGAGGATGAGTGGCTTCTCCAAGCCTAAGTTTGGAGTCTAATAAGGGTCAGTGCAAGAAGATGATGGACCTTTAAGATGCAATCCTAGTTTTCAAAAACAACATCATGCTACCAAAAAATACATCAACCCGAGCCTGAC
>LPNX010756101.1:321210-346625 GCA_001517045.1 Pseudotsuga menziesii | reverse complement strand
TTTTTATAAGTAGCTTCAAGCCTATGCAAAACCGGCTGAAGTGAAACTCATAAAATTGTTCATTAAACCAGCAATCAGTTAAACTCAGTTTTTCAACATTGAATATCTGAGAATGTCGTTTGGCCTTTTAAATGAAGGAGCTACTTTCCAAAGAGCCATGGATTATGCTTTCAAGGAGTTGATTGGTAAAATCATTGAGATCTATCAAGATGATCTTACCGTATTTTCGAAAGAAAGATCCAGTCATGTTGGTCATCTCAGGCAGATATTTGAGCGATGTAGGAAGTATGGTATTTCTTTGAATCTGGCTAAGTCAATTTTGGGCATAGAAGAAGGAAAACTCTTGGGACACATCATCAATAAGGACGGTGTCAAGATTGACCCTGAAAGAATAGAGGCCATAAGAAAGATTCCCCTACCTAAGAATGTGAAAGCCCTCCAATCTTTCTATGGTCATATAAATTTTATCAGAAGATTTATTCCTAACTTGGCCGAATTAATGAAACCTATGCAGGCCTTACTTAAGAAAAATGCCAAGTTTGTATGGACTAGTGAAGGAAGAGAAGCCTTTGATTCTATAAAGAATGCCATTACCAGGTCTCCAGTCTTAGTCAGCCCGGATTACACGAAAGATTTCATGATCTTTTCCTTTGCCTCAGAAGACACTATTGCCGGTGTGTTGCTCCAAAAGAACTTCGAAGGGTTCGAGCAACCTATAGCATTCATGAGTAGAGCCTTGCAGAACTCTGAATTAAAATATACCATGATGGAAAAGCAGGCTTATGCCTTGGTTAAGTCTTTAAAACATTTCAGGACCTATATTGGGTATTCTAAAGTTATTGGATATGGTCTCCACATTGCAGTGAAAGACATCCTGTCTCAACAGGATTGCTTAGGAGTAAGGGGCATGTGGGTGTCCAAGATCCAGAAGTATGACCTTGAAATAAAGCCCACTAAGTTAATCAAAGGTCAGGGCCTTGCCAAAATGTTTATCCAAAAGAATGAAAAAGCTATTGAAATGATTGCCGAAAATAATGTTCCTCAGCCAGCCATGAATCTTGCCCTTCAAGAGCTTGACAATCATTGGTATTCCGATATCATTTTCTTCCTTCTCCATCTCATTTGCCTGGATCACCTCAAAGGTCACAAGCGTAGGGCTTTGAGACTCAAGACTGCTAGGTATTGCCTTACCCAAGAGGGTCTAGGTTGGAGGAACCCAAATGGTATCATACTTAGGTGCATAAACGAACAAGATTCCAAGAAAATCTTGGCGAAATTTCACTCAGGATTTTGTGGAGGCCATTATGCAGCAAATACAACTACCCACAAGATCTTGAGAGCTGGATATTATTAGACCACTATTTTCGCAGATGTTCATAAACATGTCAAGTGTTGCTAGGAGTGTCAGCTTTTCACTGGGAAGCAGAAGTTGGTTGCGCTTCCCCTTACACCTGTTGTGGTCCTTGCCCCCTTTCAGCAATGGGGGCTTGATTTTATCGGCAAATTTAAGAATAATTCTAGCAATGGTTTTTGTTGGATCCTTACAGCAACCGATTATTTCACCAAGTGGGTATAGGCCATACCCACTAAAAATGCCACTGAGAAGATGGTTATAGATTTCATCGAGGAAAGAATCATCACCAGATTCAGAACTCCCTAAAAATAACAACCGATAATGCCAAGGCTTTCAGTTCCGAAAAAGTAAATGATCTCTGTTTTAAATATGGCATTATCCTATCCCACTCATCTCATTATTACCCACAAGGCAATGGACTGGCTGAGTCCACAAATAAAAACTTAATGACTATCCTTAAGAAAACTGTGGGTGATAATAAAACATCATGGGATAGCAAGATTAAGTATATTGTGTGGGCGGATAGGATTACCAAGAAGAACTCAACTGGGAAATCCCCTTTTGAGTTAGTTTATGGACTCGCAGCCACTCTTCCAGTTAGCATGCAGATTCCGATCTTCAGAATGTTAAGTGAATATGGCACAAGACAATCAGAAATGGAACAGAGGATCAATCAAATCATAGATTTGGATGAATCAAGAAGAGCTGCCCTTGATCAATCACTCAGGCATCAAGAAAGCATGAAGGGCACTTTTGATAGGTCAGCCAGGCCAAGATCCTTCCAAGTAAGAGATATTGTTCTCTTATGGGATAAGAGAAGGGAGAAGCCTAGGAAGCATGGAAATTTTGATAACCTTTGGAAAGGCCAGTTTATCATCCGCGGCAATGCTGGCACCAATTCTTTTCTCCTTAACACCATGGATGGAGAAACACTAAGTCTACCCATGAATGGGCAACACTTGAAGCCCTTTTACCGAAACAACCTCCAAGATGACCAAGAGGTCATCCTAGGGCTTCTCTAAACCCATCCTTGTTGTATTTTTATGTACTTTCTTTTTGTATCGTATTTGATGTATCATAATGTTGTATCATAGTTTCTTATTTTTGTATATTAGCGTCTTTCATTTATATACTGAAAAAAGCAAAGAAAAAAGTTTATTTCATGTACTTTGATTTGAAAAAGCAAAAAATATTTTTTTGGTACTTCATCATGGCATATTTTTTATTATATACATGGGATTGAGACACTTCTATTTACATGCAGGTACCAGAGATTCCTGGATTCTCAGGCACTCTCTTTGAACAATAGATCAAGCGAGTACCCGTCCCACAGTTGGAGCCAGATGTTGCCAACTTTTTTGTACCATAGTTGGATTAGCTGAGGAGCCATCATTTTACAAACATGAGAAATTTTTGTTTCCAATGTATCAGATGATCCGCCTTTGTGCCTAGCCAGTTTTGGCTAGTTAGTTTTTGTTTTGAATAATTATGACCATGGCCCCATGGGGTTTGTAATAAAATGTGCTACTAGGGTGTTTTGAGTGGTTCGGTCTCCTAAGACGTAGAATTTCAACTAAGGTATTCTAGGGAGTTTTTTGCACTTGACAATTATGCTTTGCCTATAGCCGAATATAATTGACGAGGTTGTCTCCCGCTTCCTCCAAAGCTGGAATGCCCGATTTTGAATTCTGGGCCTTGGGGCGTTACTAGAGCCCAACTGAGTATGTATAAACCTAGTAGACATTATTAGAATAGACTATGGTCATGTACCAAAGTCACTAGGACCCTCAGAAAAAATTCCGAAAATTTTTTACCGGACGCGTCAAATTTTTAATTTTTTTTTAGTTTTTTAATTTTTCCTAAGTTTTTAATTAAATTTTTCCATAATTTAAATGGAAAAATTCAATTTTTAATAAGTCAGCCATCCGGGGTCTGTTTTCAGTGTTTGAAGGCTCTAACCTTAAGCCAAAAATCATTCATGATCAGCCAGCCAGCGAGCTCCAAGTTTCAGATTATCATTCAACTACATAACTCATAATTTCTCAAAAAAGTCAGTTTTGAAGAAATTATTGATTAAATAATAAAAATGATTATTTTGGACAAAATCCAAATCTCTCCAAATTAATCCGAATTGAACAAAATGAAATGCAGAATGAAATGGCATCGGGCATTAATGATGATTGGAGTTAGCACAAATCGGCTTCAGTCAGCATTCAGCGAGCATTGAATCCTTAGCTACTTAGCCAACTCGCCTCCTTCAATGATGATCATGTTTGGATGAGTTGGGGCTTATCTATTGGCCTGGTGATTTGATCAAGGTTGAAGTGAGACATGTGTCAGTGGTTTCTAGGTATTGGCTCCCTTTCTTCTTTCCCCTTTCTACAGCTCGCTCCAAAAGCATTCCAAAGATAAGAAAATAAGCAAAAAAGGCATCAAAGGAAGGGCATTGTAAAAAATTAATAAAAGAGCAAGTGGGATAACGACTCCCACACCCCACTTCCCCCATTTGGGGGAAGCCTATATCGCCATTGTCAATATTTCAAGCTTTTCTTTACTTTGTTTTATACCTGCAAATAAATAAAATGGTGAAAGTAGAATAGGGATAATTAGTTTCGTTTGGTTAAAAAAGTTTAAGTTAGATTTGATTTCATTAGCATACTTTCGCTAGTTTCCTCTTATGCAACCTATTTTCATGCTAGATTAGGTTTGATTTCATTTTTGCTTACATAAAAGTCTTCAGAAAATAAATTTGTTTGATTTATTGCTAGTTAATTGCTTTTATTTCATTTATAAGTTTAAAATAAAATAAAAGAATCAAAATCTCTTGAATCTCACCATAGGGTGGATCAAGAGTGCTCTCTATCAGAGAGTTGCTTTTGTTATCTTGGTTTTGTTTTACTTACCCCCATGCTCTCCCGATTAAAGCCTAAAAACCTGAAAGAGATTCTTAGGTGGATTAGTTCTTGTAATTTTTCTTGAGTTTAATTAAGTAATTGGTAAAGTCTCTTGAACTTACCATAACCCAAGTCAAGAACACTCTCTATTGGAGAGCATTCCCACTGCATATCCTTGCATCAAGCATATAGTTTAGCTAAGACTCTTGAACTTCTGTCATAAGACAAAGTCAAGAGTGCTCTCTGTCGGAGGGTTCTAATTAATTTACTTAATAAAATTTTGCAACTCACATTTCCCTAATTAATTTACTTCATTGATTATCCTTCACCTAGTATGCCCTGCCGACTTTCGAGTTGGGCTCGTACTCAGAACGGTGAACAAACTTGCTAAAGTCGCAAATAAAAACACAATAAAACTTAACCCCATAACCAACACACCTGCGTTGTAGAAAGTTTCCCAAGTCATTCCTAGTAAGGGCGCCGGAACTCCCCGCTGTCTACAGTCTCAACTAGTTGGTCAATCTTCGCGAAACCAGCGTGGGATACTGGGCAGGCCGTCATGTCTCGAGCGGAGTAGCTCGAAAGATTTTCCCAGTCAATCTCTTGATATCTTTCGCTGAAACCCTAAGCAATATCATCTAAAATACTTTAAAATTAACCAAGATTAAGCGCAATAAACATTCACTGGCATTATTTTGAGGTTCACATCATCTTTACGATCGAAACATCTCTGATAAGCTGACTCCATAGGCACCGGTTCTTTCTTTTACGCACTATTAATAATCTAGGCCATTTGTCCATTGGATATTTTGATTAAAAGTTTATATCTGTGAATGCTTTATCATTTCGTGAGTTCTCAAATTATTGTTTATCTTCTAATTCTTGTAATAGCAAATGTGGATTGTTTTGTTTTGTCTTCAGAATTCATAATAAATAAACATATCTCATCATAATAACTCCTAAACAACACCCATCCACATCTGTAACCATCAAAAACACTTAAACAACTTAAGAGCCATAGAAACTCTTTTGTAGGGACTATCCCCCTTGGCTTCGTTAGGAGTTAGCCTAAACAGAGGAGCTAGGAGTAGGTGATAGTACCTAGCTCTATGCTTGCCCCCAAGGTCACACCTCTCCCACTTTCTCAAGTGAGGAGACAGCTTTCGGAAAGTTTTTGCTGCTGGCGTGCAATCGGCGGACAACAGCCAGAACCACAAGCTGCCGGAATCAAGCAGAAATAGGGCATAAAATACGACTCACCTGTACACCTCGACCACGACTTGCTGTAACCACAACTTGTCGGAACCACGAGTTCCTAGAACCACGAGCTGCTGGAACAACGAGATGCCAAAACCAATAGAAAGAGATCCACAACCTACCAGAACCGACTAGAAATAAGGCATGAAATACGACTCACCAACTTCAAGGCGGTTGCGAGCTCATACTCCAGAAAATTCATCGGGTAATAAATTTATAGGAGCAAGAAGGTTTAACCACTTGAAAATCGACGATTTTTTTGAAAAAATTCGGGTTGCTCCAAAATTCGGCGATTTTCGATTGTTAAGGCGAAAAATCGCCGAACCCAATGACTTAGCCTGTCACCACAGAATCCTGGAGCCAAGTGAGAGAGTATAGTCAAGAGCATGATACAAGTGATGAAGAGTCCCTTACACCTGACAAGGATGATGACTACGAGACTTTAATTGAAATCCAATCTTAGAAGTTTTGTGTGATGAGAATCCTCCATGCTCTCCACTTGATGACAAATATTTGGAAAGTTGGGTCCCCTATGATATCTTTGAAACCCAACTTTTTGAAGAAGATTGTTTTGACCAGAATGAGGAGTGTGGCCAGGGACTTGATACCAGTGATGAGGCATCTCTCATATCTGACATAGATGGCGATGATGACTAATGGAATTTTATTGAAAATCCAACCTATGATTCTTTTGAAAATATTTTTGAAAATCCCATTTATGATGTGTCCAGCGAGGGGAGTTTTAATTCTGAAACTTATGAAAGTTGTAAAGAAGAGCAGTCGGTGTTTTCCTATGATTAGTTAAAGTTGTATTTGAGTATCTATAATGAGGACTTGGAGAAGCAGTACAGTGAAGAGTCCGATATGATGCAACTAACAGAAGATTTTTTTTTCAGCCATTGTCTTCACATATAGATGTTCCTTGTGATTGGGAACAGTTTTTGGCTTACACACAAAGTTATCAACAGATAAGCCCTTTTGATGAGTATGTTGATCTACCTCATCATACAGATTTTTACATCAGTCCTATCCAATCTTGGATGGAAGAATTTTGCAAGAGCACCTACCAGTTTGGGAAGAAGTTTGATGACATTATTCATGCCTATGATTCCCCATCCAGCCCACCCATTCTGGATCATCACGCAGGTTTGCATTTTCTAGAAATTGTGTCATTACTTTGGCTGGTAACCAAAGACAAGGAAAAAAAAATTTATATTAATAAAATGCTTAGGTGGCTACACTGGATTTTTTATTACACCTAACATTTTTTGATATCATGCTTAGAATAGGAAAATAGGCTCCTTAAAGTGAGCATTTACTTTTAGCATTTTCTTTCTGCACTTGGGAATAAATAAATTTTTTGAAGTTTTCTCATTCCTCTGAATAAAGCAACTTTTGGATCATTGGCTCGTTTTCATAAAACTTGTGCCACAGAGGTTTTCTTGTCAAGTTGAGATGTTTTTACAGGATATGGAAACCGGAGATTCTGGTGTTCTTGTATGCTCTCCTTGCATAAGAGACTAGATCGAGCACACGTCCCGCAATTGGAGCCAAGGGTAATTTCTGAACTTTGGCCAAAGCAGTAAGTTACTTTGAACAGTAAAATAGCACTGAAAAATACAGAGAATAAAGTTGTTTGCTCTCTGCCAAAGGAATGATCATGATCAAGTATGTCAAGGCTCTAGATATCAGTGCCCGAGAGAGATATGAGCAAGAGCTACATCTGGATAATATTTTGCCTATTGTAGCAGACAGTCTTCTTCATATTGGAGATGATAGTCATGAGGCAAGCGCAACCATTCGTTGTTTTGATGAGATTTAGGTAGTTCATGTATTCACAATCGTGGCCATTTCAAGAATTATAGCTAAACTATTGAACAAGGGAACAGTGCTAGTAGCAACCAGTAAATCGAGCTCCAGGAGGCTGCTTCAAATATTAAAACTCTTTGTGATGTTGAGGGCATGTGTGTATCATTTGCCAATACTCATGGTTCGTCAAACCCACTCCTTGTTGTTGAGGAATTTTTACATGAAGCACCTTATACAGCAGAGGAGATTGAGAAAGTCGCTAAAAAAAAGTCTCGAAGCAATCATTGAAGGCTCACCATTTTCCTTGGTTGTACTTGCAGCTGCTACACATTTGAAATTATTGTAGAGGGAATCTTGTGTTTACTCAGAAGCAAAACACGTTCATTTATTTCGGGAAACTGTGATGTCAAATCTAAGCGACGATGATGTCTTGGAGAAGCTTGGGGACCTTATGAATCAGAGCCATGAGAGCTGCAGCACTTTATATGAATGCAATTGTCCTAAATTAGAAGAGCTTGTAAAGGTTAATGCTGATAGTGGAAAATTAACAAGACACCATGCACAGACTGTGAGTTCATCAAGCACTGAAGCTCTGCAATCTGAAAATGGAAATATGAATTCTTCGGAGGTACATGGCAAGCCCCTATATCCTCACATGATCATGCAGAGCGGTCTGTAATAAAGTGTAAACACGTTAGCAGCTGGCGTTTTATTTGGCAACCGAGAAGGGAGTCTCCACTGGCTTGTGCTCAGCAAAAATCATAACCATGACCAGTAAAATGGTAAACACCAGATCGCTAAAGAAGATTGCTAGACTGTTTTCACACTGACCGAGTTTGGTAACCGATCGAGGATGTCTGCGTGGAATGTTCGGAGCAGTGCTGACTGTCAGCCAGTGTTTCGGGTTCGGTCTACAGCCAAAATTCGGACCCACGCTTGCGATTTGGCGACCAACTACAGCAAACAGAGTCGTGACTCTTACCAAAGACGTTGTCAATCAGAAGATCCTGCAACCCTCGCCTTAGTCATCGGGATTCAGAGAAATCTGGAACAGTAGAGAAATTCTACGAGGAAATATTCCAGGAAGAAGTAAGGTCCGTGGGAGATCCCTTTGCATTTCAGCCTTGAACGGTAACGGCTTGCAAGAATTTTGCTTTGGTGTTGAATAGAAATTAAAGGATTCTATGGTCTACGTAGAAGTGTCCGTCCCATATGACAAGGGTGAAGTTGTCCGCATAATACATCGTCTGGGGATAATGGAAGAAATCGGCATTGGCAAACGAGCAGAGACAGTCGTGGAGAAACTCACTTCTATCATCGACAACCACTCACAGTCATACGTTGGAAGCCGATACAAGATAGAATTCCACATTTTTACTCACGGCCATTTGGGGGTGTCTTATGGCCACGTGGAGTTTGGAGCAGTGACTATCCACCGTTTTTTCTTTTGCCCGCATCAACAGCAGCCGAGTACCATCTCAGATGGGTTCCACGCTATTTGTCAAGTCCATTTTTTCAACATAGATGATTGGCGAATTTGATAAAAGGACAGGAAATTGCTAGCAAAATTTCCCTGTGGAAGCCACGCTTTCGTGTGGATGCCCTTTTTTGTAACTAGCCTATCCACGGATTAAGTGTCTCATGGAAAGCTGATTGCATATTTTGATGAGTCAACTGTTGTTAATATGGCAACACTACACTTGGCCAACCCACCCTCCTGCTGATTAAAGTAACTTATGATCGCTGGCAGCCAACTGCTTGGAGCTCCATTTTGAAAACATGTCAACTCTTGTTATGGGTGGGTTTTGTTACATGGAAAGTTCCTCTGAGATATGTCATATCTTTTTAGTCATTCGATGGAGTTAACTCTAGCCATTTTGGAGTTTAGTTAGGTTTTAATTGAGAAAAAAGTGGATCTACGATCCCACTTTTTCTCATTGTTTATTGTTTTTTATCTTTAAAATGGGGTAAGAGTGTCTTTTGGGCTTTAAAAGAGGAGGGCTCTTTCATTGTGGAAGGAAAAAATGGCTGGGAGGATTTTTGCCCATAGCTGAATAGAAAAAATCGTATTGAGTTTTTTGGACATATATTGGGCATCTCTATCATGGTTGTGGGTTTGATTACAAGCTGTAGAGTAAACCTAGCATAGAAGGCTATAATCTAATCCATTGGGAAGCATTTGCAGTTGTCAAGTTGTTTGTCTGTTTTCGAAGATCTTAGGAATAATAGACAGTAGTCGGTGATACTCATATTCTTCTTGTCCTTGATTATGGAACGTACTAGTTTAATCTCACTTGTGTGAAGCGCAAAGCCTCCCTCAGTCCTCTTTTGATTTCATTCTCCCTTCTGATACTGAAACTGGTCTTCCCTCAAGGACTGATCCTCCCTTCCTTCCCATCAATCAAAATACCTTTACCTTTTTGCTACCAATGTTTCTCTAAGGCAGCCTCTTCAGATCACCTTGCCCTTCGCTGCACCCGCCTTAACAATCCTACCTTAGGGAAGCCCCCCTAGAGTTGGAGAAGAGCCAACCTAAAGCGAGGAGAGAGGAGTGTGGTGACATTGGCTTCTCTCTCGAAATTTGTTACCGACCTGGTGTGCTCACCTTTTGGGCTTTAGCACACGTGTGCCAATTTTGGGTGACAACAGTCCCTCGATCTAAATTTTCACGACCATCGAACTCCATTTGCCACTTCAAGCATTGGTCTATCCTTTGGGGAAGGGATGTACTCCTTGGGAGAAGTGGGTATTAGTAGAATCACCTTTATCTGTCTTATCTTGCATCTAGCGATAAATTTCTTATGTCCAATTTTACTCAATTTTGCCTAGTTACCCTCACATTTGATTTTCACGCTTAAAACCCTAGGGTAAATTAGGGCTTTTCAATTGGGCACACTTCTCCTTTTAGTAATTGTCTAAAATGCTAACTAACTATTGTACTAAGAGATTTAATAAATGTTGCATGACTCGGACTCGGCAAAGACTCGGCTAGCATGTGACTCATCGACTCGGGAGAAATTCGGGAAAGACTCGGCAATAGCAAAAATAAACTTAAAATATGATAAATTTTGGGGAAAAAAAGGTTAATTTCATTTCCAATCCATATCTTTAAAATATGTTCACTTATCAGATATAATATTAATATCTATATAATACATATATAATAAAATTATAAATATTATTACTTCTAATATCCAAAAATAATATATATATATATACATATACATTTTTTTTTTTAAATTTGAAAATAATAATATTTATTTAAATTATTAATACATTATAAATTTAATATTTATAACTTTATATTTTAAAAATGATATTATGCTTATATAAAGAATATATATATATATATATATATATATATATATATACACACAATTTACGATTATTAAGTTATCCCTTTTTTTTCATGAGTCATGCTTCATTATATTTTAAAATTTGAAACATATAATATATAATATATATTTAAATTATTAATACATTATAGTTTAATATTCATAACTTTATATTTTAAATTTGATATTATGGTTATATAAAGAATATATATATATATAATAAAATTTACGAGTATTTACTATTAAGTTATAGCTTTTTTTACATATGCATCAATCTATATATATATATGTAATAAAAATATCCCTTTTTTTTCATATGCATCAAAAAGCCATGAAGCCGCACGCAATGTTCATACCTAGCTCGCTGCGTAGATGATGCCCCCAATGAGTGATGGTGAAGCTACTTGTGCAGCATTTTATCGTTCATGTATAAGAATGTATGTTTTTTAGTTAATCACTGACGAAAGGAAGACCAATATATATTAGCACGGGTCAGGGTTTCATGAGCTAAGACCAATAGCATTGAAACAAATTATTATTACACGATAATACACGCCAAGCAAGTATACATATGACAGAGGGGATTCATAAGTCACTCTTATTTTTAAACAGTAGTTACCCAACCAACCCACCGAGACCTGTAAAAGAATAACCTTCCGAACAACTCGACGACCGGTGAGTCCAATCGAGTATGCCCGAGTTCGGGCCGAGTATGCCCAAGTCATGGAGAGTGGGCGAGTTTAAATAGTAACCCAAGTCTTTGGCGAGTTCTCTGCGAGTACCCGTGGTGGAGGTCGACTCGTTGAAACTCGCGAGTCTTCCCAAGTACCCGCCGATTCATGCTTCACTGGATTTAATCAAGATACCTTGGCTAATTCACTCATCTACATCATTTAAAGGGTTATCTTGGTCATAGGTGTTGGACACAATGGCCACACTAAGAGCGTGGGTGCATTAGTGTGTAAGCAATTTATAAACTTTTTACCTTCTTTTAATCAATCAGAGTATATCAATCATTATGTCATCAATTGCATAATCAAATTCATCATGAGTCATAAGCACAACATCACATCAAAAGAGACACAGGAGTATTTGTAATTTTGATCTTTGTTTATTGTACATGGAAGACTACAATCTCCTCGATTACAATCAGCACCAACTGATGAAAAGAGCACCAACTCTTGTAACAGGACCCAACCTGGTTTTCTTAGCTCCAACTAAGAAGGGTTTGATAAGTCCAATCCTCAAGTCCAAGATTCTTCTTGCAAGCAATCATGTACCTTTGTTGCTACCCGAATTTCCACAGTCCACAAGCCTTTCTACTCACTCTTTCGTTAGTTCTATGGAGTGTGACCAATCTTGTCTTTATATAGTCTTTGGCATTGTCCACTTACTCACATTAGGGCCGACTTGTAGGGTAAGTAAGGTAAGTATTTTATGTTTTAATTAAATTTTATTTATTTTGTCACACAAACCCTTTTAGGGTCAAACCCTACCATGTGCAAGGGTGTCCTCATCAAAGGGGTGCCATTTAAGCCAATAGGGCTTCCATACACATGTCACCATTCAAGGTCATCATGGTCATCATGTCTTAGGGTTTGTAAGCCATTAAATGTCATGTCCAACAAACACCACCTTCACCCCATCATCAAGTGCAAGCGTGTCCACCACATCAACCCATAACATGCAAGCAAGTGTCCAAGTGTCATAACATGTGTGTAGGTGCCTTCATCATGCCATCATGCAAGCAATGGGCTCATAACCTTTGCAAGGGCATCAAGGTCTTCATCAGGGGTTCCAAGTCTTCATGGGATTCTTTATCATACCAAGGACATGTTCATGGGTTCCATAGCATGTCAAGGACCATACATGGTCATCATAATCATACAAGAGCTCCATGACCCCAACAAGGGTTGCAAGATCATCAAACCACTATGTGTGGGTCCAAGGACTTCTTCAAGGCTTTTTCATCAAGCAAGGGGCTTCATAGGCTTCTTCAACTACCTCAACCACACTAGGAGACCTCCAAGGGTCAAAATCCATCATGACATCACCTATGGGGTTGCTAGGCCTTCTCCTGGGGTACCATGACATAATCAGAGCATGAATGACCACATAATGGGGCATTAATGCTTCTCCAACTTGTTTAGGGCTTCTTCATTATTCACAAAGGCTTCAACACCATCTCCAGGGTCTTCAGCATCATCAGCAGGGTCTTCAGCATCTTCAGCAGGGTGGTGGCTTCAAGATCCATCCTTGTGGGTACAAGGACCTTGTCAACTAGGTACAAGGTGCTTCAAAGCACAAACTGAGTCTGTAAGGGATCCAAGGCACTGCAAGTGGGACTTGGTGGCATCAATGACAACCTGTGTGGCCACTGCAAGTCCATGTTGGCATCAATGACAATTTCATCAACAATCTCCCCCTTTTTCATTGATGACAAGAACTCATTCTCCCCCTATCAGCCTGCTTCCCTTTTGTCTTCATCTCTCCCCCTTTGGCATCAATGGCAAAGGGTGTCCACATATATGCCTCTGAAATCACTAATCACTGATCATTGCTCCCCCTCTCAATATGCACGATCCTAGGACATGTTTGTACGCCTGGAGTAGTCATCCTTTCTCCTTTGAGTTCATCCTCCAACCTCATGAACTCAAGGTGTGCTAAGGTCTTTGAGAGACCTTACACTTGGCTTGCCTTATGGCAGCCATCCTCCCTACTCTGATCAACCTCTCCTATCTATAACTGCTTGGTCTTCTTTATCCATGCTTGCTTCTTGGCATCTATCATTTCAGCATTTGTTCCTTCATATGTATTGGCTTTCCTTGATGAGCTGTATAGGAAACTTCTCAAGGGTTGTTTCCGTGTACGCCAACAATCTTGAGCTTTGTGCCCAAGGCCATTGCAACTATAACACCTCACCGTACAACAATATGCAACAATGTGACCTACATGGTTGCATGTCCAGCACCTGACTGAGCTGTTGGAACTTCCAACACTTCTTGGATCGACTTCATGTCTCCATGCTTGAGAGTGTCGCTGACTGTAGGCCTTTGTCTTCTGATCTTCAAATCTTCCTGCAATGGTCTTCTTCCAAGATTCATTAGTTCTTCTTGCTGATGTGTATGAAGGACAACTCCTCGGTTGACTTCTTTGACTTGCACATTCTTGGACTTTGTGACCAAAACCACTGCAGGTGTAGCATCTCAAGGCGTGACAGATGGCAACAATATGTCCAACTTTATTACATGTCCAACATCTAACTTTCTCCTTGGGGCTTCCAACACTTCTTCTTCCGTAGAGTCTGCAATCCACTAATTATTGGACGTAAGATTAGGTAAATGAAAGCAAAACCAACAATACCCACTTTACGATTTCTGAAATACTCACTCCTCCCAAGGAGGGTTTTTTCCCCTAAGAAGCAAGCCAGTGCTTAGGATGAGCAAATGGAGTCTGATGATCATAAAAACTAAAACTTAGGGGTTTTCTGTTTATTTCAAAGTGGGTTTTAAGTTTTATAGATCGCCACAAACCAGAACTTGCAGATCTAAGAAATGAGGGTTTTATAATTATGGAAATGATGGGCAATGCATGCAGAAAATAAAAGGAGAAATTACCTACGAGACATACCTGGATCTTGTAGATGACTTTAGAAATGATGAAGAATACCACTATCCTGTTCAAATGAGACTTTTCGGAGATTATCTTGATGTAGTTGAACAACCCAGTCACCATAGCGCCTCCTTCAACCTGCCAAATCAAAGAAAACCAAATGATAAGGCAAACAAACAAGATCTGTAGAATAAAGAAAAGATAGGAAGTAAGAAATCATCAAGAAAGAAATACTCTTTGATCCGGACACCCTAGAGCCTGGACGATGGTGAGTTCCCCCACAAAAATGCTCTCTCTCTCTCTCTCTCTCTCTCTCTCTCTCTCTCTTAGCGCACCTCCTTTCTTGCAAATGTAGTGGGAAAAGGAAAATATACAAGATGGATCTCTAACAAAACTCAGTACAGAAGAGTAGAATTGCCAGGCATGAGATCCTCAAATCATTTACGAGATACACAGAAGAGTAATCCCAGACAAAAATCTCTTTTTTCAAATTGCAGTGCGAAAGCTCATGAATTACAATGGGGGGGTCACCTCTCTTAAATAGTTTTAGAGAGACATAAACCCAAACTCACTTTTACATCCAACGGTTGAGATTAAAACATCATCAACCGTGGATATGAACAATACATAGATCACTACATGGATCAAGTGACTAAGACAAAGAGGGGACGCACTTTACTCAAGGATGCCTATCCTAGGTGAAAGTCACAATATAACATAAGATATGACATGATACTACATAGGAAGGCATCACTAGGGGATTAATTCATGCTAGACCCCTTTACAACTTCAAATCATATGATATAAAAATTCAATACATCATTAGCCAAATAGAGGGGGTGCCCCTTGGGGGGTTTTCCTCAGTGGCTGAGCCAAAAAATAATCCGAACAACTGTTGACTGAAAACTATTGGAGGAATGTCTGGTATGCTGAAACACGTCATCTATCAAAATTCCACGCCATTTCCTTGACTTAGGAGGCCAAATTGATTTTTTCGGTGATTTCTCTATTTCAGTATTGCTAGTACAATTTCTGGAAAATGATAAATCCACCATAACTTTGTCCAGCGTGCAAATTGGGGCAAACTGATTGCTGTAGATGATCTGGAGACAAAAGAATGGTATAAGTGACTACTCATACCCCCTGGAACACTGCTCTGCTCTAGGAGAACTAAACATACTGCCATCTAGAATAAAAATTTGATCATTTGGCCAATAATTAAGTGATAATGATGGCTTATCAAGAGAACTGGGGCCAAACTCTCAAAATTAAAACCGCAGTATTAGTCCTAGGCATGTCTGGAACAAATATAAACCAAGCTAGTATTTTGAGTCACTACCTTGGGAACCGTGCTTGACTTGGTCAAACTGTGTTGACCAAGTCAAAGTACCCAAACTAAAGGTGAGAACCTGTATCAATATGATCCTGCAAGCATCCAGGGTAAGAAATGATCCAATAATGTATATCAAAACCAAACTTGAATCAGTTATTCATAATCATGGTGACAAATAATAATAATAGTGAGATGTACCTATGCTACTGAAGAATCTTGGAACTTTCTGGAAGTCTGCTTGTTCATACCATACTTACAAAGGGTAAACAATGTGCTACAGATGGGTGAGGATGGAAGAACAAGGTTAAGGAAAAAAGGAATGACTTTTAACTGACTTCAACTCAGTGATCTATTTGAATGATAGATAATACACTCAACCAAGGTGACATATGTATGACAAATAGCAACACGGGATGGGAGTGTCTCACAGATGGATAAAGTACTTGGATATGCTTCCCTTAGACTCTAACAAGTTTTCCTTTGCACTTTATTTGCAATATAGGTCAACCTTCAAAGGCAGGTTTTTTGGAAACCTTCTGGGCTCCAGTGGTGACAAAGACCCAGCCTTTGCAAGCTAGTCTCACCTTGATACCCTGTGGGAGCACATGAGCCAAACACTATACAAGGAGTGAGTGCTCATCCTTCGACCATTAACCTTTTCAATACACTTTATATTTCACAAGATAGTAGCCATCCTACAAGAGCAAGTTCCCTGAAAAGCCTTTTGGGCTCCAGTAAATGACTAAGGCCTAGGCAGCGAGCAATTCATAGCCTCAACAGGTTTGCCTCTCCCTACCGCTCCTTTGAAGGGCAGATGAGCCTTACATTATACAAAGAATGAGTGCTCGACCCCTTGGCCACTGACTACCTTTTAAACATTTATAACTTTTGTATCCTTTAGATATAGCTTTTATGCATTCCGATGCTTTAGTGTTTAGCAACACTGTTATGGTGGAGCACTTTTTTTGAGAACTGAAGGAGAACTACCATGTGAACCCAACCACACTGGCCAAGCCACATACTTCATAGCCAAAGACACATAGCAACATGGATTCTATCATACATAGGGGTCATAATGGGGAAAGGATCTTCAAACTCACAAGTCTCAATCAGTGTAAGTCATGGAATAAAATCGAAGGTGGATGAACTGGATGGACGGGGACAAGTGACATGGAACCAACCTAGCACCAAGGTCTATAATTTGTACAAGCATGATATGAGCAACAGTCTTCACATCAAGTACCTTAATTAGTCATAACACAGGTTAAAGCAACAATAGATATAAGCATAGGTCACCATAATCATCATAACCTGATAAGCATAGGTGTTTGACATACATCATAGAGCAAAATCAACCCAAGGAAGTGTATACCTGATCTCACCAAATATACCCGTCTCTAACTAATAAGCCCCTCTGGCAAACTATGTGTACCAACTCTGATTTGTTGTTCCGCTACAATGAACTAGATCATCACCAAAAGCATCTCAATTGACCCCTGAATCTCAATCCTGGCAAGGAAAATCTAATGAACAAGGCTCTAGCATGGCTAAAGTTGTAAAGATCCATGCTAATACCCCATGTGAAAAATAGCCCAGAATAGAATAAGAGACAAGTCTATATGCTGCATCATGGTAGCCCAGCTGCAAAATATATATGTGATAACAATTCCATCATGCAAGCAATGGGATTCATGACCTTTGCAAGGGCATCAAGGTCTTCATCAGGGGTTTCAAGTCTTCATGGGCTTCTTCATCATACTAGGACATGCTCATGGTTCCATAGCATGTTAAGGACCATACATGATCATCATCATCATACAAGAGCTCCATGACCCCAAAAAGGGCTGCAAGATCATCAAACCACTAAGTGTGGGTCCCATTAGAGGAAATTTCAACTCAAAATGGGCCTTTTAACTCTAATTCAAATTCCATGTCATCATGTGTTAGCCAATGAAATTGCTTTAAATTTGAAATACCATATAGGTCTTAAACAATTTTTTAATATAAATTTCGGAATAGGTATCATAAAAAAAACTACTTTTTTTGTTTGTATTTTCGACATATCTCTTTTTGTTTTTACTCAAATTTCGATAGGGAGAGCTCGTTGGGTCAATTCCGCATCCAACGAGTACCCACTCGGCATACTTTTAACGGACCCTGCTACCCAAAAAACAAGAAATACCTGAAAAAACGTGATGATATGTATGCTGAGTGGGGACTCATTGGATGTGGAATTTAATTCTGCATCCAACGAGCTCTCCCTATCGAAATTTGAGGAAAAACACAGGAAGATATGTCGAAAATACAAACAAAAAAGTAGTTTTTTTCTTTTCTTCCTCCAAAGTTAATAAATATTATTTTATTATTTTAAATATTATTTTATTATTTTATTAATTTTTTTTAGGAGGCCCATTTTGAGTTGAAATTTCCTCTAATGAAGGACTTGTTCAGGGCTTCTTCATCAAGCAAGGGGATTCATAGGCTTCTTCAACCACCTCAACCACACCAGAGACCTCCAAGGGTCAAGATCCATCATGACATCACCTATGGCATTGCTAGGCCTTCTTTTGGGGTACCATGACATCATCAGAGCATTAATGACCACATAATGGGTCATTAATGCTTCTCCAAACTGTTCAGGGCTTCTTCATCGTTCACAAAGGATTCAACACCATCTCCAGGGTCTTCAGCACCATCAGCAGGGTCTTCAGCATCTTCAACAGGGTGGTGGCTTCAAGATCCATCCTTGTGGGTACAAAGACCTTGTCAACTAGGTACAAGGTGCTTCAAAGCACAAACCCACTCTGTATGGGATCCAAGGCACTGCAAGTGGGACTTGGTGGCATTAATGACAACCTGTGGGGCCACTGCAAGTCCATGTTGGCATCAATGACAATTTCATCAACAATAGGCACGCCCCCTAGGCTTAATTCATAATGTGTCCTAAAGAGCCGGTATACTTGATAGGCATGACATCTGACTTCTTTCAATGGTCTTGGAT
This sequence comes from Pseudotsuga menziesii, assembly GCA_001517045.1. Classification (NCBI taxonomy): domain Eukaryota; kingdom Viridiplantae; phylum Streptophyta; class Pinopsida; order Pinales; family Pinaceae; genus Pseudotsuga; species Pseudotsuga menziesii. The sequence continues at coordinate 328,030 of LPNX010756101.1, read as the reverse complement.
ATTGTAGGTCATGACTTTGGTTTCTTTCCCCCTACCATCCTGAATAGGATCACTTTAAATGGGCAACTACAAGATTTGTGATAACAGATACCTTAGAAGAAATTGATCTTGAAGACTTGGTCATCAATAGTGTAGAAGAACCTACCTGAAATGCAGGAAGAGCACCATACAAGAGGAAGCCAAGGCAAGGAGAATCATCTAGGATTCTCTCAAGGGCACTTTGATGCCTGTAATAACCCCATTGAAGATTGCCACAGAATGCTTCGATACCTTAACAAATCTATATGAGAAGAAAGCTCCCAATCAAAAGAGGGTCCTGAAGAACAAGTTCATACTTTGAAGATGGAAAAGGATGAAGGTGTGGCTTCATTCTTCACAAAGATCTCTTAGGTAAGGGATCAACTCTTGCCTATTGGTGTTATAGTAGACAATGATGATCTTGTCCAAACTGCAATTGATGTTCTTCCAAGTCCATGGGAGACATTCCTATCTGTTGTAAATGGTCCTGAAGTCCGACCAGATTTTGGAAAGTTATGGCACGATTGTTTGCAATAAGAAGGAAGAATGCAAAGCAAAAATGGTGGCTCTAAGGAAGGGAATCTTGCCCTTACTGCCAAGACAAAGAAAGGCAAGAAGTTGTTTCAACAAAAGAGGAAAGGTAAAAAGCCTTAAGGTAAGCACATTGGTTTATCAAATATTGAATGTTTTAATTGTCACAAGATGGAACATTATGCCAGAAATTGTAGAAAGGCAAAGAGAAAGTTCAAGGGAAAATTTCAGGCATCTGTTGTAGAAAAAGAAGAACCTAAGAAGAAGAAAAATGACAGGTCTTCCAAAGGTCAAGAACCAAGAAGAGAGTACTATTTGGTTTCAACTCTCTCAAGATCCATTACCAATAGTACTAAATCTTGGTTGGTGGACAATGGAGCTTCCAGACATATGACAATGTTTCATGAAGCTCTTACAAACTTTAGAAGAATTTTACTACTCAGCTGGAACTTGGAAATGATACCACCTATGAAATTGAGGAAATTCGTTAAGCATCTTTTCAGCTTGACTCGGAGACTACCTTGCATATCGAAGTGATATGATATGTTCATGGCTTAAAGAAGAATCTCCTCTTAGTTGCAAGTTTAGATGATAAAGGTTACAAAGTAATCTTCATGGATAGAAAGGCTCTCTTATGGCCAAAGCATGAAGAATTGAGTTCAGCTATGATGATTAGAGTTCGAGAGGGAGGCCTCTTGAAAGCATCCGGTCATTCTATTCAAGCATTGGTCCATAGCACAATCAACCCATGCAAGTTATGGCATCGAAGGTTTAGGCACCTTCATTACAAGGATCTTCCCAATTTACAAAAGATGGTAACATGTATGCTTGAGTTTTCTTCTGAGCATGATGGCATTTGTAAAGGTTGTTCTCTTGGCAAGAATGCCAAGAAATCCTTTCCTAACAGTAACAACATATCTAAAAGGATTTTGGATTTAATTCATTCAGATATGTGTATTTATGACTTCACCTTCTATGAGTGGTTGTTTATATTTTGTGATTTTTATAGATGATCGCTCCCACAAATCTTGGATCTATTTTCTAAAGAACAAGAATGAAACTTTTGATAAATTCAAAGAGTTCAAGGAATTGGTTGAAAATTGGACAGGAAGGCACACCTGTATCTTAAGGTCAGATAATGGGGGTGAGTTTGAATCTCATCAATTTGATGGTCTTTTTCGAGAAGCAAGGATCAAGAGGGAGCTAACTATTCCTTACAACCCTCAACAGAATGGGGTTGCAGAAAGAAACAACGGGACAATATGTGAAGATGCCAAAGTCATGTTATGTGATCTGGATCCTCCTCTGTCTCTATGGGCTGAAGCTCCCAGTGCTACTATTTACATTCAGAACTGAATCCCTCATGCTATTTTGGGGGGTAAAGACTCCAGAGGAAGTATTTACAGGTAAGAAACCAACAGTTGATCACATGAGGATTTTTGGCACTCCAGTCTATATCCATGTGCCAAAAGAAAAAAGAACAAAATCAAAGCCTTCCAGAAAGAAAGGTTTGTTTGTTGGTTATAGTGAAAGCTCAAAAGCTTATCTTATCTATGTTCCCCGGTCAGAGATACATTGAGGTCAATAGAGATGTGATATTTCATGAAGAAGTTGCTTTCTATCAATCAAGAAGACTTCCAAATGATTCAGAGTCTCCTCCCTCAGAAGTCCCAGATTCTCCTCATTCAGATGATTAAGAGGAGGACAATGAGCCTTCAGTTTCAGAGGGGACGCACTTTACTCAAGGATGCCTATCCTAGGTGAAAGTCACAATATAACATAAGATATGACATGATACTACATAGGAAGGGGTCACTAGGGGATTAATTCACGCTAGACCCCTTTACAACTTCAAATCATATGATATAAGAATTCAATACATCATTAGCCAAATAGAGGGGGCGCCCCTTGCGGGGTTTTCCTCAGTGGCTGAGCCAAAAAATAATCCAGACAACTGTTGACTAAAAACTGTTGGAGGAATGTCTGGTATGCTGAAACACATCATCTGTCAAAATTCCACGCCATTTCCTTGACTTAGGAGGCCAAATTGATTTTTTCAGTGATTTCTCTATTTCAGTTTTGCTAGTACAATTTCTGGAAAATGATAAATCCACCATAACTTTGTCCAGCGTGCAAATTGGGGCAAACTGATTGCTCTAGATGATCTGGAGACAAAAGAATGGTATAAGTGACTACTCATACCCCCTGGAACACTGCTCTGCTCTAGGAGAACTAAACATACTGCCATCTAGAATAAAAATTTGATCATTTGGCCAATAATTAAGTGATAATGATGGCTTATCAAGAGAACTGGGGCCAAACTCTCAAAACTAAAACCGCAGTATTAGTCCTAGGCATGTCTGGAACAAATATAGACCAAGTTAGTATTTTGAGTCACTGCCTTGGGAACAGTGCTTGACTTGGTCAAACTGGGTTGACCAGGTCAAAGTACCCAAACTGAAGGTGAGAACCTGTATCAATATGATCCTGCAAGCATCCAGGGTAAGAAATGATCCAATAATGTATATCAAAACCAAACTTGAATTAGTTATTCATAATCATGGTGACAAATAATAATAATAGTGAGATGTAACTGTGCTACTGAAGAATCTTGGAGCTTTCTGGAAGTCTACTTGTTCATACCATACTTACCAAGGGTAAAAAGTGTGCTACAGATGGGTGAGGATGGAAGAACAAGGTTAAGGAAAAAGGGAATGACTTTTAACTGACTTCAACTCAGTGATCTATCTGAATGATAAATAATACACTCAACCAAGGTGACATATGTATGACATACAGCAATAGGGGATGGGAGTGTCTCACAGATGGATAAAGTACTTGGATATGCTTCCCTTAGACTCTAACAAGTTTTCCTTTGCACTTTATTTGCAATATAGGTCAACCTTCAAAGGCAAGTGCCTTGGAAACCTTCTGGGATCTAGTACTGACAAAGACCCAGCCTTTGCAAGCTAGTCTCACCCTGATGCCATGTGGGGGCACATGAGCCGAACACTATACAAGGAGTGAGTGCTCATCCTTTGACCATTAACCTTTTCAATACACTTTATATTTCACAAGATAGTAGCCATCCTACAAGAGCAGGTTCCCTGGAAAACCTTCTGGGCTCCAGTAAATGACTAAGGCCTAGACCCGCTGCCAGTGAGCAGTTCATAGCCCTGGCAGGTTTGCCTCTCCCTGCCGCCCCTTTGGAGGGCAGATGAGCCTTAGATTATACAAAGTATGAGTACTCGACCCCTTGGCCACTGACTACCTTTTAAACATTTATAACTTTTGTATCCTTTAGATATAGCTTTTATGCGTTCCGATGCTTTAGTGTTTAGCAACACTGTTATGGTGGAGCACTTTTTTTGAGAACTAAAGGAGAACTACCATGTGAACCCAACCACACTGGCCAAGCCACATACTTCATAGCCAAAGACACATAGCAACATGGATTCTATCATACATAGGGGTCATAATGGGGAAAGGATCTTCAATCTCACAAGTCTCAATCACTTTAAGTGTAATATCCCAAATCCCGATATTTTCTATTTCTATACAAATATGCTGATACAACGGGGCATGCAAACTGCCAAGAAAAAATCCCTATTTTATAGGAAAAATTAGGGTTAGGGTTTGCGAGATAGAATGAACACTTACCACTGATAAGCCGGCTAAACTGCTCCAGAGAAAGTATGCAAGCACCGGATACTGGATCAGAAATAGGTGGATCTCCACTACTCCAGGTGAACCCCAACAACAAGATGCCCCAGTCAAAAAAGGGTGACGCCCTCAAGGAAGGAGGTGTCCGATGGAACTGCGAATTTGCCGGGTCGATAGGTTTTCAGTGCTGGAGAGAATTCCTGATGCATGTGAAGGTTCTGAGACCTCTAGGCAGGGTAGCGAATTGCTTCAGAGAGCCAGTTACTCACGCCCTGGAACCCCGAAACTGCTAATAACTGCTTCGGATGAGCCCTGATGGATCTGATAATCACCGGGTACCAGAGTATGAAGCTGATGATGAGAATGGTGCCTGAGTTTCGGAAGGAAACTAAGATCTGAAGGCCCAACAGCTGATTAGGGCTTTCTGGCTGAAAACCCCCTCTTACGGCTACACACGTGTCCCTGCAACGATCTATACCATGTACGAGATAACTGATGAATGAATAAAGAACAAGTGGTGAACCTGTATGGCTTACCCAGAATAAGACTAGGACAGATGTTTCACTGCCGAAATCCTGTTAGCTGAAGACTCCGTCTCCAACCCCAACTGCTGTGCTGCACGCTGTGTTGCTATCCAAGAGCTCCCAAAATAATCATCATCAAAAGTGAAGTCTCCTTTCGCTTTATCCTCTATTTATAAAGTTCAACTGCGCAAAACCTAATCTTTGACCTAATTAGGTCACTTTATCTTCTAATTTGCCGTTGACTTGCATGCATGCAGATGGAGACTTAAAGAGTGCATGCATTATTAAATAATGCTAGGATAGCATGCATGAAGGTGGCCTTTGGCCCCGGTGGCCCTTCTCGACCAAATGATGATGCCCTAGATCTTCTATGGATGGCATCAGTTCTTAGCTGATTCCCTAGCTGTCAGTAACCGCTCGAACCCACAGGAATCACATAGGTTAGCGGTTTTGGGGCCTTAAGGCCTAATTGGAAGAGGACATTACAGTCCTCCCTGCTCAAGATTGCTTGTCCTCAAGCAACTTCAAATTGGGATGATGCAATACCTGTTCACCTTCCCAGGTGGCATCTTCTGGCGGTAGTTCCTTCCATTGAACTAAGTATTCCCTGATTACCCTGTTCCTGAGCTTCCTCTCTCTAGTCTGAATGATCTGTTCGGGAATTAGTATCAGCAGTCCTTCATCATCTAAAGGAGGAAATTCGGTGGATGGAGCAATGTGTTGCCCAAGGGTCTTCTTCAGGCTAGATACATGGAACACGTTGTGAATTTTGCTTTCCTGAGGAAGTTCTAGTTCATATGCCACCTCTCCTACTTTTCGGATTATTTTGTAGGGTCCATAGAAGCGGGGTTTCAACTTCTCTGCTCCTTTCTTCTTAAGCGAGGACTGTTTGTAAGGCTGGAGCCTTAAGTATACTAAATCCCCTACCTCAAAGCTCCGTTCAATCCTGTGTTTGTCGGCATACATCTTCTGTTGATTCTGGGCTGTTTGTAAATTCTCCTTCAGTATTTTCAGGATGTCCTGACTGTCCTGTATCCAATCCTTAGCCTTAGGAGCCCTACTGTCTCTGAATGCCAAATCTACATAGCCCAAGGCCTCGTATCCATATAATGCCTTAAAAGGAGTCATCCTAATAGACATGTGATAAGTAGTGTTGTAGCAATACTCCCCTAGGTGTAGCCATTTGATCCAGGTCCGCTGCTGCCCTGCTACATAATTCCTTAGATACCCTTCGATCCATTTGTTGACTATTTCTGTTTGCCCGTCACTCTGGGGGTGATAACTTGTACTAGTAGCCAGTTCGGTCCCCACCAATCTAAACAGTTCCTGCCAAAAGGCACCTGTGACCCTGCTATCCCGATCACTGACAATGGTCTTAGGCAACCCATGTAACCTGAAAACCTCCCTGAAAAATAACTCCGCTACTTGAGCTGTCGAGTAGTCTGATGGTATCGAGAAGAAATGTGCAAACTTGGTCAGTCTGTCAACTACTACATATAAACAATCTCGCCCTTGGACCTTGGGCAAGCCTGTAATGAAGTCCATGGAGATGATCTCCCACTTCTGTTCTGGAATCGGTAGTGGCTGGAGTAACCCTACGGGATGGGTGTTCTCAATCTTGATCTATTGACAGATGCTACATTCCCGGACATGCTGCATAATCTCCCCCTTGAGGCCCTTCCATGAGAACCTCTCTCTGATCTGCCTGTAGGTCTTTAAGAAACCTTGATGCCCTAATAAAGGAGAATCGTGGGCTGCCTGAATGATCTTTTTCCTCAATGTGGATTCTGGAACGAGGTATATTTTGTCCTTGTAATAGATGATGTCATCCACAATCCTGTACCTGTCATCCTAAATTTGCCCGTCCAATAATTCGCAAGCGAATTTATTTTTGGAGTATTCCACTAAGAGAAGTGCCCTCCAATCCGTGGATATACTACTGAGAGATAATGGGGCTGGACGCCTGGATAATGCATCAACTACTACATTATTCTTACCTTTCACATACTCGATCTCGAAATCATAGGCTTGTACCTTGCTGACCCATTTCTACTGTCGCTCATTTAGTTCCTTCTGTTCCAAGA
>LPNX010756101.1:286045-320857 GCA_001517045.1 Pseudotsuga menziesii | reverse complement strand
AACTGTTTTTGGCGCAGGCCAATCTCTGATAGCCCTGATTTTCTCCATGTCAACCTATACTCCTTCTGCATTGATTACGTGTCCTAAGTACAGCATTTCTTTTATGCCAAACTCACACTTGGACATTTTTGCATATAGTGAATGCTCTTCTAAAATGCTCAATGTTTCGTCCAGGTGTTTCAGATGTTCTTCCCAGGTTTTGCAATAAATCAGGATGTCATCAAAGAATACCAGCAAAAATTTACGTAGCTGTGCTCGGAAGGTATGGTTCATGCATAACTGAAAAGTGGCCGGAGCATTGGTCAATCCGAAGGGCATGACCAGAAACTCATAGTGACCATAATGACAGCGGAAAGCTATTTTGGAGATGTCTTGGTCCCTTACCCTGATCTGATGGTACCCCGAGCGAAGATCGATCTTGGAGAAGTATTGAGCTCCCCGAAGCTCATCCATGAGTTCGTCAATTCCGGGAATGGGATACCTGTTCTTGATGGTCTTTTTGTTAAGTGCTCGATAATCGATGCACATACGCAGAGTACCATCCTTTTTCTTAACCAGAACTACTGAAGATGCAAAGGGGCTAGAACTGGGTCGTATATAACCAAGCTCCAGTAATTCTTTGATGGTTTTCTCAATCTCATCCTTGTACCTTTTGGGATGCCTGTAAGGAGTGGTGATGACTGCTTGTGTTCCCTCCTCTAGCTCAATGATGTGTTCAAAACCCCGGTCCGGTGGTCTGCCTGGTGGAAGGTCCCCAAAAACCTTTTCGTGTTTCTGTAGCAAGGCTTGAATGTCACTGGGGTGTTGTGAGCTGGTCTCTGGGGGTTTCCTGAAGGTGACAAAACATTCTGCAGCCCATTCTATATCATCCTGTCGAAGCACTGCCTCCATTCTCTGTGACGAGACCGGTTTTGGGGGATAAGTGTTCATGCCCCTCAAAACTACCCGTTTGCCGTCTGGCCCTTGGAACTCCATTTCCATTGCCCTATAGTCTGTAGTGTATTTCCCTATAGAGTAAAGCCACTGAACACCCAATACCACATGAGTATCCGCTACATCCACTACATAGAAAGAGTCTGTCATCTGATAGTTACCTAAGGCAACATTCAGTTTTGGGATCCAGTAGTTGCACTCCATGCTGGAGTTCTCGGCTACTGCCACAGTGAATCCCTCGAACTTCTCGGTCTGAATACCTCTCTTGGCTACCCAAGCGGAGTCAATGAAATTGTGGGTGGCTCCCCCATCAATCAGTACTCCTACTCTGTGACCCTGCACTACTCCCCTGACCCTGAGAGTGTGGAATCTCGGTACTCCAGACAATGTAGCAATGACTCCCTCTGGTGTATCACCCTGGTGTGATTCCTCTTCTGTGGCCTCCTGCTCATCGTCGTCCTCATCACTGTCTGAATACACCTCAATGTAGTGTGCCTTCGCCTTCCCTGCGCACCTGTGTCCTGGTACCCGTGGTTCCTGGCAGGTGAAGCACAGCTTCTTCCTTCTCAAATCTTTCCTGGTGTCCTCATGTAACCAGGTTTTCTTGGGCACATCCTGCTGGAAAGGTTTCCTGTCCTTGTCCCTAACAGGAAAATTGGTTTTCAGAGGGAATTTGTTTTTAGGGACTGAATCCTGAAGATCCCTTGCTCGGCTAATTGCATCCTGCAGAGTGAGGGGTTTGTAGGCTTTCACCCATCCCCGTAGTGGCTCTATGAGGGCCTCAGTGAATAACATAGTCAATCTGCTCTCTGACACATCTGTTACCATAACGGCTAGCCTCTGAAATTCTAAAATGAAAGATTCTGCGCTACCAGTTTGCTTGAGTTGAGCCAACTCCCTGAAATGGATCTCTGGATCTGTCCTGTCAAACCTCTCCATGGGTTTCTGAGTGAACTCACCGTAAGAATGTATGGTGTTGTGACCCAATGTCACCAATCCGTGGTACCACCATTCATGAGCTTCTCCGTCCAGGTGAAGTGTAGCCAACTTAATGGCGTCTGTCTCTGTCATGGGGTTGAGTTGGAAATAGGTATCCAACTTTTGGACCCATGTTCTCACTGATCCTCCGCGAGTCCCATCAAAGTTTGGGATGATTAACCTGCCCAAGGTCTTCTGCAACTCATAGTTGTGATTGAAACCCTTGTTGAAATTCCTGGGCCTGTTCCTACTCTTCATGTTGTAGAAGTCTGAGAAAGACATGGTAGCATGAAACTCATCCCCTAAGTCTCTGTACTCCTGCAAATAAGCCCCAAAAGGCTCGCTGGGTTCTACCTGCATGACCGGGCCCTCTACTGTATCTGCCAAGAAGTGAGGCATGGTAGGCCTGATAGTAGGTCTGTTGTATATGTGCGGACTGTTCTGGATGTTAGTGTACACCATCTTTCCACTGCTGCTTGAAGATCCCCGCTCTACCGGTGAGGGAGGTGTACTGTTGATACCTGGTTCCGGTTTCGCTGATAGTCTGTTGATTGCATTGAGGACTTCTTTTTGTCCTTTGGCTAAGTCTTGCAATGCAGAGACCAAGCTGCGAAACTCCATCTGATCCTCCTCTTCTCCCGTTCCTTTTCCCCTATCCGAATGTATACCTGTCTGTTCCATGTCCGAATTGGTATCTTCTAGTTGGATATCTTCAAATTCTACTGTGTATCTACTCTTCCTCCTCCTATAGGTTACAAAAGGATCTCCTTCTGTATTCATCTACTTTTCATCTCTTAAGCCCACAGCTGGCCAAGAAAATAGCTCTGATACCACTGTAATATCCCAAATCCCGATATTTTCTATTTCTATACAAATATGCTGATACAACGGGGCATGCAAACTGCCAAGCAAAAATCCCTATTTTATAGGAAAAATTAGGGTTAGGGTTTGCGAGATAGAATGAACACTTACCACTGATAAGCCGACTGAACTGCTCCAGAGAAAGTATGCAAGCTCCGAATACTGGATCAGAAATAGGTGGATCTCCCCTGCTCCAGGTGAACCCCAGCAACAAGACGCCCCAGTCAGAAAAGGGTGACGCCCTCAAGGAAGGAGGTGTCCGATGGAACTGCGAATTTGCCGGGTCGATAGGTTTTCAGTGCCGAAGAGAATGCCTAATGCATGCGGAGGTTCTGAGACCTCTAGGCAGAGTAGCGAATTGCTTCAGAGAGGCAGCTACTCACGCCCTGGAACCCCGAAACTGCTAATAACTGCTCCGGATGAGCCCTGATGGATCTGATAATCACCGCGTACCAGAGTATGAAGCTGATGATGAGAATGGTGCCTGAGTTTCGGAAGGAAACTAAGATCTGAAGGCCCAACAGCTGATTAGGGCTTTCTGGCTGAAAACCCCCTCTTACGACTGCACACGTGTCCCTGCAACGATCTATACCATGTACGAGATAACTGATGAATGAATAAAAAACAAGTGTGAACCTGTATGGCTTACCCGGAATAAGACTAGGACAGATGTTTCACTGCCGAAATCCTGTTAGCTGAAGACTCCGTCTCCAACCCCAACTGTTGTGCTGCTATCCAAGAGCTCCCAAAATAATCATCATCAAAAGTGAAGTCTCCTTTCGCTTTATCCTCTATTTCTAAAGTTCAACTGCGCAAAGCCTAATCTTTGACCTAATTAGGTCACTTTATCTTCTAATTTGCCGTTGACTTGCATGCATGCGGATGGAGACTTAAAGAGTGCATACATTATTAAATAATGCTAGGATGGCATGCACGAAAGTGGCCTTTGGCCCCGGTGGCCCTTCTCGACCAAATGATGATGCCCTAGATCTTCTATGGATGGCATCAGTTCTTAGCTGATTCCCTAGCTGTCAGTAACCGCTCGAACCCACAGGAATCACATAGGTTAGCGGTTTTGGGGCCTTAAGGCCTAATTGGAAGAGGACATTACACTAAGTCATGGAATAGAATCGAAGGTAGATGAACTGGATGGACGGGGACAAGTGACATGAAACCAACCTAGCACCAAGGTCTATAATTTGTACAAGCATGGTATGAGCAATAGTCTTCCCATCAAGTCCCTTAATTAGTCATAACACAGGTTAAAGCAACAATAGATATAAGCATAGGTCACCATAATCATCATAACCTGATAAGCATAGGTGTTTGACATACATCATAGAGAAAAATCAAACCAAGGAAGCGTATACCTGATCTCACCAAATATACCTGTATCCAACTGATAAGCCCCTTTGGCAAACTATGTGTACCAACTCTGATCTGTTGTTCTGCTACAATGAACTAGATCATCACCAAAAGCATCTCAATCGACCCCTGAATCTCAATCCTTGCAAGGAAAATCTAATGAACAAAGCTCCAGAATGGCTAAAGTTGTAAATATTCATGCTAATACCCCATGTGAAAAATAGCCCAAAATAGAATAAGAGACAAGTCTATATGCTGCATCATGGTAGCCCAGCTGTAGAATATATATGTGATAACAATTCCATCATGCAAGCAATGGGATTCATGACCTTTGCAAGGGCATCAAGGTCTTCATCAGGGGTTTCAAGTCTTCATGGGCTTCTTCATCATACTAGGACATGCTCATGGGTTCCATAGCATGTCAAGGACCATACATGATCATCATCATCATACAAGAGCTCCATGACCCCAAAAAGGGCTGCAAGATCATCAAACCACTAAGTGTGGGTCCCATTAGAGGAAATTTCAACTCAAAATGGGCCTTTTAACTCTAATTCAAATTCCATGTCATCATGTGTTAGTCAATGAAATTGCTTTAAATTTGAAATACCGTATAGGTCTTAAACAATTTTTTAATATAAATTTGGGGATAGGTATCATAAAAAAAAGTACTTTTTTTGTTCGTATTTTCGAAATATCTCCCTACGTTTTTACTCAAATTTCGATACAGAGAACTCGTTGCATGCGGAATTAAATTCCGCATCCAACGAGTACCCACTCGACATACTTTTGACGGACCCCGCTACCCCAAAAACAGGAAATACCTATATTTTAAGGTCAGATAATGGGGTTGAGTTTGAATCTCATCAATTTGATGGTCTTTGTCAAGAAGCGGAGATCAAGAGGGAGCTAACTATTCCTTACAACCCTCAACAGAATGGGGTTGCAGAAAGAAAGAACGGGACAATATGTGAATTTGCCAAAGTCATGTTATGTGATCTGGATCCTCCTCTGTCTCTATGGGCTGAAGCTCCCAGTGCTGCTATTTACATTCAGAACCGAATCCCTCATGCTATTTTGAGGGAAAAAGACTCCAGAGGAAGTATTTACAGGTAAGAAATCAGCAGTTGATCACTTGAGGATTTTTGGCACTCTAGTCTATATCCATGTGCCAAAAGAAAAGAGAACAAAATCGGAGCCTTCCAGAAAGAAATGTATGTTTGTTGGTTATAGTGAAAGCTCAAAAGCTTATCGTATCTATGTTCCCGGTCGAAGATACATTGAGGTCAGTAGAGATGTGATATTTCATGAAGAAATTGCTTTCTGTCAATCAAAAAGACTTCCAAATGATTCAGAGTCTCCTCCCTCAGAAGTCCCAGATTCTCCTCATTCAGATGATCAAGAGGAGGACAATGAGCCTTTAGTTCCAAATGTTGCTATAGAACCAGATAAACCTACTGAAGAATTGCTTGAGGCTCCTCCTTCCGAAAGAAGACCTGCTCGGTTTCGTGAAACTCTACAGGAAGAAGAAGAACATAAAGCTCCTTGAAGAACTTTCAAAGAAAGTAAGAAGCCTCAGAAGTACTTGTTGGCACCCCAACAACTCCCCTTGATTTTACACAAAATAAAAGGGCCCCCATCTAAATTTTTTAGATAATTAGCTTTCGATTTTCTTTCATTTTTTCTTGGTTGATTGATAAAAGGCTATGATATAATGCATGCACTTAGATCTTTAAAAGCTTTCTCTATGACTATCACATTCCATAAAACTTTATTTTTATTTATTTCTAAATATTTTATATAGAAGAAAATTGGATGAAATGTGAAAATCTTCACATTTTAACATTTTAAATTTTGAGTTTACAAAGTCTTTTTCTATTTTAATATTTTGTAAACTTTCTTTATTTATTTTATTCAATTTCTCCTTTTCACTATATATATGTATTAAGAAATAAGTGAATAATAGTTTTTTGGAACTACTTTAAAAAAAACCATATATTTATGATTTTAATATATTCAAAGACAAAATGATATTTATTAAAGGTGACATTATCTTTTCAAAAAAGTTCCAAACCTTTGAAAGAAACAAAACTTTAGTTTTATTAAAAAATCATTTTGATTAACTCCTATGCTCATAAACTTGCAAATTACTTTGAAGTTTGTTTGGATATGCATTAGAGGAAATTTCAACTCAAAATGGGCCTCCTAAAAAGAATTAATAAAATAATCGTTAAAATAATAAAATAATATTTATTAATTTTGAAGGAAGAAAAGAAAAAAACTACTTTTTTGTTTGTATTTTTGACATATATCTCCGTGTTTTTACTCAAATTTCAATCGAGAGAGCTCGTTGGATGCGGAATTAAATTCCGTATCCAACGAGTACCCACTCGGCATACTTTTGACGGACCCCGCTACCCCAAAAACAAGAAATGCCTAAAAAAACGTGATGACGCTACCCCAAAAACAAGAAATGCCTGAAAAAACGTGATGATGACATCATCATCACGTTTTTTCAGGCATTTCTTGTTTTTGGGGTAGTGGGGTCCATCAAAAGTATGTCGAGTGGGTACTCGTTGGATGCAGAATCATCATCACGTTTTTTCAGGCATTTTTTGTTTTTGGGGTAGCGGGGTCCGTCAAAAGCATGCTGAGTGGGTACTCGTTGGATGCGGAATTTAATTCCGCATCCAACGAGCTCTCCCGATCGAAATTTGAGTTAAAACATGGGGAGATATGTCGAAAATACAAACAAGAAGGAAAAAAAAATTATAATACCTATCCCCAAATTTATATTAAAAAAGTGCTTAAGACCTATACGGTATTTCAAATTTAAAGAAATTTCATTGACTAACACATGATGACATGGAATTTGAATCAAAGTTAAAAGGCCCATTTTGAGTTGAAATTTCATCTAATGAATGCACGTGAGCGATACTTCAAAGTTTTTAATTTGTATGCTTAGTGAATCTAATTTGTGTCTCATGGGCTGGTGTGTATTGTTAAGAAAAGAAACAAACATCTAATATTAACGGGTCTTGAGATAAAACAATAAATTTTGTTTTTGCTCAATATTTTTATATGCAGATGATATTCATTTGAAAAGCATACATTGGTTTTCTTTCTACTGGATTTAAGTTTATGCAGGTTTTTAGGTATGTGCATTAACCGACAAATTGAGATGCAATTAAGGTTTGATTTAATGGTTTAAAAATGTCACGTCTTTGACAGTTTGCAGTACATAAAATTGTTCCCAGGAAACACATTAATCTATTGGAATTCCACCGAGATTGCAGTTTACAATTTTTGAAGACATACCTCCAAAAGATATTTTTATTTGCTATAATAAATATCAGATACAAATGGACAGCAACGCACAAGATTTTCGATCTGTTATTTAACTACCAAATTGATTCACGTAAAGATATGAAAGGAGAACTCGCCAGCTAGTATAAAATATCATGAGCATATTGAATACAACCGTATATTCATTTAGTTTAAGTTTATTAAAAATATATATAACACCAAAACCAGATTATCTCAAAAACTATTGCATCATCCCTATATTTGGTTTTCATTCCAAGAATGGAGAGTTCATCAGATGCCATCAAAATAGCAATTTAGTTATGTCGTTGGGAGATGCTAGATTGTTGCCAAAAGTAAGTAAGAAGATCGTTTCCTTAAATGTTGCCAAGAAATTCTAAAACTCATTCTCTGGGATTCCATTATTCCTTTAGCCTCCACATCATATAATTGTGTAAAGAGGATAATGCAACACGTTACTAAGTTGTTGAAAAACCTAAAAGAGTTGGAGCTACCGTTCCAGTTCAGTTATCTCTCAAGATTCACGCCTGATGTATAGTGTGAATAATTGCAAAAAATAAATTAGTGACAACTGCCTGGTTGAAAATGTAAAATGCCAAGGATGGAAGCTGTTTTACCTCATTACATCACATGAAGAGCTAAAATTGGGTTAATCAAATTCATGGCATCAGGTTGTATATCTTCATAACATTGCATTATATCAATCATTTTTACAGAATGATATCAATTGGAAGGGAAATCTCTATGCTTTTATTTGCTTCGTGATAATTCTTCATAAACAAAATTACGTCATTTTGTTTATAAGTTAATGAATTCTTTTGTTTTGCAGGTTGGCGAAAGTATTGGATATATGATAGCGAAAGATTTTATAAGTAAAAGAATATTACTAGATTCTTCCATGTCACAAAGTTACTAGATCGCCAAATTGCCAACATTGTTTCCAGGATAAATCGTGTCAGCCCAATAAATCAACAAAACCGAAGAATTTTTGTGCAGTTGGAGAGGATAAGCGTAATCAAACTGTTTGAGAAGGCGATGGAAGCTGTTATAATATTACCCGGGTTGGTCTATATAAGGGGTATCAAATTAGCTGAATGGTGGGAGGTCTCTGCAGAATAAAGGAGTTTCATCTTTCTATTCTGTTGCTATTTTGTAAATTTTGATGTTTGCAAGTAGAGTGGAGGCGTTACTACCAGCAAAATACTGTATGAAGCTTGAGTTGTCTCTGGTTTTATTATCTGTGTTTTGTGTGAATTTGAGTAAATGAAAGAAGAGGATACATTGGAATTACAGATCATTAACAGTGTCACAAGCTTATGATCGTTGTCGTTATTATGATTGTTCAGCACTGATTATCAAACTAGTATCATATTTTTTCTGATTCAGTTTTATAAATTGTTAAAAATATTTTCAATAGTAATCTTCTTTGTTTGATTCATTTACACTTATACTTTGTGATAAGTGTACGAATTGTTCTTCAATAACTCAAATCAAAATGCATTTGTATATTTGATTTTAATATTATTTATATCATATTATTGAGTTGTTACTAACAATCTGATTGAATGATATTACATATACAGTTAGCATATTAATTGAATAACTCGTATTTTTACAGGTAATCAATTAATAAGTTAAATATCTTTAAAATTGAATATTTAAATGTTAGATGCTAATAGTTTGTTGATAGTTATGATACAAGAATTATTAATGATTGTTCATTTATAATTCTTTTGTCATAAAGTTATTTTCAATGGAAAGTTATTATGATAGCTGTGATAAGTTTTCCTTTCATAGTTATTTTTAAGTTTCTATTGTTTATATAGCCAATGGATTATTAACATAATCTTTTCAAATTGCTCCTGTGCTGCAGGATAGTTAGAATAGAATAGATTTATTAAATTTTTGTTTTAAAGTTTTATTTTAAGACACAAAAGCTACAGTTTAGCAGCTATTAAATCTATGTCATTTAGTATTTGCTAAATCTGTGTGTTTTGTGTTTTTGAAATTCATATTTTAGATAATCTTAATTTTCATTTTATAATAGTTATCCTTAAGATCCAATTGTGAGACTCTCCTTAAGAGAGCAAAACATAGATTAGACATAAGTAGTTAAAATTTAAATAGATCTTTAGCGGTTAAATATACATTTTCTTTATAGATAGTTCAGTGTAATATGTAAATAAGTAATTAGTTTTAGTTTAGTTATTTTAATTAGAATTTAGTTTAGTTTTTATTAATTAATTTAGGAAATATTTTTCCTAGGTTAAGATGGTAAAACTCTCCTTAAAAGAGTAAAAAAAACTATAAGGCAGCGAGGCCTTTATTCCCGTGAGAATTAGCTATACCAAACATATCGGGGGCTGCAGTAAGCGCCTTGTATGGGTTAGTTCTCCTTAACCTTCTTCTTATGAGGAAGTAGCTAGTCAGTAAGTATGGATAGATGCAATGAGAGAAGAGTACAATTCTATTATGAAAAATGATGTATGGGAAGTGGTCCCAATACCAAAAGGGAATTTTGTAGTGACTTCTAAGTGGATTTACAAAATCAAATATGTTGCTAACGGAAGTATTGAAAAAATTAAAGCAAGGTTTATGGCTCGTGGTTTATCTCGAAAGTAAGGTATAGATTATGATGAAACCTTTGCTCTAGTTGCAAATACACCACGATCAGAACAATTATCTCCCTCGCTGCAGTTTTTGGATGGAAACTTCACCAAATGGATGTGAAGACGACCTTTTTTAATGGAAAAGTTGTAGAAGAAGTCTACTTAGAGCAACCAAAAGGTTTTGTGATACACAGGAATGAATCACATGTCCACAAGCTGAAGAAATCCTTAGATGGGCTTAAATAGGCTCCAAGAGTCTGGTATGCAAGAATTGACAGTTACCTTCACAGCGTAGGTTTCTCCAAGAGTGTTGCTGACTCCAACCTGTATTACAAGGTTGTATATAGCCATCCTCTGATCTTAGCCTTATATGTTAATGACTTGTTCCTTACTAGAGAGAAACAACAGATAGCTTGATGTAAGAGGGAGCTCACTTCACATTTAAGATAAAGGATATGGGTCTTATTCACTATTTTCTAGGTCTAGAGGTATGAAAAAAGCCAGATGAGATCTTCCTTTCAAAAGGGAAGTATGCAGTTGATATATTACGAAAGTTTGGGATGCAAGACTGCAAGCCCATGAGCACTCCTATGACATCAAACTTGAAGAAGCTACATGAGTCATCCTCTTGTTCAAAGCCAGTGGATCCTACTTTGTATAATCAACTTATTGGATCATTGATGTATTAAGTACATACCAGGCCAGATATTGAAGAAAATCTTGACTTAGAAAATGAAATAGTTCTTTCATACATTTTGTCAAACAGTTTTAGGAACTAGGGCTTTAACTTGAATTTAATGAAAAGTAAAACCACACTTCTAAGAATGCACTTCAGAGATCTACCATATACTGAAACACTTTAAACAGATGAACACAATGAATTTTGGTCAAAAGACCGAGCAAAACTCCACTGCTTTAGGGAAAACCCTAAGAAAAAAAAATTTCATTAAGAAGATCATAAATTTCAGTACACAGAAATTTATCTTTAAACCCTCACAAGCAAAAAATTTCAAATCTGAAATAGCAGCAAAAATAACTCAGAAACAGAACTTTTCTTGAAATCTGAGCCAACCTCGAAATTCGTTCCTGAAAACTGTTGTACGGATTGCTGTACTTTTCTGCCTTGAATTTTGTGCCCGCTTGTGCTGCAATTAGTGTTAAACTGTCTGCATTTAATGTGGTTGTACTTTTCTTGGGATTCGAGCCACTTTCTTGGTTTTCAAGCCCCACACGTGTGGCTGCAATAAATACATAGGTATGACTACTACAGCTGCCTAGGAAATTGTGTTGCTCTCTCTCTTCTTGAAAATCGTGCCCTTTGTCTTGGTTTTCTTCTTGGTCTTCAATATTCTTCTTCTTCTCTGATGGATGGTATCTTCATTTGTCCTTTCTAATTGTTTTTATACTTCAATTTTGTAACTATCTTCAATAACTACCTAATTTAGGGTTGAAGATCTTTTTACAAAATCAAAGGTCCACCAGTTATCTTACTTTTAATAATTAAACACTTTAATTATTAAATACATTTTTAATTGAGACCCACTTTTGTAAAGTATAAAAACATAATCACTTTATTTACATAAACGTCACTTTGTTACATAAATACATAAGGACAAAATGCTCAAGTCCTCTCATCACACCCACACCAAAAACATGGGAGGACCTTCAGAGATACAATTTCAACAGATATATCTTATGCAGTGTGTGCACAAAGTCAGTTTATGAATGAACCTAAGCACATACTTTGGATAGCTGTGAATCATGTGCTTAGATATTTGCGAATCACTATTGCATACGCAGTCAGTTATACTTCTAGGAGTGGAGTGATTTTACTTGGTTATGCTGATTTTGATTGGGTTGGCAGTGTAGTGGACTATAAAAGGACATCTGGGTATTGCTTCAGTATGGGATCAACCATGATCTCCTAGTCCAGCAGGAAACAAGGTTCCATAGCTCAGAGCACAGCAAAAGTTGAATATATTGATGCGAATGATGGTTGATGTTATCAACTATTTTGTACCATAGTTGAACCTCCTGATGAACCGCCATTTGATGAACATGGTCAATGTTCATGTTCAAGTGCAGCAGAAGTTCAGAATGTTTTGCCTAGCCAATTTTGGCTAGCCATTTTTAGTTTTATATTGAAATGACTATGCCCCATGGGGTTTTTGTAATAAAGTGTGCTAGTAGGGGTTTTGAGTGGCTTGGTCCTCTAAAACGTAAAATTTTAACTAAGGTATTCCAAGGAGTTTTTCCACTTGTCAATTATGCTTTTCCTATAGCCGAGTATAATTGATGAGGTTTTATCCCGCTTCCTCCAAAGCTGGAATGTCCAATTTTGAATTTTGGGCCTTGGGGGGTTATTTGAGTCCAACTAGTAAATATGAACCTACTAGGCACTATTGGTATGTTCTATGGTCATTTCTTAAGCCCCGGGATACACTAAAACAATGTCTGGAAAAAAAAAAATTCCACAACGCGTGGTGATTTTTTATTTTTTATTTTTTAACTATAGGGAATTAATTAAAATTTTCAATTAATTAAACTATTTTGACCATGGTTTAATTGAAAATTTTCAATTTGTAATAATTAAGTGGTTCAGGATGTGTTTTTGGCAAATAAACACTTATTTTCTAAGCCAAAACATTTATTTAACCCCTAGACACACTTATCCTAAGTTTTGGACTATTATTTGGCCTTATAATTAATATTTTCTCAAAAAACCCAAAAAATGAGAAAAATTAATTAAAATAATAAAAAATAATAAATTGGAGAAAATCAAAATATCTCCAAAAAAGGCCAAATTGAATAAACTAAAGACCTAATTAGCTCGGCACAAAGCATTTATGATGATTCCAGTCAACATCGGTCAGTTTCAGATCAAGTATCGGAGTGTAGCAGTTGAACTATCAATCAGAAATTTGCCCTCTTTGGTCAAATTTGTTTTTGGTTGAAGTGTGGGTTATCTATTGGCTGGGTGATCATTACGAGGGAGGATGAGCCACTTCACCCCTCCTCATTACTCAAGCACTCAGTTACAACTAGTTGCAACTCAGTTCAACTCCAAATCATCATGTCGAGCTCATTCAATTACTCCGGTGTTACTCTTAGTCCGGATTTAGGGATTTGAGCCCTATTTTCTTTCTTTTTTGTATATATAGAGGTGCTTTGCACTTTTTTCTTCATGGATATTTTAGGCAAGAACACTCTGCCAAAAATCTATACTATAATACTTGTTTATGCTATTGGAAAAAGAAGCAACTTTGAAGGTCTATGCATGAGTTCTTGGACTTGGTTCACATTGTCTTGGTGATATCTCTCTCACCTTATCTTTTCTTAAGCAAGTCATTATTCAATTTATGTTTTAACATAACTTAGAAATATCTTGTTCAGATTTGTGCTTGAATATAAGGTTTTGCAAGGATCATCCAAGGTGGAGAGTGGCTTGGAAATCAAGCTGGTTTTTGCACATGCAATGGTTTTTCCTCTCTAATTCTTTCTCTTGCAGGTTCTCCAAGTCCTTCTCTTCTCAAAGAAAGAAACACAACAAGGAGACTAGCCTTTCCTCCATCAACAACAAACTTCAAACTTTTTTTCGATTACATTGGTCGCTACAAGTGGATCTCTATTTTCAAGGTTCTATCCTAACTATTTTTTTTTTTTTTTTGTAAAAGTAATCAAGTCATTTAAATCTTTATTTCAAGCTTGTTTGATTTCTACTAAGATAGATCTAGGCTTTCTAGCCTTGGATCTACTTTTTCAAAGCTACATCCATCTTTCTAAAGGCCCATTTTTAAAGATCTAGTTTCATTTCCATTTTTGTAAATCCATCTTTTTCTACATCCAAGTTTTGACTTGAGATAGCACCTTAGGATTTCATCCCAAGAGCCACATTGTTTTATGGTTGCTTCTCTATCCCACTATCCTTGTCTGCATCTAACTAGCTAGAAGGTTTTCTTGGACTAGTATTCTATTAGTCACCTTGTTCCAAGGTTGATCCCACCTCATTGTTTGATTTTTCATCTTTTTTTATTTCTTTCTTTTTTATCTTGGGAAACGTGCATTATTTTTCTCAAAAAACATGCATATTTTCCACTTTTGTTTGCTGGTTTTTTCTGTGTTTTTTAGGCCTTTTTTCAATTCTGGAATTTCTTGAAAAAATATTGAAAATTTTTGAAAAAATCTTTTTTTTTTGTGTTTTTCTTGAAAAGCATGCCATTTTAAGCTTGCTGTTTTTTCACTAATTTTTACAATTTTCTGCTCAATTTCAATTCTAGAAATTAGCCTGAATTTTTTTTTTTTAAATTCGAAAATTTTCAAAAAAAGATTATTTTTGTGTTTTTTCTCAAAAAATGTGCAATTTTGTACTTGTTGATTTTTTGCTGATTTTCTGCAATTTTCTGTTGTTTTCCAGATTCTGGAAATTTGCCTAAAATGTTTAAAAATATTTAATTTTAAATTCTCAAAAAATCTCTAGTCATTTTCGTCAAAAATCGTGCATTTTACATCAAAATCGGTGAGCTTGCCTTGTCCTTTCAAAGTTTTGATTTTGGGTCTCATTCCATTGTTTAGGTCTTTTGTTTCATCTCATAAGGCACTTGTTTTCTCATCCACCTAATCTTTTCAAATCACAAGTTAAAACTTGGCTTCCTAACACTCTTACTAGTCCTTGTTTAGAGCTCTTATCCACATGTGAACTAAAAGCAAAACCAAGTAAGAAAAAGCAAGCAGAACTAGATCCAAAGACAAGGATCCAAAACCAAAACGAAGTCATTCTCTTTTGTACAAACTCATAAAGAGTTTTTCATTTTTACTTAAGTTAGTTCTCAAAAGTCCTTACAAGGGTTAAATTCCCAAGGCATTTGTACTTCATTAATAAAACAAGGCTAAGTGGGATAAGGCCTCCCATACTTGGTTTTTCTTCCCCATTTGGGGAAGAGTGTCTTTGTTCTTAGCTTAGATTTATTTCAAGTACTTAGAGTAGTTTCATTTTTTGCAAAGTAGAAACTAATTGTTAGTTTAGTCATCTCATCTTTTGTTTATTTGAACTACATCATCTTTATGTTCTTATTTCAAGCTACTTGTCTTAAAACAAAGAACTAAAGTCTCTTGAACTTGCCATAACACAAGTCAAGAGCACTCTCTATCGGAGAGCATTCCCATTGCATTTCCTTGCATCAAGCATATAGTTTAGTTAAAGTCTCTTGAACTTCCGTCATAAGATGAAATCAATAGGGCTCTATGTCGGAGAGTTGAACTGTGTGCTCCTAATTTAAAATCATTTCAACTCACTTTCTCATTAAAATTTACTCTGTTGCTATCCCTCACCTAGTATGCTCTGCCAACCCTGTCGTCGCCTAATACACACTTTAAAACACGGGGAAGTCTATAACCCACTTTGTGTCTCCTTGGGGGCAAGTTAGAGTTGGGGACCACTGTCACCATAGTCTACCAACTCCTTCGTTTAGACCAAATCCCAACAGAGCCAAGGGGGGTAGTCCCTACAGGAAGGTTTATTAACAATTTAATTAAAGGGATTTTATTTTATTAAGGTTACAAAGTTACAAAATCAGTGCCTAGATTAAATGGAGTCAAAAGATTACAAGTTACAAACTTACAAAAGAATTAAGAATGATTATCCACAATTGTTTAAACCTAAGTTGCACGAAACGGGGAAACGAGAACGTGTTGGAAATGTGACCCCTCAAAATTTAGGAAACGAAGAAACGCGATATATATATATATATATTATAATTATTACAGATTAAATTCAAAATCACATTTAACATTTTTACTCATAATTTCATAAGTGATTCCATAATGCAAGTACTAAGTAGTAATATCCAAAAACAACACAATGATTTTACCCATAAACAATTCCATAATGCAAGTGGAAATAGCCAAAAAACAACCTTCAAAATGAGGTTAAGCCGCTAATACATATATATCCAAATTCCAAAATCAGCCTTTATATATAAGGCTACAAGTACAATACTACATCAACATGAACAATGAAAATATAAAAAAAACATGAGCTGAAGCCCGAAGACTAATAGTCATAATGCTCAAGCTCATCTTCATCCTCCACCAATATGCAAAACAAAATGGCACCACCGTGACCACACTGTCAATATTCAGCAACCCAACCAGCTACCAACACCGTGTCCACTTCTTGAGCCTCCATCGTGACCTTTGCACCACCACCATGAGTTGGAAATGGAGGCGTGGGATGCCAAAAAGCCGTGAGGATGAGCCGTCTTGCCCAAGATAATGTATACACTAAAGCCAAAGATCCATGATGATGAACCATAAGCCTTGAGCTATGCCAATGCACCGTTAGTTATGACAATGGACAGTGAGCTGCCAATGAGCGTTGGGGATAAGCCGTGATGGCAAAAAGGAGGCATGGGTGTTATTTTATAACAAACTCCAAGGCACAAAGAACATTCTGGAAGCCTCTAAAACCGTAAGCCAGAAAAAGGAAAAACCCAAAAAATTAAAAAAACAAGTGTTTTAGGCAGACTGTGGAAGGAAACGCGGGATTTTAGTGAAATTCGATTTGGAAACGCGTTTTCATTTTAAGAAAACGAGTTTTCGACACGCGAAACGGTCCCCATCAATTGGAAACGGGTTTCCCTATCGTACGGTATGGGTTTCCGAGTTTCCGTCAGGAAACGGGCTAGAAACGTATGGGGGGGCCAAGTTTCTTGCAACATAGGTCTAAACTAAGCAAAATCTACAATATTAACAATATGAACAATGTAAATGAATTACACAATATGAACAAGTGCTAAAGAATGGTTAAACAAATATACAATGATACCTGAAAGGAAACAAGATATACACCGAATGAACAAGTTATTATGCCAAAAATCAAACGACAGATTGCTTTCATGTTACAAGATTAAACTATGTTTTACCCAAGCGTGCCACAGTACTTTGAAGATATTACACTTGAAAGTGTAAGGTACTGAAATGAAATTGAGATGCTTGCAAGATGTACTTGTAAAATGAAAGCCTTGAAAAGCAAGGACTTTGAAGCAAATATAGAAACAAAAATGTAGGTAAGACGTTTTGCAATGTCTCTTGGTTTGTTTTAATAAATTTTATTAAATTTGAAGTCTTTGATTAAGTTTTAGATCCGGTGGTGTCACTACCCCAATCTAGTATCTCTCAAGTCAAAGAAGGAGTGCTGGTGCGCTCAAAACGGTGGAAACAAGTCCACTTGTAGCTCTCAGGTCAAACCCCAATGCCCCGGTGCTCAACAAGGAGGACGTAGAACGCCTAAAGACCCCCAAAATCTTCTACTCCAACTAACTTCCAAGGTCACTATTTTAATCAACCGAAAAAAATAGCAAGATAGATGCCTATTAAACTAGAGCCTCTAAACCCATCCGCTTTTCATACCCTTGATCCGAGTTCCCTAAAGGGAGATAACGAAGAGCAGAGGATACACGGACGGATGTTAGGTTGTATATTACTTTTTGCAAAATTAAATGACAGAAAATAAATTACAGAAATAAAATAACCCACAAGCCTCAAACCGAGTTTCATGCCACAGGGCACGGTGCCGGTACCTTGAGGTACTTGGAGCTACTAAAGTATAAAATAGAAAGCAAAACTAATCTAGATGCTTGAAAAAGAAATGCTCAAAAATAAACTAAGCTAAACCAAGTATGCTAACCACACAACAATCTCCCTAAAGGAGAAGGTGGGTAAAACTGAAAATCTAGATCTATTTAAAATGGAAAATCAACAACTAGTGGTCCACTTCCTACTCTACTTTCTAATCTATTTACATATAGATTACAAATGCTTAATAAACTTTTAGAGAATAACCCAAGAGAACTTCTCTTTGGGGTTTACAAATATTAGAAAGAAAAAAAGAGAAAGGTGAGGGTTTGAACCCCTTTTAGAACCGGTTGAAGGTTGAGATATTTCTGGGCCAATTTGGGCAGAACCTCCCCTTGCAAATTGTAAAACCTACTAAAAACCAGCAAGCAAAACTTGCTGGAAAATGACAAGAAACTCAAAAGGAAGTTAGAAAATGTCAGTATAAAAATACAATAATTCTACAGTAATTATTTGGGTTTTAAAATATCAGAAAATTGAATATTAGAGGGCTGAAAATTGCATTTCCAGCCACCTAAAACATAGTAAGAAATCAAATCTGAAATATATAATAAAAGTATAACATAGATCTATTAAAGAAAACTAGATTTTGGTACTAAACAATAACAAAAATACTAGTTCCTAAAACAGAAAACAAGATTAGGGCCTTGGAGGGAGAACTTTTCCAAGCTTGGATCCCTGCAAAGAGTTTAACAAAAGCTGCAGAACTCACACATAGAGATGAGAACACCATAAATCATGCAAAAAAATTTGCAAAATCTTACAATGCTAATCACAAATGCAAATAGAAAAACTTCTACCTACAAGTCTCTCCACAAAAGACTTTGTGGAGAGCTTCTATGATAAATAATGCAACAATAACGAACCATAAATAGTTACCTCACTCTTCAAGCCACAAAATGGGTGCACCAACAAATATATCCTCCAAAGATTGATGTATTATAAACCCCAATAGGACAACAACATTACAATAGCCAAAGAAAACTTGAGAGAGAAAAATACAGAAAAGAGGGAGAAGAGAGAGTATTTTGGCAGCATAACCATGCTCCAAAGAAATGATGAGAAAATGAGAGGAGGGGCCTCTCTTTTATAGTTGAAAATATCTCAAACCCACTCCTAATTCAAGGGTCCAAAACATAGATCTAAACTCTAGCTCTCCTCCACCCTTAGATGTAGGTTTGTTGACTTTGCAAGCCATCCACCAATCAAAAGCAAAGGCACCTCTTCAAATCAATGGTCAAAAAGATAGATACATGTCACAATGAAGCTTAACCCTTAAATCTAGGGTTTCCATGACTCAAGAGGGGCCTCCTTTGACTCAAATTTTGATTTTTATTATTTTTATTTTTTAATCTTTTATTTTTTATCTTTTATTTAATCTTTTTTTTTAATCTTTTAATCTTTTATTTTTTATTTTTATCTTTTATTTTATCTTTTATTTTTTATCTTTTATTTATTTATTTTTATCTTTTATTTTGTATTTTTTATCTGGGGCCTCCTTTGACTCATTTTGATTTTTTGATTTTTTATTCTTATCTTTGATTTTTTAATATTTTATTTTAAATATTTTATTTTTTATCTTTTATTAAGACGAAGGGCGTCCCACTTAGGAAATCTTCAAAAATTTATTTTGACCAAGGGAGGGTTATTTAAATAAAAATTGACTATGCTTAGCCACTCCCCAAACTTAATTACCATGGCCTTATTTGATTTTTTCCTTCAAAATCAAATAATTTAATTTTTTACCTTAGGATTAATTTCCTAGGAAAAAATACCTTGTCTTAACAAAAATTGCTCTAACTTCCTAACCCCTTGTCAGAATGACATGAGACTTAAACCAATGGGTTAGAGGGTGTCATAGCATTTTCATTTGCATTCATAGCCCCTATTACAGAATGTCAAGGTTCAAGAGATTACATTATTACATCAAAACTTAATTAATTAACCACCAAATGGTAAAGTTAATTAATTAGGAAAAAAATCAAAATAAATATTAAAATCCTAACAAAATTCCGCAAGACTACAAGATATGGCTAGCATGGTCATGGACAACAACTTGAAATATTAGCCACCTCATGGGCTTGATTATCAAAACGTCAATTCACCACTTTGGAGGATTGGTGAGTGAAAAACCCAACCAATTAAAATTGTTAATTAACAAAATTAACTGGAAAGGGAAAAAAACACTCGGTGAAGAGGACTTCCCTGATAATAAAGTCCATGGTGACATCCTTAGAGGAATGACCCATGCTGACATATAAAGTTACAATAATTTTCCCATGCAAGGGAGCGGACATTTCGTGTACAAAAGGGACAGAATTGCCCTCCTGAGTGAAAAATCCCTAAGATTTTTCCGTGGTGCAAATTGTACAATATGTACATCTGCAATGTACATGACGTTGCCACCTAGTCAATATAGGTGGGCAACAAACTCTAAAAAGTTGGACTTGTACTCAGAACGATGATCGGATTTGTTAATCTTGCAAGTGATAACATAATAAAACTTTCACCCCACAACCAACGCACCGGCATTTTTGATAAACACTCAGGTAGTGGGCAAATTCCAAGTGTGGACGCCGAGCAACCCAATCTAGACACTCACTGGTTAAATTATCCGAACACCTAGCTTGTGATTCCAGACAGGTCCGTCATGTCTTCGAACGGAGCCACTGAAAGTATTTCCGGTTAGGTTTCCTAGACACCTTAAGCAAGATCATCTTTAAAATTTACAATAAAATAAACCAAGAACAATTTGCAAAATGTTCTCACAAACAGTTATGTTCAAGACTTGTATCTCCAACATCCCCAAGCACTATAACATTTTTACTCCATTTGGCACCGGTCTATTTACACTTACATGTTTTAATTAATCTAGGCCATTTGTCCTTTTGAAGTTTCTACTTGAATTTATTACCTATCTGTGGATGTTTTAATTTTTCAAGTTTTTATTAAACTGTTAATCTTATATCTTGTATCGCAACATGGATTGCCCTTTATCTTGTGTTTATTTCATCTAAAACTGTGATCTCATCAAAAACTCCTAAACAAACACCCATCCGCATCACTCAACACCAAAAACACTTAAAACACATTGATCCATAGAAAACTCTTTGTTAGGGACTACCCCCCTTGGCTTCGTTAGGAGTTAGCCTAAACGGAGGAGCTAGGAGTAGATGACAGTACCTGGCTCTGTGCTTGCCCCCAAGGCCACACCTATCCCACTTTCTCAAGTGAAGAGACAGCTTTCAGAAGATTTCTGCTGATGGTGTGCATTCGGTGGACAACAGCTGCCAAGAGGTAATGTGGCTTACAAAGATACTTTCTAATTTGTTCGGTGGAAAGCTTAAGCCAACTATTAGCCATTGTGATAACCAGAGTTGCATAAAGCTTTCATAGAATCAAGTGTTTCATTACAGATTGAAACACATCGAGATGAAGTATCACTTCATCAGAGATATGTTCCAAAGAGGTTCCATGAGACTTCAGTACATTCGTACAAATGAGCAGATTGCATATGTGCAGACCAAGCCTTTATCTCTGACGAAGTATGTGTACTTCCGAGACAAGCTTGTTATTGCAGAGAATCCCTCTCGCTGAGAGGGAGTCGTTATTTTTTTAGAAGCATCGAGAGCCATTCTCTGGGAGAATGGAGGCACTTGGCCGGTTACCAAGAATTTGATTTCAGTCTATGACTAAAGTTCATCCTAGGGTTGAGATCCATTCTCCTGGGAGAATGGAGGCACCTGGTCAGTTACCAGTCTAGTACTGAAGCTCATCTCGGGGTTGAGAGCCATTCTCTAGGAGAATGGAGGCACCTGGTCAGTTACCAGGTCATCAATATAAGCCCTAGACTGGGTCTAAGCAAGTGATATGTGGTGTACTCCTCTCCTTGATCATTGGGCCTATGGGACCTCCTCAAGATACTAGCCACCCCTTGTTGGAATAACTAGCATAAGATCTTGGTGTTAGTGAGGAGAACAAGACACCCAATGAATAATCTTCTTTATATATGATGATGTATTTGAATTGGCACGTGTGGACCATGGAAACAAAGAGAAGGGGTCTCGATTTTGTAGACACTGAGAGGGGGGGGTGAATCAGTGTAAAGCAATTTTTACAACTTTTATTGACCTGTCACACTTAACTACCAATTCATCATTTCACTATTCTACCAATCTCATAATCATTTCATAAACTTCATCATTCACATATCATAGCATTTAACTCATCAAGAACCATAACACAGAAGAACACCACACCATATAAATTTGTAATCTTTTTATATTAGTTTTGGTTCGGCTACAACCGTTAAGCAAAATCAGCACCTACTGATACATAGAGCACCTACTTTGTAACCAGGACCCAGCCTTGTTTTCTTAGACCCTGCTAAGAAGGGTTTGAGGTATCCTGACCTCAAAAACAAGACAAGCTTGCTTTTACAATACAGTATACTTGTGTCACACAAGAAATCTCTATCACATCAAAGCTGCTCACCACATCAACTGTTTGTCAATCTGCTCAACACTACTGCAATAGTCTTCTCAATCTTCTCTGTTCATCTTCTGCTGGTCAACACTATTCATCACTGCTGATCAATCTTTGCTGCTGGTCATCATCAACGCTGCTTATCATCTCTGCTCAACACACATCAACTCTGCTGATCCAAAACTGTTGGCCAATCAGCTCATCAACAGTTGCTCATACTGATCATCTGCTCTACTGCTCAAGGATCGTGCCATTCACATCCACTCTGCTATTATGCTTAGCAAGTAGTGCATGTCAAAACTCATACCTTGACTGTGGATAACTTCAGACTTTATGCTACCAGACATAACTCATTTCTAACTCAATAACAGTCAACTCTAGAGTTACATACCTTGGATGCACTTGAAGAATGCCAAGTCTGAGTTTCCTTCTCTTGCTAGGACATATACCTTTATCTTTCACTTACCTCAGTTCAACCCTGAACTTTCTCTTCTTATCTTTACGCAACTTATGAAAGTCTGCTATCATCATTTAAACTTTGATCATCACATCAAGGTCTGCATCTTTTAGGAGTGCATCATCACTGGTGTATGCACTTGACCTTGAACTGTGTGTACATTATAGTAGCTTCCAAGCTTGACTGTGTATGTTCTTGATGTCTGTCAAAAGGGTGACAAAACTGTATGCCGAGGAGAAGTACACTGTTTGCTGGTTCATTTGTTGGCCAAAACAGTCATCCACAAAAGGGTGTGATACTGTGCACACATCACCTTCTATAGTGGTCATGTTTCACCATTGTCCTTGTGCATGTTAATATACCTTCATAAGCTGTGCATATAAGGCTTCCAGACATCATACCTGGGCTGTTTCATTCTGTCATTGAAGACCTTACTATAAGTATTATAGCTGTTGCTATACTTCACAAGCTGTTCAAACTCAGGTATGTATGTCACCAAACTTCAAGCACCATGAACCTCATCATTCTTCCATTATCAGACCCTCGTCAAACATCAATAGGAGATGAAGAATTTGGACTGTTTATACTTCTAAAATTCAAGACTGTTTACCAAGATACTTGCTGCAATAAATTCAGATGTCAGTTAGAGTACTGTTACTCCAAATCTTGCACGGTGGAGAAGCCAAAATTTGTTATCCTTAGAGTTGTCTGTCAACCGCAAAATTGCTTCTTCATCTGCTGCATGACTGTCAATGCTGAGTCTGTTGTGCCAAAGTATTTTTGACCCTAAAGCTAGTCACATTCTTCAAATAAAGACTGTTTAGGCTGAGAAGAATGTCAGGCTGTAATTTAAAAGCAAGATCCAAAATAACTCAACACTTGCCAACCTTCAGACTCGGACTATCAATTGAAATGAGGACTGTTGTGTGCTAAAGATGAGACCCCAATCTAGTGTAGAAACCCTCCAATACTAGCCCAAAAATTCGGGTCTGTTCATGACTGGTTCATTATACCCCAAAAAAAGACAAGAACCATCAAAAGGATGCCTGTGTGATAGGTTCAGATCTGCTGCTGTATTCACTTCATAGACATCGTCATCATATAGTAACTTACTTTATTTAATCCATCATTCCTCCACTGAGGCTACCTCAGTCATATGCCCAAAAATCATAGATAAAAGACTTTGTCCCAGCTGCTGCAAACTCCAGTTTAGACAAGAACAGCCATTAGGTCAACACTTTCATTTCAGACCATCTTAAACTCGGGACTGTTTGTACTGAGGTGAAACCCCAATCACATTTCAAAACCAGACTGTATGATGGTCTATTGTAGCAGACAAGCATCCAACCAACTCGGACTGTTCAGGAAGAAAACAAAAATACTGTAGATGACCTCGGACTGTGAATGTATGTGCTGTAGATACACTCCACAGACTCAGATCTTGACTTGGACTGTGTGTGTGCTTCAGGTCAGATCTTGACTTGGACTGTGTGTGTGCTTCAGGTGACTTCAAAGTGTTCCAGCATTATACATATCTTATTACTGTTCATGTCATATGTACAAGACCCCAAACGGACTTCAAACTGTATATATCATGTTGTGGATGATTTCAACCTCCAAAGATCATGGTGAATAACTTGGTTCCAGCAGTAACTCACACCCAAAAATCAGACTGTTTTGATGATATCAGACTTGTGCAAATGCTGGTAAAAACCCCACCACCAGTCAATCTTCAAACGAGTCCAGACTTGGAAGACAAGCTGGGACTGTGTGTTCTGAGAAAGAGACTCCTTCAAGACGCTGCTGCTGCAAAAATTGACTTGTAAAAACCCTTGACCGTTGCCTCATTTCACCAACGGTTCAGATCTGAGCATGAAAGCTTGGGTCTCTTGCTGCTGCTACAACTTCGTGGTGTTGGTAATATGCAGGTTAAAATCCCAAGCAAGTCCACCCTTGACTGAAATTTGGCATTGTTTCATCAATGGTTGTCTGCTGCAAAAATCATATGGCTGCTCCTAGTCAATGAGTTCTCTGCTGTAACCCTTGTTTCGAAAGTTAGGGCAAAAATCAAAGAAGAAGAAAAAATAAAATATCAGATTGGTGCTGCTGCGTTTATCCTTCCTCAATTCGCTGCCTCAGTCACACCCGAAATTGCCTCAGACAGCGAGCTGCTCCACCAAAATTTCCACACCCACAAATGAGAGCACATGAGGGGTATTTATATTAATTTTCACCTTATTTTTGGGGCCGACCTGCTATAAAAAATTTAATTTTAAATATGAGCCGACTGAGCCGACTTTTAATATATTTTATTGGGCCGACATATATTTTATTTTATTTGTTAATGGGGCCGACATAGCACTATTTTTTTTCTTGGGCCGACTTCACAAGGTCAACAAGGTATTGTCTATTGTTTTATATTGTTCCTGAATGGGTATTTCTGAAGAATCCTCGTCTGTGTCTGCACAAGTCTAGAGATAGTGATAAGAAACACAGGCATTCCAGGCTATACAGTCCCCTGTTTCCAAGACATGTGTACAGTCCAGTGTTGGAACTTGGATTTGAAATATATATTTTGTTTTGTAAGCAATGACTGCATGCCAATATGCCACCTGCCAATTTTAGAGAATAAGATATGAGTGGAACCTGTATACTAATAGTCAGTTACTATTTACATTGTAATGTCATCTGTGGACACCCATGTACCACCAATCACGTGGGTCTCATTGAGGCAGTCACTACCGACTTATATTTTTAACATGCCTTACGTGGGCTTCTTCAACATCCATCAAGGCTTCAGGACCATCTCCAGGGTCTTCAGCATCATCAACAGGACTTCTTCAACATCTTCAGCAAGGTGGTGGCATCAATGACATCCATGTTGGCATCAATGACAATTTCATCAACAATCTCCCCCTTTGTCATTGATGACCACAACTCATGCTCCCCCTATGAGCATGCTCTCCTTTTGTCTGCATCTCTCCCTTTGTCTTCATCTCTCCCCCTTTGGCATCAATGGCAAAGGGTGTCCACATACCTGTGTCTGAGATCTCTAATCACTACTGACTGCTCCCCCTGTCAATATGCACGATCCTAGGACCTGTCTGTATGCCTGGAGTAACCATCCTTTCTCCTTTGAGTTCATTCTCCATCCTCATGAACTCAAGGTGTGTTAAGGTCTTTGAGAGATCTTACACTTGGCTTGCCATATGGCAGCCATCCTCCCTGCTCTGATCAACCTCTCCTAACTGCAACTGCTCTATCTTCCTCATCCATACTTGCTTCTTGGCATCTGTCCTTTGAGCACTTGTTCCTTCATTTGCACTAGCTTTCCTTGATGAGCTGTATGGGAAGTTTCTCAAGGGTTGTTTCCATGTACTCCAACAATCTTGAGCTTTGTGCCCAAGGCCACTGCAGCCATAACACCTCATCGTACGACAATGTGCAGCAATGTGACCGACATTGTTGCATGACCAACATCTGACTGAGCTGTTGGAGCTTCCAACACTTCTTTGATCAACTTCATTTCTCCATGCTTGAGAGTGTCCTTGACTGTAGACATTTGTCTTCTGATCTTCAAATCTTCTTGCTGATGTGTATGGAGTACTCCTTCTTGGTTGACTTCTTTGACTGGCACATTCATGGGCTTTGTGTCCAAACCCACTGCACGTGTAGCATCTCAATGTGTGACATGTGGCAGCAACATGTCCGACTTGATTGCATGTCCAACATCTAACCGAGTCATTGGGGCTTCCAGCCCTTCTTCTTCCATAGAACCTACAATCCATAGCCTTATGACCAAAGTTAGAACAAAAATAACAATAACCATTGAAGCCACTTTTATACCTGGGTCTTGTAGTTGTTTCCTTTATGAAGTTGTTTTGAGGAACAGACCTAACTCCTTGTTTCATCTTTGAACTTCCAAACTCCTTGTTGTCATGTGCAGGTGCCTGGGGAGCAGCTTTAGACGTTGATGGACCTGCTTCTGGAGTCTTCAAAGACCAAGTGTCATCTTCAGATTTTTCTTTGTTCTTCTTGTAACCAAGACTAGTTTTGTCGAGAGGAGATCTTTGGCAATCTAAGATCTTATCTAGGACAATTGAACTGTCCTGGAGCTTGACCAAGGCTTCATTCTTCTTATCTTTCTTCCTGAGACCAACTACCTCCAATTCCAGCTTCTGGACTGTCTCCTCCTTTTCTTCTAGCTGACTCTTCAAGATTTCTTCTGTCCTCTTGGCTTCCTCCAGCTGAGTCTTCAAATCATGATTGACCTCTCTAGTTTCTTCAAGCTCTTGAGTAGGCTTTTCTGATTCTTCCTTTTGACTGATCAATTCAGTCTTTAATTGTTCAACTTCAGCATCCTTATCTTTTATTTGATTTCGCAACTTTTTGTCCTTCTCTTTAAGCTTTTGAAGCAACACTTTCATTGACATGGTCTTCTGCTGATATTCATTCAAGGAGTCCAAGATTTCCTTTTTGAACTTCGTGAAATCACTCTGGTTCAGATTTACTGTGTTTAGGAACCAATTGGCTCTAAGATCAATATTTAGCAACGTGAGATGTATTTGATGTGCAGTCTTTGGTAGCCTTTCATCATCTTCTGCAAGAACCTTCTCAATTTCATCACACAAGCTATCATTAAATCACAAGAGTCCATACCTTTACTAGAGTCCTCTTCTTGTTTGTCTTCTTCTTGATTGAGCTCTTTTGGGGGCTTGTCTTCTGATTTCTGATCTGTCTTTTCGGGTTCTGGTCTTGCCTTCTGATACTCACTCTCTAGCTTAAACCATAGGTCTCTTGCCAAAGTGTACTCTCCCACACTTTCCTTCACTGAGTTGGGAAGTCCATCCATGAGGAACTTCAAGGCTGTAGTGTTGTCCTTCTTCGCTTCCTTCTGTGCAACTGGTTTTCCTTTCTTGTTTGATGGAGCGGGTGGATTGATGACAATTTCCCAAATCCCAAACTTCTTTAGATAAACCTTCATTTTGCTTCTCCAACTAAAATAATCTGTAATATCAAGTACACACACGTCATTGCTTGATGACTCTTTATTTTCCTCCATTGTGTCTAAGGATCTCCTTCAAGCTTGCTAGGCTCGTGACGAAGGCCGGCTCTGATACCAATTGTAGACACTGAGAGGGGGGGGTGAATCAGTGTAAAGCAATTTTTACAACTTTTCTTGACCTGTCACACTTAACTACCAATTCATCATTTCATTATTCTACCAATCTCATAATCATTTCATAAACTTCATCATTCACATATCATAGCATTTAACTCATCAAGAACCATAACACATAAAAACACCACACCATATAAATTTGTAATACTTTTATATTAGTTTTGGTTCGGCTACAACCGTTAGGCGAAATCAGCACCTACTGATACATAGAGCACCTACTCTATATCCAGGACCCAGCCTGGTTTTCTTAGACCCTGCTAAGAGGGGTTTGAGGTATCCTAACCTCAAAAGCAAGACAAGCTTGCTTTTACAATACAGTATACTTGTGTCACACAAGAAATCTCTGTCACATCAAAGCTGCTCATCTTCTCTGCTCATCACATCAACTGTTTGTCAATCTGCTCAACACTACTGCAATAGTCTTCTCAATCTTCTCTGTTCATCTTCTGCTGGTCAACACTATTCATCACTGCTGGTCAATCTTTGCTGCTGGTCATCATCAACGCTGCTTATCATCTCTGCTCAGCACACATCAACTCTGCTGATCCAAAACTGTTGGCCAATCAGCTCATCAACAGTTGCTCATACTGATCATCTGCTCTACTGCTCAAGGATCGTGCCAATCACATCTACTCTGCTATTATGCTTAGCAAGTAGTGCATGTCAAAACTCATACCTTGACTATGGATAACTTCAGAATTTATGCTACCAGACATAACTCATTTCTAACTCAATAACAGTCAACTCTATAGTTACATACCTTGGATGCACTTGAAGAATGCCAAGTCTGAGTTTCCTTCTCTTGCTAGGACATATACCTCTATCTTTCACTTACCTCAGTTCAACCCTGAACTTTCTCTTCTTATCTTTACGCAACTTATGAAGGTCTGCTATCATCATTTAAACTTTGATCATCACATCAAGCTCTGCATCTTTTAGGAGTGCATCATCACTGGTGTATGCACTTGACCTTGAACTGTGTGTACATTATAGTAGCTTCCAAGCTTGACTGTGTATGTTCTTGATGTCTGTCAAAAGGGTGACAAAACTGTATACTGAGGAGAAGTACACTGTTTGCTGGTTCATTTGTTGGCCAAAACAGTCATCCACAAAAGGGTGTGATACTGTGCACACATCATCTTCTATAGTGGTCATGTTTCACCATTGTCCTTGTGCATGTTAATATACCTTCATAAGCTGTGCATATAAGGCTTCCAGACATCATACCTGGGCTGTTTCATTCTATCATTGACGACCTTACTATAAGTATTATAGCTGCTGCTATACTTCACAAGTTGTTCAAACTCAGGTATGTATGTCACCAAACTTCAAGCACCATGAACCTCATCATTGTTCCATTATCAGACCCTTGTCAAACATCAATAGGAGATGAAGAATTTGGACTGTTTATACTTCTAAAATTCAGGACTGTTTACCAAGATACTTGCTGCAATCAATTCAGATGTCAGATAGAGTACTGTTACTCCAAATCTTGCATGGTGGAGAAGCCAAAATTTGTTATCCTTAGAGCTGTCTGTCAACCATTTTAGACAAGAACAGCCATTAGGTCAACACTTTCATTTCAGACCATCTTAAACTCGGGACTGTTTGTACTGAGGTACTGAGGTGAAACCCCAATCACATTTCAAAACCAGATTGTATGATGGTCTATTGTAGCAGACAAGCATCCAACCAACTCGGACTGTTCAGGAAGAAAACAAAAATACTGTAGATGACCTCGGACTGTGAATGTATGTGCTGTAGATACACTCCACAGACTCAGATCTTGACTTGGACTGTGTGTGTGCTTCAGGTCAGATCTTGACTTGGACTGTGTGTGTGCTTCAGGTGACTTCAAAGTGTTCCAGCATTGTACATATCTTATTATTGTTCATGTCATATGTACAAGACCCCAAACGGACTTCAAACTGTATATATCATGTTGTGGATGATTTCAACCTCCAAAGATCATGGTGAATAACTTGGTTCCAGCAATAACTCACACCCAAAAAATCAGACTGTTTTGATGATATCAGACTTGTGCAAATGCTGGTAAAAACCCCACCACCAGTCAATCTTCAAACGAGTCTAGACTTGGAAGACAAGCTGGGACTGTGTGTTCTGTGAAAGAGACTCCTTCAAGACGCTGCTGCTGCAAAAATTGACTTGTAAAAACCCTTGACTGTTGCCTCATTTCACCAACGGTTCAAATCTGAGCATGAAAGCTCGGGTCTCTTGCTGCTGCTACAACTTCGTGGTGTTGGTAATATGCAGGTTAAAATCCCAAGCAAGTCCACCCTTGACTGAAATTTGGCATTGTTTCATCAATGGTTGTCTGCTGCAAAAATCGTATGGCTGCTCTTAGTCAATGAGTTCTCTGCTGTAACCCTTGTTTCCAAAGTTAGGGCAAAAATCAAAGAAGAAAAAAAATAAAATATCAGATTGGTGCTGCTGCGTTTATCCTTCCTCAATTCGCTGCCTCAGTCACACCCGAAATTGCCTCAGACAGCGAGCTGCTCCACCGAAATTTCCACACCCACAAATGAGAGCACGTGAGGGGTATTTGTATTAATTTTCACCTTATTTTTGGGGCCGACCTGCTATAAAAAAATTAATTTTAAATATGAGCCGACTGAGCCGACTTTTAATATATTTTATTGGGCCGACATATATTTTATTTTATTTTTTAATGGGGCCGACATAGCACTATTTTTTTTCTTGGGCCGACTTCACAAGGTCAACAAGGTATTGTCTATTGTTTTATATTGTCCCTGAATGGGTATTTCTGAAGAATCCCCGTCTGTGTCTGCACAAGTCTAGAGATAGTGATAAGAAACATAGGCATTCCAGGCTGTGCAGTCCCCTATTTCCAAGACATGTGTACAGTCCAGTGTTGGAACTTGGATTTGAAATATATATTTTGTTTTGTAAGCAATGACTGCATGCCAATATGCCACCTACCAATTTTAGAGAATAAGATATGAGTGGAACCCGTATACTAATAGTCAGTTACTATTTACATTGTAATGTCATCTGTGGACACCCATGTACCACCAATCACGTGGGTCTCATTGAGGCAGTCACTGCCTATGACTTGTATTTTTAACATGCCTTACGTGGGCTTCTTCAACATCCATCAAGGCTTCAGGACCATCTCCAGGGTCTTCAACATCATCAGCAGGACTTCTTCAACATCTTCAGCAAGGTGGTGGCATCAATGATAATTTCATCAACAGATTTGTCTAAGAGATTAGTTGCATAAAGAGAATGGGTCATAAGCCCAAGTAAGAGGTCAATAACCACACTAAAGGTGTCAAAAGACCACAAAAGATTAAAAGATCAAAAAGTTAAAAGACCACAAAAGGTCAAAAGACCGCAAAAGGTTAAAAGACCAAAAAGTCAAAAGACCAAAAGATTGAAAGTCCACCAAAAATATTAAGAGACGCTAAGGGTGGGTTCCTTAACTCATGGACTTATCTCTCAATGGAAAATTATAAATAGAGAAGCACTCTCATTTGAACACACACATATGATATCTTCATCTCTAATTTGAAAGACAAAAATTCATGGGGTTACATGTTGGTATCTTCTCTCTCTCTCTTCAACAACGAAGGTCTTGAACATTTTTTGGGAAGCGGCAACAGCCCTAGAAGGGCACTATATGAGCATAAGAGAGTTGCGGCTGGCATACCCGGCCGCTTTACAACATAGTGAACAGGCATAAAAGAGCTACACAAAGATCACACCAGGCAAAAGATAGGGCTACGGCTAGCTTGAACAAACCCTAAGGGGTTGAGTTAGGGCTGCGGTGATCTAGATGGAGATCGGTGGC
Source organism: Pseudotsuga menziesii (assembly GCA_001517045.1). NCBI lineage: Eukaryota > Viridiplantae > Streptophyta > Pinopsida > Pinales > Pinaceae > Pseudotsuga > Pseudotsuga menziesii. The sequence goes on along the minus strand of LPNX010756101.1, from coordinate 289,199 downwards.
CACCCACCTATTCCACTGGCTCAAAACAATTGTCCATTACGGCAGTTTCCTAGTTATTTTTCTACACTTTTTCGGGTACCAAACTTTCGAGGTTGTTTTGAGGCCCTAAACGACGTTATTTTGGCGATTCATGGGCCAAGTAGTTGCCATTGGCATTCAATTGGCCTGTCGAAAGTTGTAAAGATTAGATAGACCTTTCCAACAAGCTATCGAACGCCCAAATCGGAGATCGTATGCAAAAGTTATGACCCTGGGAAGTTGACTATTCAACTTACCACCTTGGGGCTGCAAACTTTATGACGGTTTATCTTCTAGGGTTACATTTTGGACTTTTGGGGTTCTCACCCTCATTCTTATTATAAATGGGCCCCTTTGGCCTCATTTTGTATTCAGCTTGGCACAAATGAGCGTAGCAACCACATCTCTTCTCAGAGATAGCTACCACCATTCTAGCAATTGTATTACAGTCTATTCCAAGGTTACTTGGAAGCGGAAGCGGAAGCGGGAAGCGGGTGCAGAAGCGGAAGCGGGAAGCGCCTTTTTCAAAAGAATCAGGTTAGGAAGCGTTTTCGGAAGCGTTTTTTAAAAAATATATATTTTTATATATTTTGATAACAAAAGCACCTAGAACATTGAATTAGTTATGAAAAGCATAAAAACATGATATAAACCATGGTCCATATTCATAATACCATATAACATCATTAATCAATCATCAATGATTCAATCATCTAGTAGTGAATTCGTCAACCATAGGTCCAATATCCAGATTCCATATTACATAACATCAACATTTAAGCTTCAAATTTTAACATCAACCATGAAATGAAAGTTGAATCAATTCAATTTCACGAAGCATCATAATCATTGATTCATTACCAATAATGCAAAGTTGAAAACATTGAACTTCAAAAGTAGGTTCAACTTCAAACTTCAAACTTGAATTGCCATGTAATGTTTACAAAATGTCAAAATATACCATAATAAGTTATAACTATAAAAGAGTCAATGTTCTATAAAATGTAAGGTACTGTAAACAAGAAAAAACAAGAAAAAATCTATTGTTTCCTCTTGCCACGAGAAATTTCTAATTTCTTTTCCCGTGGCCTATGAACAATGGGAGTTGTATCATCTCCCCCTATAGCTCGTGAAGCTAGAGCTGCTGAACCACGTCCAACACCTGCACGCCCCCCACTCACTGATGCGAATGGAGGTCGTGAACCTGAAGGCAAAGCTGGTGCATCGAATGGGAACAAGCTACAAGTTGGCGGTGGCATTGCTGCTGCTGCTGCTAGGTCATCTTCCTCGTCCAAAAGCTCTTGCTCCAAGCGCTCTAAAGTTAAGGATCCATCCTCCAAGTTATGCTCCTCCAGATTGTTGTCCCAAGTGACATATGATCTATCAGTTTTGGCCCGTTCACAGTAATGACTCAACAACCTCAAGTTGTAATGTACATAAACCAAGTTTTCTACCCAGTTTTCATTTAATCTGTTTCTTTTCACGGAGTGTATGAAGCTATAGGTGCTCCAACACCTTTCTGCAGAGGAACTGTTAACCACCTGTGAAAGCACTCTCATTGCCATTTTATACAAGCGCGGGCATGGTGAGCCATACATGGTCCACCATTCCATAGAAGACACCCTATCTCGATCTCTTTTTGCATGCAAAGTACCAAACGGACCAAGCTCACTAAGGTATTTGCTTAATTCACTGCGCAAATAGTCACATTCATCGGGATCACTGACCAACTTATCTATAGCAGTCATGTACCCAGCCTGTACCTCTGAATCTGTGTGAGGCTTTTTCCTTTCCATACCCCCAGGTGCTGGTTTGGCCAACCAAGATGGAGAATAATATTTAGGTGTTAATACATATGCCAAGGCATGCAGTGGAACGTTGAGATGATCCCACCTTTTGACCACTTGTGCGTGAATATGCTTATACAAAATGGGATCTTTCGGATCAACAATGTCTTTTATTTGGCCCAGCATGCTATCCATTTGCTCATACACCTCCCCAATCACCGGCTTATCTGTATCTGCAAACCGAATCATGTAATAGACGGGATTTATAAATTGCAAAACATACTTGACATTTTTCCAAAATGCAATATCAAGAACGGTTTCCTCCACCTCCTGAAATTGACGCCTGTCAGATGTGGATGTAGCTCTATCTTTCAAGACCTGCCATGATTCACTCGATACCATGCTAGCCAATGCCTCTCTTACCTTCAAAAGGCGCCTGAAGGTGAGGTAATAGCTAGCAAATCTAGTCTTTCCTATCTTCAATAGCTCCAACTTTGAGTGAGTGCGAAAAATGCCGTGGGCATTGCTATGATTGGTAATAAATCTTATCATGTGCTTGCCCTTTTTGTACAATGCACCAATCCATCTGTAATCATTCTCCTTTATCTTAATAATGTCATGCATCAAAAGGTTCAACGTGTGAACCAAACACCCGGACCAAAATATGTTGGGGTATTTATCTTCAATGATTGCTCCTGCTGATTTGCAATTAGCAGCGTTATCGGTTATGACTTGAATGACATTGTATGGACCAATACTTTCAATGGTTTTGAGTAGGAGTTCTGCAATGTTTAAGCCGGTCTTGAATTTCTCTTAGTAGTCATGGGCTGAAAGGAAGACTGCACCACTAGCAGACACACCAAGAATATTTATCAATGGCTTGCCTTTTACATTTGTCCAACCATCTGATACAATTGATACCCCAATATCATTCCATTCATTTGTGAATTGCCCCAAAGCGGCTTGGATCTTGGCTTTTTCTTTGTCAAGCCCCACAGTTCGAGCTTTGTCATACCCGGGGCTCATGTATCCTGCTGGGGCACCGCGGATGGCAGCTACCATTTCATGCCAATAGGGTGAGCGAAGAACATTGAATGGTATACCACATGCAAAGAGAAACCGGTACACCTTTGAATCCACATCATCCCTACAACCTTGGTCAAGGAAATCTGATAATGTCTTCCGCGATCCCACGGGCGAGAATCCACTACCTCTGGTGGATGGGCTTGAGAGGTCATTCACATTGTCAGCCTTTAACCCTTTTGATTTGTATATTGCTTCATTTTCCTCCTTCCTATAGATGGCTCTTTGTGTTGGGAGAACCTTCTTGCAAATACAAACTCCTCGTG
>LPNX010756101.1:125671-285426 GCA_001517045.1 Pseudotsuga menziesii | reverse complement strand
TACAATTTCAAAGTTTCAAAAATCCAAACACAAAGCAAATCAATAAGAGAGGGTTTTAAAATTTAGAGCCTACCTCTTTGTCTTCTTCAAGCTTGATGGGGGCCTCCTTTGCCTTCTTCAAGCCTCCTCTCCTCTCCTCTCCTCTCCTCTCTTCTCTTCTCTTCTCCTCTCCTCTCCTCTCAATCAATAGAAAATGAAAATGAAAATGGGCTTTATCCCTCACACACATCTCCTAAACCCTCTATACAAACCCTAAGGCCCAACCGTGGGTCCCCCAAGCAACCACGCGGATTTTACTAGTCTCCAAATAGGCGGAATCGACGTGTACAGCAGGAAGCCTTTTCGAGAATCGAAGGAAGCGTTTTTTTTAAACAGGAATCGATTTAGGAAGCGTTTTTTTGGCGATTCGGAAGCTCGAACCCTAAACGATTCCTAGCGATTCCTCTTTTGGGCAGGGAGCGTTTTATAGACAAAGGAATCGCGATTCCTAGGCAATTCCTAGGCGATTCCCTTGGAATCGCGATTCCGGAGCGGGTTCGAAGGGGGGGGGGGGACGATTCCCCGCAACTCTGGTCTATTCTATTTCCGCAATTTAATAGAATATGTGTTTATTGTATCTCTGTTATCTTTGCAAAATGTATGTTATTATTATTCTGTATCTGTTCATTCATTTCGTTCACACATAAATCTGGATCATGCGGTCAGTTTGAACAGGCCTTAAATGTATGAGATAGTGCTGCGGCCACCCTAGACATGCCCTAAAGAGCCGAGAAGGGGATGCGGTCAAATTGAATAGGCCATAACAACCATTGGCATGCTCATAACAGTTAACTACAACAACCTCAGAATTATCTCTTTTGGTCAACAAGTACTGCAGATCAGAGATGGTAGTGGTTAGGGTTTGATGACAGTGGTTATCTTGTTCAAAGGTTCATCCACAGGCAGACTCCTTCTCTTGGTATGTGTGCCCTCGGGGCAATTCATCTCTAATGTAAAAGTTTGCTCAATTTTTTATATCTGCTCATGTAAAAAATCAGGCATCTCATATTAAGGAAGATTATTTGTTGTTGTGGTTTTTATTCCTTGAAAGCTTTTCCCCAAGGTAAAATCTAATGTTCTTGTGGATGGTTGAATCTTCTTTGGTGTTGGTTATCTACTGTTCATTTATTGTTGTTATATTGTCTCAGAATTATATGTTTAAACTCTCTTAAAAATTAAAAAGATTGTTACTACTATCAAATCATATCTCGGATTGTTAAATTTTAACATCTCTATGCCAATCATGTTTATATAATGTTCCATGTTGATGTGTCCCCTAGGGTCAGGGGCACGCTCCCCTTGTTTCCCACACCCCGAGGGCTTGGGGACTCCTTGGGAAATGTTTCCCCACGTCACCTTTTTCCGTAAACTCAAGGAAACACACAAGGAACATCTCGAAGAGGTGGGGGCCGTCTAGGCACCCCCCTAACGAAAAGGTGGACGCCCAGATGCCCCTCACGAAAAGGGGGGTGCACAGATGTCACCACATGATTTTCAAATTTTTTTATAACTTAAAAAAAATCATTGAACTAATAAACCCAAAAGCTACCCAACCCATCCCTTATTCTCACATTTGAAACATTTATCCCATTCAAATAAATTTCCTTGGAGAGAAGTGGCCAGCAACGAAGAAGAGAGGACCGATTTGCTTGAGGGAAGGAGCCATCTTGCAAGGGAAGAGGGATTTCATTGCTTAAAGGCTGGAGCAGGGAGTTTGAAGGCTATAGCAAGGGGTTTGAACTTCGAAGGTTGGAGCATGGTTTGGTTGGTGTGCCATTGGTCACTCATGACAGTGACTTTGACTCAGATAGTGACACTCCCATTGATGATCCTGATAGCTTCACGCAGCGGATGCATGAGGAGGACCAGTCCATAGAAATCTCTCCTTGATGTTCTTTGAATGCTTTCAACTTTCTGTTTGCTACTTTTATTTTGAGTGTTCAATGTCCGTTGTTAGTTTTCAATTCAACTTTTGACTCTAGAAGTAGATACTGTCATTGATGACCTTAGGCTGAGTCTTTGACTCATCATTCTTTTGACTCTTTAAATTTGAAGGTGTTTAAGACAAGTTTATGTGACATGTCTATGATTCAGTTTTATGATTCTAATATTTTAAAATTCCATCTACTGTTTATGTCTATAATTCGATGTTATAATGGAAGATGTGCATGTATTATAAATTTAGAATTTATCAATGTGAAATTCAAATACTCAAATGATAAATGATTCATGAATCAACGATGAATTGACAACCACGTTTACAATGATGAATTTTGTATTTTGTATTTATTATTTAGTATGTAAATCGTGATGCGATGAGGAATTTGTAAGTTAATAAGTTGGGATTTAAATAAATTATATATTTTTAATCATTTTAAAGATCTCGATGTCCCCCTGTCCCCTAAGTTTTCCTAAAATTTGGGCATGGCCTCCACAAGTCCCCAATGTGTATTTCCCCACTCTTGTGTTCCAGAGATTTGGTGGAACACTGGTTTATATGCTATGAACCTAAGTGATTCTTTAACCCATGACACCAACAAAGAGATGTGTCTCAGAGTCAAGAGTTCCAAAGATCTTAAAGAATTTCATCTGATAGCCAATCTGTTACATAGGCCTCACCAACACTTGTTTTGGGAGCCAAAGCCCAAACCACAGGATCAAGAGTTGCCTCCTTATGGTGAAAAATGAGGATATAGACAATAAATCCGTTGATGTACAAGGTCAAGCCCCATACGGATCACCCCAAGATGACAACAAAGGATGGATAAAGATTGTAAATGCAAAGCTCCCTAAGTTCAAAGCCCTAGAAAACCCCTAATGTTGGCCTTAGCCCAGCTCAAAGTTTGTGAGCACCCTTTATATAAAGAGGCACTATATCATCATATCTATCTGCCTCATGCTATACACATTAATGTTGTCATATAGATCGTATTTATTATTGTTCGTTCAATGATATTTTTATCAAAATTATGATGTGAAATCTAAATATGACTCTAGCATTAGTAAGGTCTGCTACGTTCTTTAACTATCTCACTTAAAGACATCAAAATCACATGTTTAACTAAAATACATAGAAAAGAAATATATAGCTCGTCGCTCTTGTACAAGAAAACAGTCTTATAAGTAAATAGATAACCATGTGAGCCCAATTCCTCGTAAGATTATAAATCTATTTGGGCTGATACATAAGAACTCGCCATCTGAGAGTAGGATCTAGAAGCTTAATGAATTATGGAATGCTCGATTCTAATCTGAGTAAGAAAGCGATACTTTACGCTATCAGTTTGCATTCATTTCTATCTTTTATGTGCACGATTGAAAGTGACACTTTTGAAAGAAAGTTAAAACTTAAAGATCTAGCTGAGTTTGTAACATGCAGTACGTGTTCCTTGCCAACTGCATGAAACATCAACTCACCGAAAGTAACTTTGTGTTGAATCAACTTTTTGCAAGGAAAAACCTCCCATTAGATCCATGCGAACTGTGCCCTCCGCTGAAGGAATGTCTTCAGAACTGAATCCATGAATGCTCTCATCTATTTGCCCTGAATTTGATACCTGCATCATAATATATGTGATATGTTAGGGTCGATGTTCTTTTCTTTGTCAAGCAGGTGGCCCCTCAAATAGTTTTCATCCAAAACAGGCAAATTAAAAATAGATTTCAAACTTAGCATGCAAGTTTGTTGATTTCACCTTCAACATAAAAAATAAAGGAAATCATAAGAATGAACCATAAGATAATTGTTTCACTATGTTATGATAAACACATCTTGAGACAACAATATAATTCATGTTTCATGGTTTTCGGAAACTTTACCGACTTCAGAAGCACAATGACAATGTCTTCTTCAAAATATTCCAGTACAAAATAACGGAAAACAACTTCCCGACTTGAAACAGGCCATGGTACTTTCACTCTTTTTCCCAATCCAACGAAGCCAATGTACATGTGCAAGAATAATAAATTAGCCCAAATGAAATTTGAAAAGGTAATCATCAAACAATAGTGTGCGTGACCAACCTTACAAGAGATAATTCTTCCCCTATACAGATTCTTTTCAGGCAGCGCGACTCTATAACCTTGAAAGTTGGTAGTGTTAACTGTGGCCACCTGCAAACATCTACAAAAAATCAAGACAGTTCAACATGTATAGGGAACAATTACAACGCCCAGCCAAACAAAGAGATGTGCCTACAGGAAGACATAGCATGTTTTTTTATAAAGATACTATCAACACGCAAATTAGACCCTGCCCATATTGATTCATTCTAAATGTTGGCTATATCAAGTTAAAGACAAGTATATACTATATACTACAGGGAGAGCCTAGCAATAAATCGAACTGACCTAATAAATCAGATAATGCCATTCATATTTGGAAGCAATAGAGAATTGTTGGGTCATTCAAGCCCTTGATTACATTTGATTATTTCAAAAAGAATTATCTATTGAGAAGTGAAATGAAATTATCATATGTAAAATCGGTGTTAGTATTTTAATATTCTCTAAGTTTCAACTCCTACTCCAGTATCATCTTCGAGAGACTAAAATAGGTCAATGAGACTGGGCCATACAACCTACCAAAAGAGTAATAAAGGGAGTGAAAATGGCATCTCCCAAGAGTAAAATAAAATAGCCTAAAGCCATAAGAAGAAGAAGAAAAACCCACGCATAATAGATAGATAGATAGATAAATAATTTATTAATGTCCAACAAATGACCTCAAGAGTGGATCAATGGAACTGTGTAGTAGCATGATGTCAATAAAAAATGGGAGCACTAAGACAGCTCCTATATAAAGCAAGATGTGAGACTCTAACCTAAAAAGCAAAAAATAGCAAACTCCAAAGATGGAGAGCCAACCTGAAGAGATAAGTACAAAGAGAGCCGATACAAAAGAAAAATATAAAAAGGAAAGTGGATTTAGGATCCATGATACAAAAATGGTGAGTATGTCATGTTACACTAGAAACATTGGAAGCATCTCTCCTAACATCCGAAGTCGAACAAAGGAATATCGAAATAGTAATTTATCAGAAGAAAAAAAAACTGGAAGAACCAAAAGAAGAGCTATAATGTGTAGTGTGCGGCCACCTGGAGTGGAGAGACTGATGATGTGATCTGGATGCAGTCGACCAGCTGCGAGGATGGGGACGAGATTGGCCACGTCACTAGGGTTGGGTAGAGGTAGAGGTGGTCCACCTTGTCCTAATTGACATGTGGTCAAAAATTGTGCCATCCTTTGTCGGTCTCCTGGTGACCCTACAGGAGGGAAGCATTGAAAAGAAGTGATCCATTGAGTGGAGACTGGTCCCAACTACAAATGTCACTGGAGGAGTAGAGAATGAAGCCAAAGGGCCTCCTGCAAGTATAAGTCCAAAGATCTCTGATCCGGATACTCGAAGAAACTAGCCAACGGCTAAAACTCTATGAGAAGAAGGTCTCTGAAAAGAGAAAGGAACCGCCCATGAATCTCGTAATAGATAGGGCATCGAAAGATGAAGTGCTCCTCGATATCAACCTCCTAAAGATGACAAACTTGGCAAATCCTGCCTGATTGATTGATCAAGAGATAGACAAATAATTTATTAATGTCATGTAAATGACTTAAGAACTACAATAAAGTAGATGGCTATAAAGTACAATCTCAAAGTAGCAGTGAAATAGGCTATAAGTAAGAAAAGGGGTTAGTCACTATAATCCTCTAACTAAAACCAGCAATGCCCACTACAAGAACATGTTTGATAATTTCACCTAGCAAATAGTTTGGAATGATGGACCTATTACCTACTAAGTCATACTTAGTCGGTTTTATCAAGTGAGACGAGTGATGAGAACATACACTTGTTCACCTTTCAGAATTCCGAAGTCATTCGGGCTTTGTCTGGGAACTTTTTGTTATTTTTTGTAAACACATGTTCATACCCCTTTGGGGAAATTGTAAAAAATGTCCTAGCATTTAATTTTTTATAAAAGACTCGGCTTCCCAGACTTAAGCATCAAGCTAACTAGCCCAGATTGTTTTTTCCCTCAGTTATTATTGGTTGTTGAACAAACGACTAATAATTTCTGAGTTTTTCACTCACACCTCCAAAGTTAGGGTAGTAGTCTTGGTGTTTCGGCCTTAGGAGGTTATTAGATCTTTTGTGTCAGTGTTTTTCAACATGCTAAGCATTGATTTTGAATCGTATGGACATGTGCTAGGTCCCCCTAGAGTTTCGTCAGTTTCCGAGAAAATAAATTTTTTCCGCAAAATTAGGCCATTTTTTAATGGTTTAATTAGAAAATTTCAAAATGTAATAGAATTCAAATACAGAGTTCGTTTCTGACGTGGGGGCACTCGTTTTCACACCCGGAGCGTCCACTTTACCCCAGGGACCACTTTCCACATCAGTCGGGCAGCGGGAACACCCTGTGAGGCATTGTTCAGCTAAAAATGCTTTAAATTGGCATTTTAATGCTAATTTTCAACAAAGTGGCACCATGGTCAAAGTTTGAAAAAATAAAAAATAAAAAATATTTTTGAGTGGGGTGACATGGCATGGGTCCCCCTAAGCCTCACGATCCCCTTTCAAACTTAAGTCTTTAGTAAAACAATAGTATTAAGTTTTGTTTTAAATGAATGGAGCTCACATGGACATTGGGTGACATCATGGAGACTCCACGCTAGTGTTTGGTAGAAGCTAGCATTGGAGAGTGGGGTGACCCTTGCCACTTTGGGTTTATTGTTATTTGTTCTTAATACTTTTATTCAAAGTGTGGCTCATACATAAAGATCACGTGGATAATGGATGACGTGAGGCTCACGCTGGTTTTGTTGGTAGCGAGTGGGGAAAAAGGGTGGACCCCTCCCCACTTAGACCTTCACGTTATTTGTTTCCTAAAACTATGGTTTGTTTCCCAATCTTTAGCTTTTGGAGCTCTAATCACCAAATATCATATCAACAAATGTAAGTGCATCATAACCATATAATGCTCTGAAAGGAGACATCCCTATTGACATGTGAAAGGTGGTGTTGTAGCAAAACTCACCCAAGTGTAGCCATTTGGTCCAAGCTTTTTGTTGTTCTCCTACATAGTTTCGGAGGTACCCTTCCAACCATTATTCACCCTCTCTGTTTGTCCGTCAGTTTGTGGATGGTAGCTTGTACTTGGATTCAATTTAGTTCCCACCAATCTGAAAAGTTCTTGCCAAAAAGCACTCATGAATCTACCATCTCTATCACTCACAATGCTCTTGGGGAGCCCACGCAATCTGAAGATTTCTTTGAAAAAAATATCAGCCACTTGTGCAGCACTAAAAGAGGATGTAACAGAAAATAAATGAGCAAACTTAGTCAATCTATCCACTACCACATATATGCAATCTTTTCCCAAAGATTTGGGCAAACCGGTGATGAAATCCATTGATATACTGTCCCATTTTTGCTCCGAAATGGGCAATGGTTGTAATAAACCAGCGGGGTGTGTGAGTTCTGATTTGTTTTGCTGACATACCTTACATTCATTGACATACTTCTGAACATCTTCCTTCAGCCCTTTCCAATAGAACCTTTGCCTTAGTTGCCTATAGGTTTTGAAGATCCCCGGATGACCTGCTAGTGGGGAATCATGTGCTTCCTGCAAAACTTTGTACTTAAGCTTTAAATATCGAACCAAATAAATTCTACCCTATCAGCCCATTCAAAATTCTGTAGTTATCATCTCCCATGAGTCCATCTAATACATCACAAGCAAACTTATTTTTTGCATATTCAATTAGTAGCATGTCTTTCCAATTTTTAGCAATGTCCATAAGAGAAAAAGAAGGTCTTCAAGATAATGCATCTGCTACAATGTTATTCTTTCCTTTCACATATTCAATATCAAAATCATAAGCTTGGATCTTGCTTACCCACTTTTGTTGCCTTTCATTTAGATCCTTTTCGGTAAGGAAGTGTCTTAGACTATTATGGTCAGTTTTCACCACAAACTTGTTTCCTACCAAGTACTGTCAGAATTTGGCCAAGGCATGCATGATGGCCAACATCTCTTTGTCATATATGGAGTAAAGCTTTTCATGAGGCTGCAACTTTCTGCTCTAAAAGGCTATAGGGTGTTGGCCTTGCTTTAGAACAGCCCCTACTCCTTCACCTGAGGCATCACATTCAACAACAAAAGGCTTAGAAAAATCAGGTAATGTAAGTATGGGACAACTACTCATTACCTCTTTCATTTTTTGGAAGGAATTTTCATCCTCTTCATTCCACTTGAAAGCATCCTTCTTAGTCAAATCAGCGAGTGGAGAAGTCAACTTGGAGAATCCTTTCACAAACTTCCTGTAGTATGTACATATTCCAATGAAGCCTCTTAATTCTGTGATGTTTTTTTGGTGATGGCCATTCTATGATAGCCCTGATCTTTTCCATGTGCACTTTCACTCCATCTTGCCCAATAATGTGCCCAAGATATAATAGTTCTTTCATCCCAAATTCACATTTAGACATCTTAGCATACAAAGACTGTTCTTGCAAAGTTTTCAACTCAATCTCTAGGTGTTGCAAGTGCTCTTCCCAAGTTTTACTGTAAATAAGAATATCATCAAAGAAAACTAAAACAAACCTTCTAAGCTGCATGCAAAAGATTCTATTCATACATGCTTGAAATGTAGCTGGAGCATTAGTCAACCCAAATGGCATAACAAGAAACTCAAAGTGACCATAATGACATCGAAAAGCAGTCTTTTGCACATCTTCCTCCTTCATCCGAATTTGGTGATAACCGGATCTAAGGTCAATTTTGGAAAAGTATTGAGCTCCAAATAGCTCATCCATGAGCTCATCAATCCTAGGGATAGGATATCTATTTTTGATGGTCTTCTTGTTCAAAGCTCTAAAGTCTATGCACATCCTCGAAGTTCCATCTTTTTTCTTCACCAACACTATTGAAGAAGCATAAGGGCTAGAGCTTGGTCTAATGAGTCCCAACTCTAAGAGTTCTTGAATGGTCTTCTCAATCTCATCTCTGAACTTCTTGGGATGTCTATAAGGTGGTATCTGAATGGGTGAAGTACCCTCCTCCAAAACAATGTTATGCTCAACCCCCCCTATGAGGTGGTCTACCATGTGGAATATCTCTGAAAACTTTTTTATATTTGTGCAAAAGTGTCTCTATCTCCTTTGGGTGTTTAACAATTCTGATTTTTGACTTGGGAGAGGTGATATAACATTCAACAGCCTATTCAATATCACCATGCCTCAATATAGATCTCATACTATTACAATTTACTACCTATTTTAGGTAAGTGTGCTTCCCTCTCATAACCCTTAGTACCCCTGTTGAATCTTGAAATTTCATTTCAAGAATTTGATAATTTACTGAATGCTCTCCTATAGAATACAACCATTGCACTCCCAATACTACATTAGTTTCAGCAACATCAACCACATAAAAACTATCAACAAAAGTATAGTTACCTATGGTGACTTGCAGCTTTGGAACCCATGTTTTGCATTGCATGGTGTTGTGACCTAGAATGACAACTGTGAAGCCATCGAATGGTTCATTTGGTATCCTTCTTTTCTCCACCATCTCTCCATCAATGAAATTATGTGTAGCTCCTCCATCTACCAAAACTGAAGCTCTTTGTCCCAATACCACACCCTTGCATTGAATTGTGTGATAGCGAGGAACTGCTGAAAGTACTGCCATTCTTGCCTTGTCCAGTGAAGGCTGATTTTCTTCTTGTCTTTCTTCTTCAGTTGTTGTCTCATATGCCTCCTCTTGATCTGAAGTGTGCCCCTCTTCATCCATACCCCCTTCATACTCATCATTATCAAAAAATACTTCTATGTATTGAGCCTTTCCTTTAGCACATTTATGCCCCGATGCCCATGGTTGGAAGCATGTGAAGCACAATTTTTTCCTTCGAAGTTCATCCCTGTTTTGTCCTTATTTCTCATTCTTTTCCAATGTATCCTTTTTCCAAAACTTCTTATCAGATGCATCCTTTTGCCAAGGCTTTCTTTCAAATTTGAAGTTAGGCTTGGGAGAAAATCTTGTTCTAGGAAGCACATTTTGAAGATCTCTAGTCAAGCTCATTGCATCATTTAAGTTAGTAGGCTTGTGGGCTTTGACCAAACCTTTCAAGGGCTCTGCCAAACCTTCAGTGAAAAGCAATACTAACCTTCCCATAGATACATCAGCCACCTTAACTGATAATCTTTGGAATTCCAACATATATTCAATAGGAGTCCCTATTTGCTTCAATTGTGCTAGTTCTTTGAAAGACAATTCTGGATCTTTTTGCTCAAACCTTTCTAATACCCTATCAATAAATTCCCCATATGTTTTAACCTAATCATGACCCAAAGTTTTCAGTCCATAGAACCACCATTCATTGGCATCTCCATCCAAGTGCAAAATAGCCATTTTTAAAGCATCTTCTTCCACCATTGGATTCAGCTGAAAATACACATCCAATTTTTGCACCCAAGTGTTAGCAGAACTTTGAGATGAACCATCAAAAGTAGGAAGTGGCACTTTACCTATGGCACAATTCAATTCTTTGTTTTGATGCAGAGACTTATTGTCCTCCTTTTTTTTGAGTTTGTTTGCCTTGGTGAAGTACTGATCAAATGTTATACTCCTCCTACACTCTTCATCCAATTTAGCCCATTCTTTTGTTATTGTATCAATTTCAAATTGAATGTTAGTCTCTTCTTTGGGAATAAGAAATTTAGGTGCAGTAGGCCTTGGTGTGCTCTGAAATTCATGGGGTCTATTATGGGGTCCTATTCTTGAGAAAATTTCTTCACCCATTGTCTTCTTTTATTCTGAGTGTGAACTACTGCTATCTCCCATTAATCCCAATTTGCTTCCAATTGGCTAACCAACAATTCGAATCCTTTCATAAGCTGCTGGTTCATGTTATTGGTTATGTCATCAAAGAGAGGTTGTATGAGTTTAATATATTCAATCTTTTCATGGTCAGTGGGTCCCTTCCCCTCGCTAGTCATAGTTTCAACAAAATGTACCTCTTCTTCTACTACTTCTTCTCCTCCAACAAAAACACCTTCAACTTCAGGATCTAAGGGTGGTGGTTTAATGCTTTGACTCCTTGTTACTACCATCAGGTGCCAAGACCATGCTCTGATACCACTGTAATGTCCCCTTTGTTTAATTTTATTAAAATGCCCAATTTTCCAATTTTTTCACAATTTTGGCTCTTGACTAGTTTTGATGTCTAGGCCTCCAAATTGAACCAAATGCTTCCAAATTTTCTCTGAAGGTACATGACTGATAATATAACTTAAATATTATGCTCATGTATGTTTTTTGACCTCCCAATTACTTCTGCAAACTTGTTTAATGTTTTGTTCAAAGTAGGAGTCTTTACTAACAAATTGGGGCTCCAATTCCCCCCGGGTAATTGCCGGAAATGGCTTCACAAATGATCCCAAAGTCACTTGAATTTATTAACAGAGGTTGGTTATGTGTAAGGAACCTTTTCAAAGTCTCATATGCATCATGGTTCAGTTTATACAGTCTATTATGACTCTTTCCAAAACAACTCCCAAGTCACAATTTCGACCCTTGGGGAAAATGCACCAAATCTTCTCCCAATGCAATAAAAATGAGTAAAATGGCTTCCAATGCTTAAGTACTGAACATGAGACTTGAAATACACATTAATTACAGTCCATCCATCATACATTTATCAGAGATACATTCCTCCATTCGAAATAATAAGCATTACCATGGCATATATCAAAATAGAGTGGAAATGGTCATTGTTTGCTCATTAAAAGTCATTTTGACATACAACTCTTGGAAATTTCGACTTGAAACTTTCTGAGAATGAATAACAAAGAATATTGAACTGATTCCAATCATAAATGGACAATGAAAGGCTCTCCCAATTCGAAATCATCAGCATTACAACGGTTCACCACAAGATAGTGGGGAAATGACACTATTTCTTCATTGTTCAACATTTTTACATGAATTCTTTTGGGTATTTCAACCTGAGAGTATTCTAAACATGAAATACAGAGGATATACATCATAACATAAGATAATGGGCATTAGAATCTTCCCCAAAGAGATCAATAGCTCACCCAAAGTGCAATCCCTCCATTGGCATGAATATGGTGTGAAAACTGGAAATAGTTAAGAAAGAGTGCTGCAATAGAAGAATCCACATGATTTCCTGTAGCTTACACCTACAAATAAGACTCCATTAAAGATCCATGAAAGACCTGAGTGGCCTCTCCAAACACCAACTAGGATAGGAATCTCTCACCCTTGAAATTGGCTAAGGCGTGAACTAGTCATCCACTAGCTCTCTTTCTTCACAATAGCAAATTTCACAAATGATCAAAAAGCTTCTTCTCATGGCTGATCCCTGTATTTTATAAACATTATTGGTATTCGAAGGTTCCAAATCCATCCATAAACCAAAGCCAAGTCGAATTGGTGTGGTTGCTCATGCTATGCCATGTGGCCTCTCTCTTCACCTTCCCTCTTCTCCCAAATTTGAGTAGGAGCCTCTTGGCCTCCTCCAACTCCCAAATTCGACCTCCAAGATGCTCTATTCAGGCCTGAAATGTCAGTATGTCAGTATGTCAGCCTTCAGATCTGACTTGGGTCATAACTGTCATAGAATCTCCATCATTGGTGTCATAGCTATCATAAATGTAAGGGGAATCTAGCCAAGTGTCCATGAAACTCCCATTTGGCTCTTCCTCTCCCATGTAAGTTACAATTCATCCCAAATTCGACCCATGAAGTATATTGACAAGTGTATTAACCTCATAATCCATCCCAAAACATTAGGCTTCCCATAGATTCAAAATTACAAGAGGAGGATGCCATTTAACATATGGGCCCCACAGTCTCCATGTGTCTCCATTCTCCATATCCATTTCATTTTTCACTTGCATTCATTTAATTAACTCCATTAAATAAATATTTATTTCTTCTAATGTATAAACACCATTTATTAGCTCCCTTATTAACTTCCCAATGTTTCCACCCAACCTAGGGAACTAGTAGGATTGATGGAATTTTCCCGCTATGCAATTATTTGAATGGGGACATTACAAAATCACCCATAAAGAGGGTACCCCACTCAACAAGAAATAAATGAAGCACATGTTGGGTCCATGGAGTGTTAACTAACTCCCTCTGGGTGCCCCATGGTACAATAGAATAATATAATATTTTAATTTTTTGACTTTGTGCCTCCTTGAGGAAATCGTGAGCCTCCCAAAAGCTCCATAAAATAATATAAAAGTGCCGAAAAATTAGGTGTGGGCCCAATCAGGTGTTGCAACTGCTAGAGAAGGTGCGGAGGACATCACACTTATCATCATGACTCATCCCATGTCATTTCCTTGCCTCAGTAGCCCAAATCGATTTCTTCAGTAGCCATTGAATTTTTTTTTAATCTGCCTCGAAAAATGTGAACCTACCAAAACAGGCTCCTAGGGTGCCTGCATTGTCAAACTGAGCCCACCAGGCTCTCTCGGATGGGGGTACTACGGTACAATCAAGTGGCTGCACCCCCTATGCCCCATACAGCGCCTTAGGAGATCCCAATAAAACATCTCCCTGTTCAAACACATCATCCTGTGAAGCAAAACTACGTCAGAAAGGTAAAATGAACCTAATCATCTCTGCAAGTGCCCAGAACTGCAAATAAGCTATCTCACTATATTGAGAGAGTCCAAATCCATCTAGGGTGCATACTCATACCCCTACCAAGTCTCTGCCTGATCATCAACAGTATCCAATAGACAATATAATCACCTGTAAATGACCAGATACCAATAATATAAGTTAGGCTATCATGCATCTGTTGTAAGTGTTACAAGGCTAAGACATGCTCTACAAATCATTTAAGTAGCATTCATAACAAGTAGCAGTCACCTCACTGGCAGTACACCAGTATAGATCCATCTTAACTATGGCTTTACCAAGTGCCAAGAGGGATCAAGTTCTCTTGAGGTGCAAACCTTTTTTAATTTACAAAAATTTCTAATAAGTATTACTACTTGGAAGGAAAATGACCAACTTGCTTAAGTAATTTCAAAATAGGTTAAATATCCAAATAGGCTAAACATTTATCCAAATGATTTTGATAAATGACTCGTTTTTCTCTATAACTAAAAATGAGCATTTACATGTTAGGGTTAACCTTGAATTAGGAATGAGCAAGGATGTAAGTGGTTTAAGGTATATGGTTTTAGTGGCCGGTGGTTTCTTGTTAGTTGTATTTGCATTTAAAGAACCTTACAAATATGGTTTTATAATTTTTCTTTTTACTACTCAAGTCAATTGAATTTTACTACTCAGTTTGTAAGATTGTGAATATTGCCCTAATATGGTTTTATATTTTATAAGTATAATATTTTTATTTTTTATTGTTTTAATTATAAAGGAACATTTTATAAGTTTTTTTTATTTTTTATTTTTTGTTATTATTATTTTTATTGAGTCGACATGTGCCACATCAGCGTTACAGACGGGACACATCTAGCCCATTTGCGCTGTAGAAAGCGCCTCTCGGCGCAATGACCCAAATACATATATAGGGTTTTATTTATTATTACTCAGACCAGACTTTCAGGACTATACTCACTTCATAGTTGTAGTCAATTTGCTAGTGAAGGGTGAAGGCTGAAATTGACAAGGCTAGGGTAAAGGATGACTACCAACTTAACATCATGACATTTTGGATATGGGAAGGGAATACTCACTATAACCACAAGCCGGACAAACAACAACACAGTGAATGGCAATGCCTCACAAATGGTTGAGTTGTTCAGAGAGTGCTTATTCAACTTAGGCATCAAGTCTACATCAAGTTTGATCCAGGTTCATTAGGACCATCAATTTTATTTCCATGGCCTTTTTGGCTATATGACCTTTTGGGGACTTTACCAGTGCTTAAAAGCACAGCTAACTACAGCTTTCATCCAGGACATATTCAAATTTAAAAGGTCAGCAATATTTGGATATAGCATATATTTAACCATTGCTTTTGGGACCTTTCCTTATACCCTTCAAGGGGTATTTTAGCATTTCATTGCTCTTGCCCTTTGCTCACATATATTAAAAAACACATTTTAGAATATACCTTTTCCATGGGCGCATAAATATTTCCAATACAAGTAGTACATGAGCTTTCAGTTTTAGCCAACAACATCTCAAGTGACTAAGAGGAGTTTTGCACAGTGCCAAACATCGAGACAACCGACCAGAATGATTTAGGCATACAATCCAACTCACCAAAGGAAATTTTTGTCACCAACTCAGAGCCAAGCCACAGTATAAACAGGGAGGTTTGTCCAACAAAGGTCCTAGCGGGGAAAGGTCCTTCATGCCACAATTCAAGTAGTAAGTCGGGTTAAAACAAAACTGGGAGGAAATGGATGGGTGGAGACAATGAACAATGAAGCCAACACTAGCAAGCCAGAGTATGGTGGGAATGACTACCTCTATTCTCCCTAGGGAGGGTAAAACCAATGAGTATAGATCAGGAACTTCCAAGTCTAAGTAGGGACATCAATACGTAATACAAATACATCCAAGTCCATATATTTGTGACCACTAGATCATGACACTAAATGCTAGTATATGTCACAAAGATGAGTATAAGAGCAATGATAACCATAACACAATATAATAAATGTTGAGTCATAACCATGCAAATAATCCATCTGAACCATCATCTATCCAATGAGAAAACACTAATACCAATTTGGGTATCACTAACGGATCTGCAAATGACTAAATGGCTACATCAGTCCTCGAATCTGAGTGTCCTGAGACTCAGTCTTGACATAGGAGAGTATAATAGTCCACTAATAGAATAATGATCCGTCAAAACTGCTCATCTCAACATCTCATATGTAAGAGATCTGGGTGAAAAAATGTTTGTATCTGAAAAATAGAATATGGTATCCCGGCTACTATATATGTGATAACAAAGGACTTTCCCCCACTATAGCCTCTTTGTTGGATAAGCTTCCCTGTCTATTTGTGTCTCGGCTCCGAGTTACCTAGGTTGTGTTAGGTAAACCTGAAACAAATAGCGCTGCCATCAATTTAATGTATATGAAAATGAAATGAATATCTTGTGAAAAGCCCATTCATGTAACAAATGTTTCTAAACACGCATGAATGCAAGGCAAGCCTAATGAAATTGGCTTTGAATTGTAAATGTGAAATGTAAAACCCATGTAACAAGTGTTTTCAAACACGCATGGAGCATGAAGCCTTAATAAATATAAATCCATGTAACAAGTGTTTTTGAACACGCATGGATCAAGGCTATGGAAACTCAAAGGCCCAAAAAAGCAATGGCTCTTAAAATTTATATCTAAAAGATTGCTGGCCTCACTTGTATTTGACATGGATTGTGAGCATTTGTCAAGGTGAATAAGCATCTCTGAACGTAACTTACCGATTTGTGAGACACTGCCATCCCTTGTGTTATTGCTTGTCCGGCATATGCTAGAGTGAGTATCCCCTTTCCATATCCAAAGTGTCACAGTGTCAAGTTAGCAGTCACCTCTTAGGAGGTGACTAAGCATCCAAATCAAAGCCATGCAACCTGTCCCCTCAAACAGCTCAATCC
Source organism: Pseudotsuga menziesii (assembly GCA_001517045.1). NCBI lineage: Eukaryota > Viridiplantae > Streptophyta > Pinopsida > Pinales > Pinaceae > Pseudotsuga > Pseudotsuga menziesii. The sequence goes on along the minus strand of LPNX010756101.1, from coordinate 268,760 downwards.
CGACCCTCCTTTACACAACCGGACGCTGATTCACACACATGGATACAACTCATGGGCTTACGAGTTGACAGCTCACGGGTTGATGGTTCATGGGTTGACAACTCACAGGCCTTCTCCAATGTTCTTAAGATAACTGAAATATTGTACTCTTTCTGATGTTGCTTTGAACACTATTATATAACAGCCCTATGGATCTTACAAGGTTTAGATCCTAGAAACCTATTCAACTCTTGTTGTTGAGGAGTTGAAATTTATGTTTTGCATTAAAGTTTCATAAAGCAATTTGCTCTACAGAATTTTCACATTATTTGCCTCCAATGAGAAATAACCAGCATAGATCCAAATCCTACGCTCTATCAAGCGCCGAGAGGGATCAAATCTCTCGAGATGCAAACCTATTCTTAGGTATTGCACTCAATGAACTATCAACTTTGGTGTGTCCCATATATAGCCATTGATTTGATTCAAACCAAAAGACACATCTTTTTATTTAAGGTCCACATATAATATTCTTATTATTAATATTTAATATTATTTATGGCTGACATATAATATTTTTTATTATTTTTTATTTTGTTAGGAATGAACATTACAACATTTCCCCATACATGGTTTTAAAACCATATGCAAGGCCCTCCTACAACCATGGGTTGTTTACGAGACCTTGCACATTGTCTTAAAACCATTTGCAAGGCCCTCTTAAACCATGTACAATAAAACCATGGGTTGTTTAGGAGGCCTTGCACATGGTTTTAAAACCATGAGCAAGGCCTTCCTTAACCATGTACAACAAAACCATGGGTTGTTTAGAAGGCCTTGCACATGGTTTTAAAACCATGTGCAAGGCCAACATTTTTTTGCCCATCATTCAATTTTTTAGTTTTTATTATTTTGTTAGGTAGGAACATTACAACATCTCCCCCATATTATGTTTTTTTCTTGACCCACATTTTTTTTACGGATAATTAAATTTTTACTTTTTTTATTATTTTGTTAGGTAGGAAGATTATAACATCTCCCCCATATTAGGTTGTTTTTCTGGCCGACATTTATTTTGGCCTATAATTAAAAAAAAAAATTTTTATTGATAAAAATAACGTTATGTAACGTTACAAGATCTCCCCCATACTGGGCTGTAGAGTGCCTCTCGGCACAACCACTATAAATAAATGCACTTCTCGATAATGTAAGAAAAATAATCACCCAACTCCTTGCCCTAAAATCCAAGTATCATTCACTATTTATTCCAAAGACTAATGCAGGCAAAGATTCTTCTCCAATTTTATTAACACCCCTATCTAATGTAGGAAACCTACTCCCTGGATGCAAGTGATAGGGAGGTAGATGGCCCACACAGCTGGAATGACGTACCCCAACATGCCACGAAGTCCTCCAACCCACCTGGCGGCGATGACAAGGCCTCACGCAGTGTGCAATGGACACCTCAGCAAACTCGTGGTCGTGACAACATAGCTCATCACCATGCCCCATTGGCTTTGCTTTCACATCACGATGATGCCACCACCATTCATGAACCATCCTCCCTTCAAAGTGATGGCAAGCACAATTCCCCACAGGGAATGTGTCCTTTTGACAACTAAGGATAGGCAGGCTGAGCTAAGCACATTTATGGTCAACCATAATGTGCATTGGGATTCATGCTGGGGGTTTATTGTCTCTTCATCCCGCTAGCCTTCACTGTTTCTCCTCGCTCTGCTTCGTCAACCTTCGTCTTGTCTCTAGAAGCCTGCTCCTACGCCCAACTCGACCCTCCCTCCTGTTTCCCATCCTCCTTCTGCTCCCTGGCTTACTGTGTTCATCGTGCCACCATGACAGCGCAGCATTCCCAGGCGAGGACGAGGCCATGGAAGGGCTAGCAATCCCAGAACGAAGCCCTTCAATGCTCAGGTGAGCTCAAAAGGTTTTGATGTCGAGGTGTCGGATGCCCTGAGAGCTATGATGGACGACTGGGAATATGAGCTTTCAAGCTCTCTCTCGACTGCTAGTCGCACTCCAGACCGTCGAAGAAATTACTGGGTAATTAAAAATCGGTTAACCTGCCTTATCTTGTATTCTATAAATTTACATGCTGCTCCAGAGGCCCTTCTTATCAGCTCTGCTCGTCCAGGGCCTTCGGCTCCCTCTGCTCCTCCTGCCCCCGCTCCCCTTCCCTCCTCTTATGTTCCTCTTGTCCCCATTTCCACCCCTACACCTGACGTTTGTGTTCCCTCTACCCCGGTCCCCATGGACACCACCCCCATTGCTCCCCCACCCCCTCAACGGCAATTCATCTTTCCAGGGGGGAAGACGGCCAGCATTGCGCTTCCCAGGAAAACCGACCCTCTTCCGGTCAAGCGTTCCAGCTCCGACTCCAAGGATGGCATGGGCAGCCCCAGTAGCAACGGAACCTCTAGCATTGATACCAGCTCAGGTGAAGACGCAAACAATTCCAAAGAACAGGACGAGCAGCTGGGTATAGGCTTTGGCTTTGGCATACCGATTACCGAGGAGCCCTTTGTCAAATTCTAAGTCCAAGTTTTATGTTTCAATCCTTCATTTTTTGGGTTGCTTCTAGGAACAATGCTCTTCAGAGCAGTTTTTCACATTTTCAGTCAGAAGGTTTTGTAAACATGTTAATACTTGATTTTGTATGGATCTGTTTTCCCTATCAAAGGGAGGATCATCTTAACAGTTTCAGACTGCCCTTCCTCTTCATGCAGACTGGTGTCTTTTCTTTGCTTTTGCTTTCCTGCAAGATGGATACGCTGACTTGTACTTTTACCTGTAACATTATTTCTTTTTAATAGAATAGATCTTAACTTACCAAAAAAAAATGTAGGAAACCTACCAAATGTTTCTATCATGTTTATTGGTTGAACAATGAAAATCCATTCCTCTCTTAAAAAATTCACCCTCTGCCTCGCTCACAAAGTGCTCTTTGGACTTAGCATTTAAATAACTTGTTTTTTCCCTTGACAATTTGAGTGTAAGTTCCTATCCAGTTTCAAAAAGCTTGATTCTGTCTACATGCCTAATTTTTTTCTATGGACTTCATTAATTTTTCTATGAATTTTGTTATTAGTGTGTTTGTTTTAATAGGACTTGATCCTCCTATCTTAAGTATTAGCATATCATGGAAACAATTAGCCATTAAAACTTACGATAAAAAAACAGACTACAATGCAAAATATTGTAATTTGTAACACATTTCTTTTTTCAATTGTTGCTCACTTTCAAGACAAAAGAATGAATGGAAAGCACTACCTAATCCTTTTCTAATAACAATTAACTGATCTTACTTTATAATATTCTTTAATTTAAGATATGTACTTAAATGTCTCCATTAGCTATGAACTTGTTGCATTGAAGCAACTTTCAGGGAAAATAATACAATAGCATAGATAAGTTGAGATAAGATAAGATAAGAGTAGTTAGTGTCTAACCATTGTGGATATAGACTCGACTCCAAGCTGACACATATACCTGCAAAATTCCAAAATTAAACTGATAACTTCAGAGAAGTAATAAAAATGTCAGAATAAGGTTTGTTTCATGGGACAAAAACTAGTACTTGAAATACGCTGCACTGTCAGGTATGAACTTACAGTTATCAAGAGGGCCATCTATATAGCCTTCTGCAAGTAATGTGTGATATGGAGTACCTTCAGGACCTTCTCGGTACATTACACGCAGTTGGTCGGTATCTTGTTTTAACTGTCAACAAAAATATCATTGATAATCAGCATCTTGCCATCTACAAGTAAAAGACAAGTTTTGCCACATACAAATATTTTTACCAAACGTTTAAAATAGTACCACATCAAATATCCTAGGCTAAGCTAACTTCCTCATTTGCAAAGCATCAAAAGGACAAAATATCAAAAATGGGATGCAAAAGTATGTCAAGACCCCCGTATTATTGACCTCACAAACCCGTATTGCTGGATAAAACTAGATATAGGGTATTGCAAAACCCAAATCTGAGGAAATTGCATAACTATGTTATGGCACAAGTCTTGATGCAAAGACAAAATTCAGAGAGAATAATTAATGAACACAATGTATGTGTGGAAAGCAAACTGAGTGGAAGAGGGAGGAGGCATTGAAGGTGGCTGGCTTGGCCACTGACACAGGCCACACTACTTCTATGGGAAGGAAAACCCCTATGTCACAGAAAAGAGCTATCAAAGAAGTTAGAGAGGGCAAACAGATGACAGCTAAAGGGGTACTTCGACCAGAGATGAGCTCAGAGAAGGTTTCTAAATAATCATCTTTTCTTTGAACATGAGAGGGGTAGAGGGTGCCCACAAAAAGCAAACCCTAAAATGATTGTTTGCTGTCTACAAGTTGGATATAGTATTAACTCAAGAAACTGTGTGTAGGGAAAAAAGTAGAAGTTTTGTCTTCTTGTTTGAAAGATTGGGTGTTTTGCTCTTTTTATGCAGAAGGTCAATCAAGAGCTCCGGTTACATGTTAAACAACAACATTGACCCTATAACTAACTCTTATATTTTTTTCATTATGGATGTTTATACAGTAAGACGTCGTTATGAAATAATTTCTGGAGATGCAGTGTGTTAATAGTTCATAAATTTCCTGATGTTTCGAGTGGACTCCATCCATCATCAAGGGGATCCGGAGAAAAGCTAAAGAATCTTTTTATTTTTAATTTTTGGAAGAATACTTCTTATATTCACATTAAAATATCTACAAACAAATAAAGAAAAAGTGAATGGTATATACAATGAATCTTATAGCGTCTTCCTGAGAATAATTAAAGCAGAAATAAAATCAGAATATGAAAAAGGATCCAAGGATTTGCCATCCTTGATCAACAACGTTCCTGTTGTCACATATATAGTAGCTGGGCTACCTTTGTTCCTGAGCAGTTCTTTGAGCCATCCATTTACTATGAGATCAGCAGATAATGAGCTGGAGTTGATGATCTCCCACTTTCAGCAGATCCAGAGTATCCAGATTGACCAGTTATATGTCATGTCTAAGCCTCATGACCCCAAATTTGATGACTGAGTTGTTGATTTTTCTGAGCAGCATCGAGAGCCATTCTCTTCAGAGAATGGGGACACCTGGTCCAAGACCACGGTGTAGACTCAACCCAGTGTTGAGTGACCATTCTGTTGAATGGTAGATATCTGGTCCTTGACCATGATATAGACCCAGCTCTGGCTTGGGTAGACTCAACCCAGTGTTGAGTGACCATTCTGTTGAATGGTAGACATCTGGTCCGGGAACACAATGTGGACCAGTCTAGTACTGGTAGACTCAGCTTAGTTCTGAGTAGCCATTCTCTGGGAGAATGGAGGCGCTTGGTCTGTTACCAAGTATTTGACCTTGGGTCAAATTATGCAGCCCATGGCTAAGGCACCTGGTCTGTTACTAGGAAGGCACTATAAGCCCTAGACTAGGTCTAGGCATGTGTGACACTCTGACCCTTGATCTATGGGCTTTGTGTACTTCTCCAAGGATTAGCTACCCTTGGTTAAGTTACCCTAGTACCTAATCTAGGTGTCACACAGAGTGTGAGATAAAAGCATTAGTAACTCTCTTGGTTTATGATGTACTTTTGGAATCAAAAAGACCATAGGTAATGACCACAGGCACTTGGAAAACAGCTAAAGTCAAAAGTCAAAAATACATAAGGACTTTTTGGGTAAAAGTCAAAGTTACTAAAAGGACATTTTTGGTAAGAAGGTAAAAGTGAAATTAGGAAAAGAATAAAATATTATTATTTTATCTTTCCTAATTTTGCTCCACTTACAGGTGACTAAAGGCTATTAAAGAAGATCAAGTCAATTCATTATTACATATTCACTTGCTCACGCAGGTACTGCTACTTCTGAAGATCTATCAGCAAAACCCTCAGCTAGGGTTTCTTCATTTTTTTGTCTTAGTGTTTACTAAACCCACATCTTCAACAGTCACTCTCATCTCCAAATCTTGGGCAGCTACATATTTTTCACGGGCAGGCTAACAGTCCTCTGAGCACCTCTTCTTCTTCCATGGCTACCCTCTATTTTCCGTGGGCAGGGCTCGAGTTGCTTGATAGAGTTACTGGCAGACCCTAATCTTGCTTGAGCTGCCACTTCCAGCTCATAGCCACCCACAATGAGCCCTAGCAGTGCCCCGGGTAGCCTGCTAAGGGCTTTCGGTCACCCTATCAAAGCCCCTTAGGGCTCGAGCTGGCCCAAATCTGCTATGTCCAGCAGACAGAGGGCTTGGCCCTTAGCCTGGGTTGCCCAACAGACTTTGGGCAGTCTGTAATCCTCTCGGCAGTGGAGATATGACATCCGGGCAGTGAGCAGAAGACACAGGCAAAGCAGGGCAGGGAAGAATAAAATTCAGGCAGACTGATAAGCCCTCCCAGCAAGCAAATTCATATTTCGGGCATACCTGGGGCAGAAGAACAGTCACGGGCAGTGACAGAAAATTTCGGGCAACCTGTTATAATTGCGGGGAAGACTGTTATAATTTTCGGGCAGGCTGTTTTGTATTTTCGAGCAAACTATTTTGTATTCCAGGCAGACTGTTTTGTATTCCGAGCATACTAATTTGTACTTTGGGCAGACTATTTTTGACAGTCTTGATTAATTCTGGGCAAATCTGGAAATTTGAGTATCTAGTGTTTGAAACCCTTGTTCTGATTTTTGCCGAGAAAATTTTACTGTAAACTGTGGTTAAACCCATATTGGGGTTTGAGGAACTTTTTGAAGAATTTCCTAAGTCATCTCATTTACGAGATGAGCTACTAATGCTTTTTGTGGTTTTCTTCCTTTGAAGGTTTCCCAAGTGAAAAACTCTTGTGTCCATTGTGCTGATGTGATGAATGTTATTTTATTGCACTTCTTATTTGTTTAAGTTAATCTGCAAATTTTTAAGTATTTATGCTAATGCTAAGTATTTGTCATCCTTGATCAACAATGTTCTTGTTGTCACATATATAGTAGCTGGGCTACCTTTGTTCCTAAGCAGTACTGAGCAGTTCTTTGAGCCATCCCTTTACTATGAGATCAACAGATGATGAGCCAGGGTTGATGATCTCCCACTTTCAGCAAATCCAGAGTATCCAGATTGACCAGTTATATACCATGACTGAGCCTCATGACCCCAGATTTGATGACCGAGTTAGCCATTTTTCTTTCAGGACCCAGAGCAGAGATTGTTATATTGCCCATGATATGTAGCAACAGCAGTTGTTCCAGTGATCTTCAGATGGGTTTCAGAACCAATGCAGGTATGTGACCCAGGTGATATTATGGTTTGTACATGTGGATTTTGATGTTGCTCTGTTACCTATTTTAGCAGTGAGACTCGGTTGATTTTGACTATATGTTGGCAATACTCTATCTTGGCTTACTTGGAATCTAAAGTAGATGATCTAAGTGTTTTGACCGAGAGATTCTTTTGTATACTCATTGGCCTTGCCCTACTCCTAGTATGGATTTGATCATTTCCCTGCAGGGTCATAGCTTGCTAGTCTCAGCATCATTTTCACTGTCTCCATCCATATGTTGCCTTCCCTTTTTAGTTGATTATCCTTGACTTGTAACTTGACTAGTGACATCTGGGAATTCCCCCACCTTCACCTCTATGTTGGAATAGGTCTCCATGTATAAAACTATGTCTTAGTGTTGGTTTATGTACCTCTAGGTCTTGAAAACAAGTAGTCCTACCAATGAAAGTGTTTTTAGACACTAAGGCATCGAAGCTTAAAGTTATTCTAAATGGATGCCCTACCAGCATAATAAAAGTGTCTTTAGACACTACTGGAAATAAAAATAAAACTAGCCAGTGGCCAAGAGATGAGCACTCATCCATTGTATGGTGTAAGGCTCATTTATCCTCATAGGCTATTAGGGAGGAAAGCCCCTCAAGGTTGAGCCTTAGTCATTTTCTGGAAGCCCAGAAGGCTTTCCAGGGCACCTACTCTTGCAGGCTAGCAAATTATCAATGAAAAATAAAGCTAGAAGATGAGCACTCATTCTTTGTATAATGTACGGCTCCTTTTCCCCCACAGGGCAACGGGGTCAGGCTGGCCCAAGAAGGTCATGTCTTTGTCATTATCTGGAAGCCCAGAAGGCTTACCAGGGCACCTGCCTTTAGAGGTCAACTAGTGAAATAAATGTTGAGCAAATAAAGTATTAAAAAGGTTGCTTGTCTAGAGTCTAGAGGATCCTTCTCATCATTCCACCCATTTGTGAGATACCGCCATGCCCTATTGTTCACCTAGTCCAACTTATGTGTTGTGTGGATCCCCTTGTCCTTTAGCCCGAATGCTTACAATGTTGAGTCATCAAGTCATCCCTTGGCCTTACCTGTTGTTTATGATCCCTTCACCCTTGACTAGCAAAAAGGCTAAATCTATAAATGAGTATACACTGGAGGTTCTTGTTCTGAAACAACTAATCATTTTGATTTGTATTATTATATATGTATTGTGCTTATACTTGCCAACAAAACCTAATTGTACAAGAGTGTAACTGCTAGCATAGATAATTGAGCATGCACGCCCACTTGTACTTTGCAGCATCAGAGTTTAGCACTTGGGTCATCATTTGATCAGTCTTGACTTGGTCAACCTAGTGTTGACCAGGCCATGAGCAAGATCCAGGATGAGTTTTAGACATATGTTTATGGTTGATGATTATTTATGGTCTACAGGTGTCCATTAGACATATGCATACTTCAGATGGTGATTTGTTATGATGGCTTGTATTATTTCCATGATTATCAGTATTTACAGGCTTTATTATTATTATTGTTCTGACATTGATGGGGCCTCTGGAGTCTGATGTACCTTTATGATGGACATATGGTGTATGAGTACTCATTCCTAGTTAATTTGGGCATTCTGTGTCCATTGGTGCAGTTGGTTTTCAGTTTCAGGCATGTGTAGGATAGATATGGGTCTCTTGGGTTTCTCTAGTAGATCTACCCTTGGGAAAATGAAAATAAAACACATTGCAGATGTTGAGGAGATCTCTTGGAATGCTAGAGTGGATTCCTAGGGTGTAGCCAATCGTTTGTACCATATACCTGAGGTTCCAGACACATCTATGCAGTTACGTTTTTGCGTAGACTACTCCCGGGTAAGATATTGGTTGTTTTATGTTCCCAAGGCAACATTTTAATAATTAAAAATGGCTAATGAGGAAATCAATTTGGGCAATTGAGGCAAAGGAATGGCAAGGAATTGGTCTGAGGCACAGTGTTTGGGTCACATTCATCATCCGACATCAGCTTCACTTCCCTCGGGGTCCACACAACCTTGATTTATGCAGTTTGAGGGTGTTTTGATGTTTTTGAGGGAGATCCCCTAGTGATTTTTATCACTCCTTTATATTATTTGCCACCACATCTTGTTATTGTGCCATGGGGCCATGCTAGTGAAGGATAACATAACCTCCTAGCCCCATCATGTGCTACTTTGTGGTCACTAATCACCCCCTCATTGGGCATTTCTAGTGTTGCTCCCCCTTCTATTTGTCAGTTGATTCATGTGAGATGTATCTGGCTAATATTAGTCGTAGATTAGGATGATTTTATCTTATGATCTTGAACCTTGATCTTTTTGGATCTAGGTATTATGTAATTGAGAAATCTATATATTGAGATGCTCTCTCATTTGTAAACGAACTTTTGGCTCTAAGAATTGAATACAAGAAAACTTTTGCAGAAACTCTTAGAAGCTTTGTGATTGTTATGCCTCTTGCTTGGACATTTCAGTGGATCTAGTATGCAAACACTATTTTTTTGTGAGGATCGTACCCATCTTTTTGCAGGTAGAAAAATGGAGGAGGAGATTGCTAGGGCAACCCGCATCATCTTTCATCCAAATCACCTCATGTTCAGGGAGTGATCAGTTGTTACTTTGTGCATTGACTCTTTCTCTATGGATGTTGTACGTAGCTTATCTTTTTCATCGGTGAACAATTCTGACTTCAGTAGATTGATTTTGCAGGTAGAGAAGAGGGGGTGCATTTCCTCACTTAGGCGTTTTTCCTTCGTTGCATGCCAAATCTCGCTCAAAATTGTAACTAAGTGAAAGGATCATCGACATCTAAGGCGGCCGCAAGCATTTTCAGGTACGATCTGCAAGGTTAGTATTGTTCTTAAGTCTTTTTATCCATTGGTCCATTCAAACCCTTTTAAAACCCTAGTTTCGTAGATCTGATAGATCCAGTGAGTTTTTAATGACGACCATCAAAACGCACTTGGAGATTTATGAATAACCCCTATATCTCAAGTTTCACGTAAATCGGACTCCATTTGCCCTGGGATCTAGCACTAGTCACTCTAGGTGGGGGCGCCCTTCTTGGGTGGTTGGTCGTTTCTTCAGATCTGTCAGATGGGTATGCTTGGACCCACTCAAAATCATAGATCCAATCTTCAAGCACCCAGATCTAGTCATCTCATGCCCCGATCTACTCTTTTGGGTCTACTTTGTTCACTTATGCAAAAACCCTAGGTGGGTCCTTTTAGGATTTTCGTTTATTTGGCTAGATCTCACTAGATCTACTTCTTAAAATTATTTGTGGTATAATCTCAACCAAGTTGGGTCATTTCCTATCTTAACTAAGCCTCCCCAACTTGGCCCTAATCTCTATACCACACTTATTCCATCGATCTAGTCTCATCCGCCCTCCTCTTTCACCCATTGTCAAACCTTAGGAGCGTCCTGAGTAGGTGCGCTAGCCCTCCTAGGCTAGTAGGGTCTCCCCCTTGATCATTCTCCAATTTGATCTAAAGCGACAAGAGCCCATCCGGTGTGACAACTACCCTTTACTCGTAGTGGACGAGGCCCTTGCGGTGTCACCGGTTAGCTATCTTACCTCTATGTCCTAGATAGGATATCTCAAGTGGGTAGCTACACTTTGTGTGATAACAATTCCTTTGGCCAATAGTTAGTGACATACCTTATCTTTCCACAAAGATACAAAGGGCAACAATTGCTATTACTGGGTGAGAATGGACAACAAACACTGAGGCAAAGGGAATGACTTTTGACCAACTTTGACTTTGTGATTTATATGAATAATGACAAGTACACACAACCAAAATGACATATGCATGATAGATAAACAATAGGGAGTGGTGGTGTCTCACAAGTGGATGAGCTGATCTGAAAAGGGTCCATTCAACTTTAACAATCATGTCTACGACCCACATCCAAGCTAAAGATCAAGCTCCGTGAGGATCTTTTCTAGGACCCTTGTATTGAGTACACAAGAATCTGTAGTGAAGAGATCTTAGGGGACTCTTAAAATTAGTTGTCCCTTACTCCATCTCACATCAAAACCCGTAGGCTCCATGAAGAATGAATCATTACATTTCAATAAGATGTCCAGCAGTCTTTAGATTTAGCATTTGTTATCCACTGCTTCATTTGGATCTTTAACAATTTCACTTCATAGCCCTTTTTTATTTGTGTCTAAAGACACAGTTTGTGATTTCATTTGCGGGCTTTTGCATTTCATAATATATAGCATATAGCTCATAAAGCATGTAATGATGGTAGACATATTCCTTCAAGTTTTAGCTGACGACTTCTCGGGCAACTAGGGGGAATATCCACAATCAGGACCAAACATCGGGGGCAACTGACCAGAGAGGTCAAGGCTTTGTTACCAACTATTTTGTACAATAGTTGAACTTTGCGTTGAGCCGCCAATTGATGAACATGATCCATGTTCGTATCCAGTGTATCAGAGGTTCAGAATTTTATGCCTAGCCAATTTTGGCTAGTCAATTTTATTTTTGTACTGAAATGACCATGCCCCATGGGGTTGTTGTAATAAAGTGTGCTAGTAGGGGTTTTGAGCGACTCGGTCCCCCGAGACTTAATTTTCAACTAAGGTATTCCAGGGAGTTTTTTCCCTTGTTGATTATGCTTTGCCTTTAGACGAGTATAATCGATGAGTTTTTCTCCCGCTTTCTACAAAGCTGGAATGCCTGATTTTGAAATTTGGGCCTTGGGGGGTTATTAGAGTCCAACTAATGAATATGAACCTACTAGACACTAGTTGTATGTTCTATGGTCATTTCCTAGGCCTCGAGATGCATTCAGACATTGTCCAAAAAAAAATTTCCCGCACGCGTAGAACTTTTTTAATTTTTAACTTTTGATTATAGAGAAATAATTAAAATTTTCAATTAATTAAACCATTTTTACTATGGTTTAATTGAAAATTTTCAGATTGTTATAATTAAGTGGTCTAGGGGGTGATTTTGGCAAATAAAAACTTGTTTTCTAAGCCAAAACACTCATTTACCCCCTCGACACACTTATCCCAAGTTTTGGATGATTATTTTTCTCTCAATTAAATATTTCCTCAAAAGTAATAAATGAGGAATATTTAATTAAAATAATCGTTATTTTATTAAATGGAGAAAATCAAAATATCTCCAAAAAAGACCAAATTAGATTTAATAAAGGGCTAATTAGCTCGGCATAAATTATCGGAGATGATTCCAATCATCCTCAAGCAAAGCTGAGTCAATATCGGAGCACTAGAAGACACTCTCAGTCAGCAAATTTGCCCTCCTTTAACTGGCACACGATTTGGGTGATGTGTTGGTCATCTGTTGGTTTGGTGATCATTTCAAGGCAGAGTGGGGCGCCTTGCTTAGGTGGAGGCCAAATTAGATTTAATAAAGGCCTAATTAGCTCAGCATAAACTATCGGAGATGATTCCAATCATCCTCAAGTAGAGTCGGGTTAGTATCGGAGCACTAGAAGACACACTCAGTTAGCAAATTCGCCCTCCTTCAACTGGCACACGATTTGGGTGATGTGTTGGTCATCTGTTGGTTTGGTGATCATTTCAAGGCAAAGTGGGGCGCCTTGCCTAGGTGGAGGCCACCTCCCCACTCCTTCCAACCCACAACTCAGAGTTCATCAAAGAATCAACTCCAAGCTTCACTCTTCAGCAGGGTTTGCGCCTCCTCTTCTAGCTCACGTCTTGCATAGATGGAGGATGCTCATTCATGGAGGAGTTTCCAATGTTGGGAGTGGGGGGCGCCTTGTCCAGGTGGAGACCACCTCCCCACTCACTCCTACCTGTAGCTTGAGTTAACTCCAAATCATCAACACCGAGCTCATCTAATCAAGGAGATTTGCTCTAGTGTGCCTCTTCTGATGCCGAGTCTAATTTAGGTTTTAAGTCTCTCTCATTTTGTATAAAGGTGGGTCTCTTGTTCCCATTTGCATATGGAGAATTTGCAAGAGAACTCTGCCCAATTTGTAACTCATATTTGTTTAATGGAATAAAAGTGACTTTGAAGGTCTATGCATGGGTTCTTGGCGCTTGATTTGTAGATTTTTCACTAGTTTTCAGCCACCGGTTTCAAGTAAAATTTATATCACTGTTTATGACATTCTCAAAAAAATAAAGTGCTGGAAATAAACAAAAATTTTCAGACTTAAAACACTGCTGTAAACAATCTTTTCAATGACAGGAAATAAAAATCAGCACGCCATTTAATCACACAGAACACTAGGATTTTTGGCCAATGGCCTTGGAAAACCCCACGAGGGGAAAACCAGTCAGAGAGAGAGATTTTATTATAGGGAAATTTACAGCAAAACTCAAAATTTTTCAGACCAACTTATCTCAACCCGGAAGAGAAAATTTCTGCCTCGTTTTTTGTGCCAAACAGGAAAAAAATCAAACTCAGATTTTTTTTCTTCTCTGTTTTCTGCCTCGATTTCTGTGCCAGTGTATGGATAGTACCGCACAGACTGACTATACAGACCTCGAAATCCAAGCACAAAAAAAAATTCTCGAAAATCCTGCCCAGAAATCTGCCTCGAAAACTATACCATACGGACTGTACGGACCAGCAATAAATGTTGTTGTCTTCTCCTCGATTTTTGTGCCCTCTTTGCTACTGTCCTTTCCCTCAATTTGCGTGCTGCAATTTTTCCTCTTGCTCAGGAAAAATGGAAACTTTCTCTCTTCTCACTTCAATCTGCAAAAGTGAGGCAAAATGCCTTTCCCATGCCTTTTTGAGAAACCCTAGGGTGAGTCTAATCTAACGGTAGAGATTAGATTAGATCAAGGGTTGAAATTAAATGCTCATATTTTATTTCTAAAATATTAATTTCACTCACCCACTTAAATTTATCAAAAAGTGACTTTAATGCTCTAAAGTCAAATTAAATGCTTTTACTTAAGTCATTTAATGCAAGGGTCACTTTATGTCCCCTCTTTAAGTGACTAAGGCAAAAGTTAGTAGGGGAACACTTCCCTAGGTACAAAACTAACAGTCCCTCTTACCGAGGAAGGTGTTCTGCACCACTCCCAACTTGTCTTTGAAGAAGACAAACTTGCCCCTCCCCAAAGACTTCGTCAGTATGTATGCTACCTACTCATCTGTGGAAATGTACTGAAGCATCACTGCCCCTCTCTGAACATAGCCTCGAATGAAATGATACCTAATCTCAATGTGCTTTAACCTGTCATGGAAAACCGGATTCTCAGAGAGCTGGATGCAACTCTGATTGTCACAGTAAATCACTATAGGCCTAAGCTCCTGACCAATAAATTCACCAACAACTTGCGAAGCCACAAGGCCTCGCATCTGGCCAAACTGGTTGCCATGTACTTAGCCTCTGCAATACTCAATGCAATGGACTTCTTCTTCCGACTGAACCACGACACTGCTGTGGAGCCCAAACTGAAACAACATCCGGAAGTGCTCTTCCGGTCTACCACACTGCCTGCCCAATCTGAATCTGTATAGCCAACTAGTCTAATCCCCTCTGACCTCCTGTAGTCCAAACCAAAATCCACTGTCCCTGAAAGATAGCGCAACACATGTTTTGCAGCGTCCCAATGCACACTCCTAGGCTCAACCATGAATTGGCTAAGAGTGTTCACTGCAAAACAAAAATCTGGCCGAGTGTTGACCAGATACATCAATGACCTGATAAGTTGACGATATAAAGTAGGGTCCACCAATTCTCCCTCAGAAGCATGAAGCTTCTTCCAGTTGGTGATCATTGGTGTCGACATAGGCCTGCAATCCTCCATCCTAAATCTCCTCAAAATATCAACCACATACTTTCCCTGCCCCAGGAAAATATATCCAGGCTCTTGCCAAACCTCCAATCCCAAAAAATAATGCATCAGCCCAATATCAGTCATCTAGTACTCTGCTGCAAGATCCTTCTTGCAAGCTGCAATGGGTCTATCTCTCCCTGTGATAAACAAGTCATCAACATATAGCAGAAGAACAAGCAGATCATCTCCAACCATGATGAAGTAGAGATTCAGATCTGCTTCACTCTTCTGAAACCCCATACTCAGCAAGTAAGAATCAATCCTGGAGTACCAAGCTCTTGGAGCTTGCTTCAACCCGTAAAGGGCCTTCTTCAACCTGCATACATGTGTCTCTCTGTCATGTATCTCAAAGCCCTAAGGCTGCTCAATGTAAATATCCTCTTGTATGATCCCATTGAGAAATGCGGTCTTCACATCCATCTAATGGATCTTCCAACCCATTTCCGCCGCAATGGAAATCAATGCCCTGATAGACGTATACCGAGCAACCGACGCAAAAGTCTCATCATAATCAATGCCCTCAATCTGTGAAAACCCCTGTGCCACAAACCTGGCTTTGTACTTCTCCACACTCCCATCTGCCACATGCTTCAGCTTGTAAAGCCAACGAGAAGTCACCATTGACTTCCCCTCTGGTCTCGAAACAATCTCCCATACATCATTCTTCATGATGGAATGGTACTCATCCATCATGGCATCTCTCCATACCGAATGCTGGGAGGCCTCCTCTAAAGTAGAAGGCTCAGAATCTCGTGTACAAGCCACCAACACCATGCCCAATTTGTCAGGCATCTTGATGGCTCTCACCTTGTCACCGGGTGTCCCGAAGCCACTTAGGCTTCTTCTTCCTTGAACGTTCTTCCCACACTCGCCTGTCCTCATCTAAAGAGCTACCAGAGCTAGAAGCCCAAGTCAATTGTGAACCTGAAGCTGGTGTGCCAACACCAGGGGTACCCTGTAATCCTAATCTCGATCCTGATCCCGATCCCCTGTAAGGTGAACCTGTAATAGTAGACCCATCACCTCTCCCCGAAGACCGTGCTGGCCTAACCACTGAACCTGGTGAACCTGTGCCAAAACTCTGTGGTCCTGTAACCCCAAAAACCTGTGATCCTGACTACTGCGTAGATGGAACCTGACTACTGCGTAGATGGAACCTGTGCCACAACCTGAGGTGCAGAGACCTGCTACTCTCCCTGCTCTAACTCTATCGACCTCCTGAAGGCTCGCTTCTCCTCAAACTTCACATCCCTCCTCACCACCACTTTCCTCTAAGAGGGAAGATAAATACGGAAAGCCTTCACAGTCTCATCATAACCCACAAAGATGCCCTTCTTTGTAGTGGGCTCTAACTTTGTCCTCTTCTCTGAAGGGACATGAGAGTAAGTCAGACTACCAAATATAAGAAAATGGCCAACTTCAGGCTTCTTGCCTGAAAAGCACTCCTCAGGTGTCATGTTCCCCATTGCCTGATGGGGACTCATGTTCTGAAGGTATACAGCGGTGCTGCAAGCCTCGGCCCAGAGAAAGAAAGGAAATGACTGGTCATGTAACATAGCTCGAGTTGCTCCAACAATGGACCTGTTCTTCCTCTCTGCTACACCATTCTGCTCTGTAGTATACGGAACTGTCAACTGTCTCCTGATCCCCTCCTGTCTGCAAAATCCATCAAATTCCTTGGAGGTATACTCACCCCCGTTATCCAATCTCAAGACTCGGATCTTCCTCCCTGTCTGGTTCTCCACATGAGCTTTGAAATCTTGGAACCTCTGCAAGACTTCCTAAGACTTCTTGCTCTTCAAAAAGCAGATCCAAGTCTTCCTGGAATGGTCATCAATGAATGTCACATAATACTCGTATCCTCTCAAGGACACAGAAGACATAGGTTCACATAAGTCTGAATGTATCAAGTCAAGAGTACCAGCTGACCTGCTATCACTGCTCGAAAAAGCAGTCTCGGTGTACTTTCCCAAAGCACACGCCGTGCACACATCGCTCTGCCCTATGCTGAACTCCGGTAAACCTGTCACCATGTGCCTCAACAACCCCAAGGCTGGATGATGCAAGTGAGCCATCCTCCTATGCCAAAGCTCACACAACTCACTGCTGCTGCTATGTGCTAAAGCATGTTGAGACTGAAATAAGAGCCTATACAGTTTCCCACATCTCGCTCCAATGGCAACTGAAGCAGATGGTCCTGTAGTCTTGGGAAACATATGCACGTGTCCATCTAGGAAAGACACCCCAAGACCCTGATCCTCGATCATGGAAACTGACACTAGGTTCTTCTTTAGCCCAGGCACATACAATACATCCTACAATACCATGGGACTCATGGACTCCCTCTGAAATGTAATGGTCCCACGTCCAACTGCACTGACTACTAAGTCATCTCCCAACACAACCTCCACATTTGTATCTTCCTATGAAAGCTCGGAGAACATCTCATGAGCACCTGTCATGTGGCTTGAGGCTCCGCAATCTATGTACCAAGTGCTGGAAGTCTATCTATGTACCAAGTGCTGGAAGTAGATGAACTGTAAGAATGGTCTGTCACACAGGAAAACTCCCTCTATCTGTCAACATTCGCACTGGCGAGAATGGATGCTCTCTCTCTCTCAATATGCTCAATGCATAGTGAAAACTCACTCTAAAATCTAGCTGCAAAATCATCGATCTCAGCTGAAGCGGTTGTCTGCTGCTTCTTCTTCTTCTTGTTCAGACACGTAGCAACATAGTGTCCCATCTTGTGACATGCAAAGCACTTCACAGTGCTCATATCCTTCTTCTGCCTATCCTACTGCTACTTGGCCCCACCCTTCTTGGGACCCTTCTTGCTCTTCTTCTTCCCCTTCATTGTCAATGCCACATCCTCTTCATCCCCTCTACTAGTAGAGACATTGCACTGCAAGAAACCCCCTCTGAGTCTCCTCCTGAACAATGTCATCACATACTCTATCCCAAGATGGTAAGTTCTCTCTGGCCACCAACCCCTGAACAAACACAGCCCAAGGTGCAGTCACCCCATTCAAGGTTGTCCGCACTAACTCAAGAGCATCAATGGCCACCCCAACAGCTGCAAGCTCATCTCTCACCTGAGAGATACTAGTAAGATAAGTCATACATGCCTCTCCTTTGACCATCTTGACGTTCTTCAGCTTCTCTCTAAGTACCATCTTCCTATTTTCATTAGTACTCTCAAACAAGTCGGTCAAAGCAAACCACATCTCATGTGAATGATCCTTCGCTGAAATGTGAGGAATAACATGATCTTTAACAGCATCTAAGATTATCCTCATGGCTTTAATATCTTTCTTATTAAAGGCTACAAATGACGCTGCATCAGTAGAAGGAGGAATAGTAATGGGATTTGTTGTAGTGTTTCTAACGACTTCTTGCCACAACTCATTCTCCTTTAGCACAAGTAAAATCCAGGCTTTCCATGAAACAAAGTTCGCTGCCCCATCTAACCTATCCTCAGTTCTCAACACCACGAAAGTCATTTTCTCAAAGAACAAGTTTTAGCAAAATGTACTACTGTCGCAAGGGTTTTTCTGAATTCTGGAAATGACTGTTTCTCTGCTAAAATTTAATTTTCTGCCACAACCCACTCTAATACCATGTAGATTTTTCACTAGTTTTCAGCCACCAATTTCAAGTAAAATTTATATCATTGTTTATGACATTCTCAGAAAAATAAAGTGTTGGAAATAAACAAAAATTTTCAGACTTCAAACACTGCTGTAAACAATCTTTTCAGTGACAGAAAATAAAAATCAGCACGCCATTTAATCACACAGAACACTAGGATTTTTGGCCAATCGTCGTGGAAAAACCCACAAGGGGAAACCCAGTCAGAGAAAGAGATTTTATTATAGGAAAATTTACAACAAAACTCAGAAATTTTCAGACCAACTTATCTCAACCTGGAAGAGAAAAATTTTGCCTCGTTTTTCGTGCCAAACAGGAAAAAAATCAAACTTAGATTTTCTTTCTTCTCTATTTTTTGCCTCGATTTCCATGTCACTGTATGGACTGTACAGACTGTACGGACCTCGAAATCCGTTCCTAAGAAAAAAATTCTTGAAAATCGTGCCCAAAAATCTACCTCGAAAAACGTGCCTGCTGCCTCGAAAACCATACTGTACGGACCAGCAATAAATGTTGTTGCCTTCTCCTCGGTTTTCGTGCCCTCTTTGTTGCTATCCTTTCCCTCAATTTGTGTGCTGCAATTTTTCCTCTTGCTCAGGAAAAATGGAAACTCTCTCTTCTCTCTCTCAGCTCTCTCTTCTCACTTCAATCTGCAAAAGTGAGGCAAAATGCCTTTCCCATGCCTTTTTGAGAAAACCCTAGGGTGAGTCTAATCTAACGGTGGAGTTTAGATTAGATCAAGGGCTGAAATTAAATGATCATATTTTATTTCTAAAATATTAATTTCACTCACCTACTTAAATTTATCAAAAAGTGACTTTAATGCTCTAAAGTGAAATTAAATGCTTTTACTTAAGTCATTTAATGCAAGGGTCACTTTATGTCCCCTCTAAGTGACTAAGGCAAAAGTCACTAGGGGAACACTTCCCTAGATAAATAACATGATTTTCATCTTGTGTGAGGTGACATCTTTCTTAACCTTACTCTCTTTCTTTTGCAAAGTATATGATCATTGCTAGCTTAGGAGGGATATCAATCTAGCACAATAGGGTAGCCATTTAGCGTTTTTAATTTGGTTATCTGTGTAAAATCTATTGGATGTCCGAATTGAATAGGAAGTAGTTAGTTATACCATTGTTTTTCAGATATTTACTTGATTAAGCATTCTGGCATTTGATCTTGTGTTTTGTTGATTGAGAGTTGTGTTATAGGGATCACCGAAGGTGGAGAAGGGATTGAAGCTCAACTACCTCTTCACGAAGCAAGAGTTTTTTATCTAATACTTTCACCATGCAAGACATACAAAGCGTTTATATTCTAGTCAAGAAACACAGCCAAAAGGGGCTCTTTTCTAATCCTTCATAAATTCAAAATTTTAAAAATCTTCTTTGGTTACAAGATCCACCTGTGCTTCTTCTTCTCACTCTTCTAGATCTACCTCTCCTTTCCTCTTCCTACCTTGCCTATTTTTCTTCACTCTTTTACTTTTCTTGCTTCTCTTTTTTACCTCTTTGTTTTACCTCTCTTTCCTCTCACTTTCTCCTATTTTGCAGCCACTTTTCTTTTTGTTGGCTGCCCACTTTTTCTACTTTTTTGCAGCCATCTTTCTCTCTGTTTGGCTGCCCCATTTCTCAAATTTTTGCAACCAACTTTTTTCTCAGTTGGCTGCCCTCTTTCTTCATCATTTTCAGCCACTTTTTGGCACTTTTTTCAGCCTCCTTCACTCTTTTGCAGCCTTCATTACTGTTGTTCGCTGCCCCCTTTTTCCCTCTTTTTCTCACTATTTGCGGCCTTCTTTTGCTCCCTTTTTGCTCCACTTTACCCTCTTCCTGATTCCTCCTTTGCATGTAAATTTTTGCACTTAGTTTTGTTTCGAAAAGACTCAAATATTGCATTTAAAAAGATTTGTTTTGCACTTAGATTAATTTCATTTTTTGCATCTAGATTAATTTGGTTTATTAACAATAATGGGTGCATGAGTATTGTCTTTTTTGTGTAGGTGCTACAGAAGAGGACAACTGAAGACAAGTCCAAAGACTTGTAAGGATTGAAAAAAAGGCTCAAAACTAAGAAGAGAAGCACAAACAAAAATCACATCCTTTTGTAAAAGCCATTAAGGCTTCCATATTTTTCAGGATTTCTTTTCAACAGTTAAAATCCCAATCATTGTAACTTCATTAATAAAGAAGGCTAGTGGGATCAAGCCTCCCACGTTTTGCCTACTTCCCCTATTTGGGGGAAGTGTGTCTTGTGTCATTTTATCTTTGCTTAGCTTAGTTTGCTTGATTAGACTTAGCTTTCATTTTTACTAATTGTTAGTTTAGACTTCATCATTTGTATGCGATCTATTTCATGTGTATCTTTCTCTTTGTTTAATAAATCATAAAAAGAACCTAAAGTCTCTTGAACTTGTCATTAGACAAGTCAAGAGCACTCTCTATCTGAGAGCATTGGTGCATTGGATTCTCATTTTAGACTAGATAAGACTCTTGAATTTCACCATAAGGTAGATCAAAAGAACTCTCTATCGGAGAGCTTTGTGCATGCTCTAATAAAATTTTCAACTCGCCATCTCCCATAAAAATGGAATTTACTATTTTTACAGTGTATGCTCTACCCGATCGGGATACCCAAAAGCACTGTAGCTTGTTAATTCACAGATCTAATTCCAATTTCACACTCAATAAATTTACCACCCCACAACCAACGAACCAACGTTGTCCGTAATATTCTAAGTGGGAAAATTCTTACTGGGGGCGCTGGGTAGCCCTCATCGTTTGCAGTGGCCGGTTAGTTATTGAAAGCCTCGCTGCAAACTTGGCCGGTCCAACATGTCTTCGAACAGAGCCACTTGGAGTATTTCAGGTTAGATTTCCAGCACCTTTGCATACCGGTTGGAAACTCTCCTCACCTTAATAATCAAGATCATCATAAAAATACACAATAAAATTTACCAAAAGCATTGCAAAACGATCTCACAAACATCTTCGAGACTTGTATTTCAGCATCCCCAACACTATTTGACTCCATTTTTGACACTGGTCTTAGAATTCTTTGCATTATCTGATTTGGACCATTTGTTCTATTTATTCTAAGTTAGTCATGTTGTGGATGCTTTAAATTCAGACGTCTTATGTTGCTTATATTGTGTTTTGCAAACAACAACTTGGATTGCTTAATTGATTATTGTGTATCTCAGAAAAACTCTTAAACAACACTAATTCACATCTTCCACCCAAAAACATTTTAAACAACAAGAACCTTAGACAACTCTTTTCTAGGGACTACCCCCCTTGGCTTCGTTAAGAATTAGCCTAAACGGAGGAGTTGGGATCAAGTGACAGCACCTGGCTCTTTGCTTGCCCCCAAGGCCACACTTTCCCACTTGGGAAACAACAGTCCAAAAGATTTTTGCTGACGATGTGCATTCGGCGGACAACAGGCTTCAAAACCCAACTCGCCTAAGCTCAGGAGCCAACACCAACGGGTTCTCCTAGCCCAGAAGGATCAAGGCTTTGGCAAATTTTGTTGCACAACTCAAAACCGAGACACATAACAACATGAGATCCATCATGCATAGAGGTCAAAATGGGGAAAGGATCTTCAATCTCTCAAGTCTCAAATAGTCTAAGTCACAGGACAAATTTTATAATGGATGAAACTAGATGGACAGGGGCAAGTGATACATGGAACCAACCTAGCACTAAGGTTTACTTTTTGTACAAGCATGGCGTGAGCAACAGTCTTCACATCAAGTCCCTTGATTAGTCATAACACAGGTTAAAGCAATGGTAGATATAAGCATAGGTCACCATAATCATCCTAACATGACAAGCATAGGTGTTTGACATACATCATAGAGCAAAATCAAACCAAGGAAGTGTAAACCTGATCTCACCACATATACATGTCTCCAACTGATAAGCCCCTCTCTAACTGTGTGTACCAACTCTAATCTACTGCTTTGCTCTAATGAACTAGATCATCACTAAAAGCATCTCAATGGACTCCTGAATCTCAGTCCTGGCAAGGAAAATCTGATGATCAAGGCTCTGAAATGGCTGAAGCTGTAAAAATCCATGCTAACACCCCATATAAAAAATAGCCCGACATAGAATAAAAGATAAGTCTGCATGCTGCACCATGAAAGCCCAACTGCAAAATGTATATGTGATAACAAAAACCTAGGGGGACCTAGCACATGTCCATATGACTCAATACTAATGTCTAGCATGTTCATATTCATTGACACGTGAACTTTAATAACCTCCTAAGGCCTAACCATCAAGACGACCATTCCAGCTTTGGAGGAGCGGTGAAAAACTTGAAAATTATAAGTCGTTTATTCAACAACATATAATTAACAAGGAAAAAACACCTTGGAATACTCAGATTGATGTTTAAGTCCTAGGAAGCCAAGTTCTTTACAAAAAACCCATGCTAGCACATCTTTTACAACTTCTCCACAGGCTATGAACATGTGGTAAAAAAATAAAAAATAAAAAAGGGGCCTTGGAAGGCCTGAATGGACTTCTAAACTCTTGAATTTGAACAAGTATTTGTTCATCTTTGGTGGCTCACTGAAATTCCAACTAGATGCAACCTAGTCGGTAACAAAAGGCACAAAGGATTGTTCAATCAGTACAGTCTATTGTTGATGGTTAAGCATCAAAGCTTCGTGTGGAAACTAGAGATCACTCTATTGATGGGTACGCGTTTTACACAAGTACTTTAAAACTAAACATTGCAGATGCTATTTTAGTCATGTCATTAAATTATTTAGTATCAATATTCTCATCAAATAAAACCTTCTAACTGAAACAGTGTATTTTGTCCACAAGCAATGAACCAAAGCACTTATCCATATTTTCAAGTAAAGATGAAAAAGCTTAAGATATTTAAGCAGGATAAAAGGCCATTGAGAATTTTCCTTCCATCCGTTAGTCTTGCACATTTCTGAATCATAGTCTGAAGCACTCCTCAACATTTCAAGAGTATCGCAAACCTCAGCTGAGTGTTTTTCAATTGAAATTTCAATATTATTCTTTCTTTCAACATGCCTTCTAGTGTGATCTCCTCCTGTTCACCAGGATATGGAAAAAGTTAAATTAAAAGAGAATATTCAAGATTAGAAAACTCCATTCAACAGTTTAAGTTCCAATATATCTACTGAAGTAATTTGAAATTGAACAAATAAGAATAAATTGAGAAATTAGCCATCCTTAAACCTGATACAATGCAAATGCAAGCAGTTATGACATTTGCAAAGTTTCAGCCAGCTCAAGCACTAAGATTTTACCCAGTAAACATTGGAACAGAATTGCAATTACCATTCTGGTCATCAAAAGAAAATAGAGTTAAACAGTTCACTTTTCCTGTAACAGAGTTCATAAAGATGGATATACATTCAAAACAATTCCCGCAGAAGTAATGAAGTAGATATAAATGGTAAAGAGAGAAAATTCTACCATGTTATTTTAATTTCCTCGATCAGTGGTGCATTGAACTGCAACAACTATAGAATAAACACATACCAAAGAAGAACTGGTTATATGACAACTGAAACTTTGAAGGGTCACACAGGAACATCATAGGCTACAGGAAATTGTTTTGGGCTGGTTGTGTTATATTCTATGTTTATAGTATATATATCTTAAGTTGTTGTCAGGCGAGTAGTCATTGCTGTTTGGTCACATGGTTATGCTATGCTGTGGGCATGTCCACTATTAGAAAATGCATACACGCAGATACACACAGATATGAGGGGGAGAGAGAGAGAGAGACTGCATTGTTATTATTCCAACACATGATGTCTAATCACAGAGTCACAATCATGAGGTGAGAAACATACATCATGTAATCCCACATCATAACTCCTAACAACCAATCTATGACTTAATTAACTTGAATCATTACTGCACCATATCCCAATATTACATTATGACTTCATTACAGAAAAGTATTTATAACTTATTACTGATTTTTTGTCAGCCTCAAAACGGACAACATCATCAATTTTCAAACTTGATTTCTGATCTTAAATAGGCTGAAAAATACCTTCACTCTCATCAAACTGAAATTCTTGTCTTAACATCACTTTGTTTTTTTTCCTTGAAAAACACGTTTATTTACATAAATGAATTCACATAAGCAAAAAAAAATGTGTAAGGGAATATACAATAGAGATAATATCCTCTTCTTCAGAACTGCTAAAACTGAAATAAAATCAGAGTATGTACCTGCGTCTAGAGACTTAGCATCCTTAATTAGCAAAAAACCTTTGGCCAACAGTTGCATACATACCTCATCCATTCACAGATTGCATAAAGCAGTGAAAGAATTGAACCCATTATTAAAAACAGACTTACGGAGGATCTTCTAGACCAAAAACATAGCAGAGATACACAGACAGTGCCAAATACACATGAAAGAAGAATGGACCAAACAAACTGAATCACCAAGAAAGGTGGCACACCCTAGCAAACTAACAATCCAAAAACATGTGCTTAACTATTTCAGAATGGTTGTAAACAAGGCAGAGACCATCAAAGAGGCCACCTTTCCCCAATTGGACCTTGGAGGGGAGCCCCTGATAGATAACAAGCCACAATGAAACCCACAGCTTGGAGGACAGCCACACATAGAACACACTATGCAAGCAATAAATCCAACTATCCTCGAGATCTAAGGCCACCCAATGAGTATTGAGAACAGGGCTTAGCTCATAGCACTAATGCAAAAGGGAGAATAACTTCCAAGTGTCTTACTACTGAAGGGGGTGACCAAAGATCCACATCCAATGCCTCCAAAATGGACCTGGCATGGCAATATCCAATTTGAACCACATTCTTCTACAGAAAGAGTCCAACAAGCTCAGCAATCGTGGGACAATTGAATGGAAGCAAGGCATGTAGTTGAGCCAAACTGCGCCAATCCTTCCACGCACTAGGTCCCAAAGATCCTGCCAAAAGAAGATACCCTTCTTATTACAATGTTGGGTTTGGAAATGTTGGAGCTCTGCAATACAAGTATCCTGCAAACTCTAGCTGCAAATAGGTTTCCTTTCCAAATCCCAACTCACTCTACTCCGAGCTACATTCCATCTAACCAAACCCACAATGGTCTTCCAGGCCACCCAGATGCTCCTAAAGATGAACAAGCCGAAAACCATAAATCAATGTGGGGAAGAGATAATATCATGCAAACCAAAGGCCCCTCAAATCTTAACCACATGTTAAGTTGTCACTAATCTATGTTGCAACAAACCCTGCCAAGAATGGATAACCTCCAAAAAACACACCAACTACTTAGCAACAAGGATGCTCCCCTGGGTAGGCACATTAATCAACCCTAATCACCCCCATCTTTGGGCATGATACACATCTCATCGAACCATTAGGAGACCCCGCACCCCTCCATATCTAGACTACAAATCTGACCTCAAACATTTCCTCCAGGTGTCAAAACCAAGCACTACTAGGAAGCTAGCAAGAAACATAGTAAATGTCAAAAGCTTTGAGGGTCCGCCCAACAACTATCAACTTTCCTACAAACAGAAAGTGCTTATCCTAACAAAAGTGAAGCTTGTTCTACA
Source organism: Pseudotsuga menziesii (assembly GCA_001517045.1). NCBI lineage: Eukaryota > Viridiplantae > Streptophyta > Pinopsida > Pinales > Pinaceae > Pseudotsuga > Pseudotsuga menziesii. The sequence goes on along the minus strand of LPNX010756101.1, from coordinate 242,432 downwards.
ACTAATGAAGACACCAATCTTACATAGCTACAGGAAAAAAGGCCACCCCAAAAGGAATGTTGAGATACAAAGCAACGCCCCCAGCTAAACATATGTGATATATCCATGCAAGAGGAATCTAGGCAATGAGGTTGTCCAATCCAACCTGTTATCCACTAATTTGCACTTAGTGGATTTTCAATGAGCCGCCAAAGTCATGAACAAGCCAGTTGTTCATTGTCAGTGCTTAGAAGGTTCCATGGTTCATTAGGGCCATTTTTTGGCCTCTTTTTTAATAAATGCATGTTCATACCCTACGGGGTTTTTTGTAATAAATGTGCTAGCATGGCAAACTTTTTGTAAAGGGCTTGGCTTCCTAGGACTTAGATGTCAATTCGATCATTCCAAAGTGTTTTTTCCCTTGTCAATTATGCAATGTTGAATAAACGATGTATAATTTTTTAGTTTTTCACCACTCCTCCAAAGCTGGATTTTTTCGTCTTGGTGGTTAAACCCTGGGAGGATATTAAAGTCCACGTGTTGATGTATATAAGCATGCTAGACATGGTTTTGAGTCATTATGAAAATGTACTAGGTCCCCCTTGGGTTTTTTTTACGTTCCGAAAAAATTAAATTTTCCCACAAAATCAAGTCATTTTTAATGGTTTAAATGAAAATTTTCAAAATGTAATAAAAGTGTGATCCGGAGTCCGATTTTGGCGTGGGGATGCTCGTTTTCATACTCAGGGCATCCTCTTTACCCCAAGACACACTTTTCCCATGCTCTAGGTGACTAGATTGGTCCATATGGCATTATTACTCTAATGTTGCAACAAAATGCCCAAAAAAGCTAGAAAGCGATAAAATGCACTGGAGTGCGTCATCCTACATTTGGCTCATGCATTGGGCACTCATGTTATGGATTATGTGGCATCGCATGCATGGTTATCGAATTGGAGTGTGAGCACATCCATATTGAGATCACTACCAACCAATCACATGGAATCTTAAGTTCACTCAAGCTCACGTCGTTATCACTCAATGTTAAAATTGTGCGCCATCCTTCACATGATGAGCGAGTTGATTGAGGTGGTGTTTGAATATTGGTTTGGCGAGGGCTATGGTGGGAGAGGTGGAACACCTCTTTGTTGAACTTTTAGCATTAGCATAAACTTTAAAAATTTTGCAGATCTACTTAAACAAATCAGCAGTGCAGTAAAAACACATTCATCACATCAGCACACATGGACAAAATATTTTTCACTGGGGAAACCTTCAAAGGGCAAAAAAACCAAAAGCATTAATAGCTCATCTCCTAAATGAGATGGCTTAAGAAATTCTTCAAAAAGTTCCTCAAACCCAAATCTGGGTTTTACCATTGTCACAATAAAAATTATCAGTAAAAGCTCAGACTGATACACCCACATTTTCCAAAAATACGCAATTTTCCCAAATTAGGGTTTTTTCACAAACTAATATTTTTCTCTACTGTCTGCACAAAAACAGACTACTTGAGAAAATCTCAGACTGCCCGAACTGTACCTTTTTGCCTGCTGCCTGAAAAATTTCAGTCTGCTTGAACTGCTGCTCGGAACCTGTTTTTTTCTTGCCCGACCTACCTGATCTTCTTGTCTGCAGCCCGATCCTCTTTCGGCCTGCCCGATCTCCTTACCTGCTACCCGATCTTCTTCCAGCTACCCTGCTAGGCTGCTGCCCGGATGGCTAGCAGTTAGTCCAAGCCCTTAAGGGTTGGCCCATGGGTTGCCCTGAGGGTATGTGCACCCTCGAGATGCTACACCACCCTCACAGGTATGCCTACAGGCTGCCCGGAGGTGCCAATAGGGTAGTGCCCTAAAGTGGCCTGCCCAATAAAACAACCAACCCGTAAAAGAAGAGGAGCTAAGCCTTCGCACTTGCCCGGAGAGAGAAAAATGGACAGTCGTGAGGAGAGAGAGGTGGTTGCCCAGAAAATAAGAAGAGCTGCGCGAAAATTCTAAGATAAGCAAAGTGCCGATAAAAACCCTAGTTGAGGGTTTGCTGCAAGGATGCCCTAGGCTGAGGCAAAAAACTGCTTCAAAAATATAGCAGCTCCACCTGTGAGATCAAAACTTGTGTGCATAATGAGAAGACTTGATCTTCTTTTATAGCCTTCATTCACCTGTAAGTGGACAAGATTAGGAAAGATAAAAATAATAATATTTTTAATCTTTTCATAATTTCACTTTCACTTTTACCAAAAAGGTCCTTTTATTTTTTCCTTTGACTTTTATAAGAAGTCTTTATTGATTTTGACTTTCATTTGTGGTCATTTTCCTGTGGTCAAAAAGTCTTTATTTATTTTGACTTTTGACTTTGGCCTTTTTCCAAGTGCCCCTGTGGTCATTACCTGTGGTCCTATTTTATTTCAAAAGTACATCATCATAAACCAAGAGAGTTATTAATGCTTTTATCTCACACACTATATGACACCTAGATCTGGTACTAGGGTAACTTAACCAAGGGTAGCTAATCCTTGGAGAAGCACACCTAGCCCATAGATCAAGGGTCAGAGTGCCACACATGCCTAGACCCAGTCTAGGGCTTACAGTGTCTTCATTCTCCAAGAGAATGGCTACTCAGAACTAAGATGAGTCTACCAGTCCAAGACTGGTCTACATCGTGGTCCCAGACTAGATGTCTACTAAACACAAGGTTAAGTATACCCAAGGCAGAGCTGGATCTATATCATGGTCCCAGACCAGATATTTACCATTCAACTGAATGGTCACTCAACACTAGGTTGAGTCTTCACCGTGGTCCCAGACTAGGTGATCCCATTCTCCTAAGAGAAGGGCTCTCGATGTTGCTCAGAAAAATCAACACTCCCTCTCAGCGAGAGAGGCATTCTTTGCCATACCAAGCTTGTCACAAAAGTACACGAAATTTGATGTTGTTAGAGGCTTGGTCAAGTTATCTGCAATCTGTTCATCTGGATGAATGCACTGCAATTTCAGAGCACCTCTCTACACTAGGTCTTTAATGAAATGATACCTCATTTCAATGTGTTTCGATCTGTCCTGAAACATTGGATTCTTTGAAAGCTTTATGCAACTCTGATTATTGCAATGGATGATCGTTGAGTCAAGCTTTCCCACGAACAGATCAGATAACAACTTTTTGGGCCAAATTGCTTCCTTGCAGGCATCGCTTGCAGCAATACACTTAGCCTCAGTTGTACTCTGAACTATGGAACCCTGCTTCCTACTAGACCAAGAGATCATTGTTGATCCCATACTAAAGCAATAACCAGAGGTACTTTTCCGATCAACTTCACTGCCAGCCCAACCTAAATCTAAGTATCCAGATAACAATACTCCATTACTGGAGGTATACCTGAGCCCATATGTGATAGTACCTCGCACATATCTGAGTACATGTTTGGCAGCTACCAAGTGTATGTGCTTCGGATCTGACATGAACTGACTCAATGCATTCACTGTGTAGCAGATGTCTGGTCTCGTATGCACGAGATACTTCAGGGAACCAATGAATTGTCTGTATAGAGTAGAGTCCACACTCTGTAAACTAGAGGTTGAATCCCGCAACTTTGTCAAGTTGGTAGTCATTGGTATGCTCATGGACTTGTAGTCCTGCATCCCAAATCTCTGCAAGATATCCACTGCATGCTTTCCTTGTGCCAGGAAGATCTCTCCTGGCTTTTGCCAGACTTCTAAGCCAAGGAAGTAATGCATAAATCCGAGATCTTTCATCTCGAATTCAGAGGTAAGCTGTAATGTTCCGGTTTTTATAAAAGGGAATAACTGAGGACTAATAGCACTAGGAGCAGAAAGGTACATCAATTCAGTATTATTAAGTCATCAGTGTAAAAAGAAGGCCATCAGAGTTCATATCCTAAAGCATGCGGAGCATACAGGCCTTGTTTAGTCAGTATTAAAGTCAACATCAAATTAGAATTGCATGCATGAATAAGTGAAGCATAAACCCTAAAAGTGACATGCAAACCCTAAAAGCATATGAAGATCTATTTAAGAAGGGTTATGGGACTATAGGACATATCTATTGTTATTGTTGATTGATTTTGGAGTTTCGAGCAGCAGCACAGCGTGCAGTCGCGACAATTGGGGTTGGAGACGGTGTCTTCAGCTAGCGAGGGTTCAGTAGTGAGATATCTGCCCTAGTCTCTTATTGGGATAGATCATACAGGTTTATCCATTGCATCCATCGTATATTACAGTATTCGGAGATCCAGCACATTCCGAAGGGTTATTAGCAGATCCACGTTTTGCAGTCGGAAGTAGCAGGGAAAACACAGAAGGATTCGCTGGGACCACAAAACCCAGTCTTTCCTCTTTCTCAGCAGGCCTATCCTACGGTATGCAGTGATTATCAGCGATCAGTTTGCTCACCTGGACCAGCTATTAGCCAAACAGATCAGTTGGGGGCGTGAGCAGCAGAACTGCTAATCAATTCGCTAGGGCACTTAGAGGCAACCAAACCTCTGCATGTGCCAGGCCATCTCTCCGGCATCAGCAGACGGACAAGCTCAGAAAGTTTCAACCTGGACAGACCTCTCCTCCTACAAAAACGTCACCTTCAGTCTGGAGGGTTTTTACGGTACTACGGGGTGGTAACACCAAAGGAAAAGAGCATTATTAGACCACCCATTCGGATCCTTATGCATGCAGCTATCTCTGGAGTCATTATCAGCCAGAATATTAGTGGTAAGTGTTAATTTCACTCTGCAAAACCCTAACCCTAATTCAGCTATATTTTAGGGCATTTTTGCATGCACAGTTATTTTGCAAATTTGTATAAGATTGAGTGTGCGATTCAGCACTATCATAGAACATTAGAGAATATCAGTATTTGGGATATTACAATGGTATCAGAGCATGTTCCTGGCCAGCTGTGGGCATGCAAAAGTGTAAATGAATTCAGAAAACCCATACAACATTACTTACCGGAGACAGAGATTTAGAAACAGTGATAGAGGAGAAGAGGAGTTAGAGGACATAGAGTTGGGGGACAGAGAGCATCAGTTCAGAAAGGGCAAAGAAACAATGGCCGATGATCATAAAACAGCTTTCAACAATCTCATATCAGCCATAAAAGAACTCGCTACTGGGCAAAAAGAAATGACGAGTACCTTCAAGCAAATGACAGAGAAAAATGGGCCCACCCCACACAGTCCCTTGTTTCCCAATAGTGATAGGGTATCCACCAGTAGTAGTGGGGAGCACTTACATACCAACATGCAAAGCCATCCCCATATATACAACAAGCCTTCCCGACCTACCATGCCTCAATTCTATTTTTTTTGGCCTATATATAAACAGAAGATTTTTGCTGTTATAACTCACTTATCCTCACGTGTTTATTTTCACGGGCTGGCTGATTTTGTTACTCTGCGATTTGCGAATTGTTTACGGGCTGACTGTGTCCATTCCTTCCTCGAGCTCTCTGTCGTTTTACTTCACCAACTGTTAGCGGTTTTCTTTCACGGGCCAATTTTTTTTACTGCTCGACTGCCTGCGTTTTATTTTTCTCTGCAAGTTGCTTACCATATTTTTCTCTGCGGGCTGTCTGCGTGGTCTCTTTCTGTCAGCGGGTTGTCTGTGGCCGGCTGCTCCACCGTGAGCCAACACGTGACTCTATCCACCACCGCTAGTCCTGCCGAATCCACACTTTCCAGTTCATTCGTCCACTGGTGTTGTGTCCTTCGGTCTGCTAGCCTCCCACATGACCCTGTGTGCTGGTGTCCTTCTGATTGTCGGTTACCTACTGCCGACTACTCCATGAGGAGCTAACCCGTGACTATCTGTCGGCTGCTAGTCTCGGTTGTGGTCTCTTTCATGTCTGTCGGTTATCTGCTACCGATTGCCCTGTCCACCTAGACTGTCTGCACACACCAGTGTTATTTCTTTTCTCCTGACAGTGTTATCTATCCTATTTTGGTTTTGGACATATCAGCAGCATCTCACACCTTTGTAAGCCATCTTCAGTAGTAAGACCATGGATCAGTGTGATTGAACTGTTATTCTTATTGAAGAATCTGAGGTCTGTTTTCTACAACCTAAACTCTATCTCTCTCAAGGTATGTAATATGTTTGATCAGGTTGACTTGTCCTTTCAGTGACAAGATCCAACTCAAAAAAAATATCTGAGTATAAGGCGGATCCAATAATGGTTATGATTCTCTAACTTCGTAGTTTATTTGTGGTTTATTTGTGGTTTATTTGTAGTTTGTTTGAGAATTTTTTTTTTTTTGTACATGTTATTTATTATTTTGCTATATATGACATTCCGTGAAACATATCAATGATCAACTTTAATGCAGTAACCAGCAGAGCGTTAAAATTAACACAGTGACCAGCAAAGCATTAAGTTGAAAGAAATGAAAGTTATGTTGTTATGTTTCATTACAGTTTAAATCTTACCTCAGTTTTATATGTTCATGTATTGAAGTTTAGTACTTGTATTAACACTCATCTAACCTGTAAAATTCAACATAATCTTTTTAATTTTTTGACCATTTGACTTTTAAACTTTTGATCCTTTTATTTTTAATATTTTATGGTCCATTAATCTTTTAATCTTTTGACCATTTGACACATGGTCCTTTACTTAGAGGGTACTTGGACCAATATTGAGGGTGCATGAATTCTCAAAGGGTTTCAACTTTCTTGGTTCTTCAAGTGATTCTATGACCATAACAAGTCAACTCAAGAGTTCTTCTTGGTCTTCATGACAACTCGAAGTATATCATCACAAATGATGAGGATTATTAATTGTTTTATCTCATTTTCCTCATTGACTCCACAGTCGTGTGTTAGGTATTTCAACAAGGGTTAGCCAATCCCTTGAGAAGGTCCCATAGCCCACTGATCAAGGAGAGGAGAACATTACTTTCCTAGATCCAATCTAGGGCTTTTAGCATTGACCTAGTAAATGACCAAGTGCCTCATCTCCAGGCTACATTAAGTTGACCCAATGTTAACTTCTTGGTAATTGACCAAGTGCCTCAATCCCAGACTGCATTGTTAAGATGATTAATTTCCTAGTAACTGACCAGGTGCCTTCATTCTCCTAGAGAATGGCTCTCAGCCCCAGGCTGAGATTCAGTCCCAGACTAAATCAAAACCCTGGTAACTGACCAGGTGCCTCCATTCTCCTAGAGAGTGGCTCTCGATGCTGCTCAAAAATCAACACAACAGTGATAGCATCTTTATGTGACAGTTTGACAGTGACATACATTGACTTGACAAGACAATGACAGCAGTCTGATTTGATATGAAAAATGATAGTGACAGGTTGATGACAAAGACAAATTGATTGAGTTTTGTTTTTGACAATGACAGATTGTACTTCATGGCAAGTTGAGTCTTGCACTTGCCTCTTCTCAATTGATACTGAGAAAACCAAGTTGGATCTTGGATTAAGAGTTGGTGCTCTTCTTATCAGTTGGTGTTGATGTAGTCGCGAAGATTGTTGTCTTCCATGTAATCCAAACACAATACAAAAAGTTTCATACAATTCTAGTGTTTCTCCTGCGATGTGTCTATGGCTATGATTTACTGATCCATGTTGATCACATGCTTATGTTATAATATGACATGTGATGGTTAGTTGATGAATGCTTATGATGTTGTACTTAGTAGCATGATTGGTAGAAGATTATAAGGAGGTTAAATTTCCTTCACACTAATTCACCCCCCTCTCAGTGTAACCCTTGTGTCCAACATCTCTTACTTCTCTTCTTGATTTATGAGACTCATTATTAACCTCCTCTGGATGTGTTGATACAACTTGCATAACTGTTTCTTCCAAATTCCAAAAGTCATGAAAAACTTTACCAATATCAGTGGTAATGGGAGAAATGGTATCAGACTGAACAGGCTGCATGCTAGAACCTTCTCCATGGGTACTAGTAATTTTCCTTTTTTAGAACCTTCAAACATGTTGCTCTCTACTTCAACTTCTAAAGAGGCCAATTTAATCGTAGGAATGTGAGATGCATCATTAATTCCTTCCGCAGGTCTTTTTGGATGTAGCAAGAAGCATGGGAAATGTGTAATTGGTGAGTACTGAAAGTTATTAAGACTTGTTCCATGGTTTGGTTACTCATATTGAGTCATGATATCATCAGGAGGAACTAAGGTTGGGGTTTTTCCCGGTCTTTGACGAAAATTTCGTGTGTATTCATGTGTGAATGATTTACTTCAGTCTTGGAAAGTTCTTGATCTTGGTGGTTTATATTTAAAATTAAAGAAGTCATTTTTAATCATGAACCCTAGTTTGATCAAGTGTTTGACATAATGTGTAAGTGAAAAATGTCATTGAATTTCTTCATGGTATCAGGGCCAAGTTCAAGTAGTATTCAGGGTTTGAATCACAGAACAGAATTGTGTTGTCTTTCAGTCTGGAAGATTTGTTGTGAGATATTTTTCCAGATGATGAGCATTCGGTATGACGATAGGTTGGATGTCAAATCCAACTATCTACCTTGAAAAGTGAGGATCACTGCAGTGCTCAAGGAATGGAAGATATGGAGCTTTGCAAACACTATCATGACAAAGCCCACAGACAAGGTTGACTTGGAAGAATTTGAAGCCCTAGAAGCCAGAGCTCAAAGGGTGATCCTAGATGGGGTGAAGGATCATCTTATCTCCCATTTGGCAGAGAAAAAGACTACCAATGATATGTGGGATGTCATGAAGCAGTTGTTCAAGGAAAAGAACGAGAATCGGAAGATGGCTCTGAAGAACAAGTTACACAATGTAAAGATGACAAAAGATAAAAGTGTAACCTCCTACCTGACTCGAGTGGCAAAAGTCAAAGATGAGTTAGTAGCGGTAGGAGAAACTATCATAGACTCATAATTGGTAAGAATAGCCCTGAAGGGCTTCACCAAGAGATGGGAGGTTTTTGTCAAATGCATTGTTGGCAAAGAGAAACTTCTAAATTAGTCGAGGCTTTGGGATGATTTCACCCAAGAGGAGATTCGAGAGGGGGCTCTGGGTGGGCAAGTCAGTGAAGAGGTGGAGCATATTGTGGCTCTTGCAAGAAAGACAAACAAGAAAAAGAAAGACCTCAGTCAGATCAGGTGCTACCATTGTGGTCAGATGGGGCATTATGCATCGAAGTGTCCTGAGAAAAAGATTGTGAAGACTGAAAAAGATGTGGCAACCTCTGCAGCAGTACAAGAATATGCCACGAAGTTTGAGCAAGAGTATTCTCTTGTCTCAATTGATTCCAATGTACGGTGTTCTACCTTTGAGAATGTCTTAGTTGTTGACAGCGATGCAACCAGACATATGACAGGAGTCTATGATTCCTTTCAAATGATCACTTTGTTGGGGCCAGGACATTTCATCCAAACAGATGTTGAGATTCCCTAGATTGCTATACAAGGGGTTGGAACAATCAGGTTCCAACTGGACCTTGGAGAGTTTCTGGATATTCATGGAATATTCTTTATACCTGGGATGAGAGTGAGTAAACTCTCAGTGTCATCCTTCAAGGATGATGGCTATGGGATGATGATCAGGTCAAGCCATGTCTTCCAGTATCGAAGAGACGAGCCAATTGGTACCACCGTCTTATTAGGAGATCGCAGGGACAAACTGTATGTCCTGAGAGGGCATATTGTACGACCAGGAGCAAGAGGATGGCTATCAGAGTCAGAGAATGAGGAGGATGTTGCATTTGATATATATGGACCTGTTGGCAAGCAAGACCCTCCAGAGCAATTTGAACATAAAATTTCAAATTTGTCATTTCATCAATTTTCTAAACGACATTATATATCACAACCTTAATCAACACTCATCAATAAATATATTAGGAGTGCCTTCAGAATCTTTGATTCTAAAGGTACTCCCAATAGAAGTTGATGGATTGATTGATTTAGGGGGATTAGCATCAGCTTACATCTGGATTGAATTTCTTGGCTTTAGTTTCTTATTTCTTCTTGATCATTTGTAAAGTTCATAATCCTGAAAGTTAGCAACTCCTAATTTTATAATATCGATCATTCATGCAAATTCAAGGTCAAGTAAATTTATTATCTCAATAGTCTTGACTGTTAACCTAGTAAGCTGTTACATGATATGACATTTGTTTTTCAATTTATATGCATGGTCTAACGAGCTCTTCCACTTCCAAAACATCTATATCATCATAATAATCATGGGGATAAAAGTTTATTTCATATTGATATCACAAGTTCCCCATTGTTATACACGTGTCTTCATTGATGAACTTTGTATCTTAAGATGAGATAAGATTTATGGGATTATGAAATTTTTAAATGATACCTTGAGGTAAAGTCGGTGTTAAAATTCCATCATAAGTGGCTAAAATGATTCTCAAAGGTTGGGTATGGTTTTGGCTACATTTACTAATTGTTCCTCATCATTGCAATATCAACCATGATTTTAATTTAATCAATTGTATCTTTTCTTATTAATCTTGGTATTATTTATATTTGATGATGAAAGATTATGTGATTGTATCCATTAACTTATGCTTTGAAGTAAAGGTTAAAGACTATTGGTTTTACTAGGCCATCGCATTGATATGAAAACATGTTAGTCAATATTGGTGTTATTATGGAAATTGAGGGTTTTGATATCTGCATAATCCAAATCTCTGCCATCTGTTGATTTGCAATCATCCAAGTATCACACATAGCTGTTACCCGCTTGATTTCTCTGAAGGTCATTATTACATGGTAAGTGTTCTACGATTTCCATTAACTTTTCAATTCGAAGGCATGATGACCCTGCGTTCCATGACTGCGCATGAAGGTTCACAGTACCTTGGTGAAATGAAGATGTTTGGAGTTTTGGTTAATCTGTATGAATCCAGGATAGATCGACTGTGTTTCTCAGTTCGGGTTTTGAAAATCCATGAAGCCTGCGTAATTGCTCTTATGGCCCCTGTTTCAAGATTTGAGCTCATGGGTGATGAATATTTAGACGCTGCTCCCAAATGTCGTGAATTGGTGGTAAAGGTAAGATGGTTAGGGTTTCTGCAGAAATTCTCAGGTTTTAACTTGGCAATTTCCAGGGCATTCGCAATGTCATTTGATGGTATGAAAGCACAGGTAGGAGATATCGTGTTGCAGTTGACGAAGGAGTTCGTCTCTCGGGCTATAGGTTTGCCACAGGTAGGAGAACGTTGGGATAAGGACAAACATGTGAAGAATGATGATTGGAAGGAGTTCTTGACTCCAACTAACCGACAAATGAAATATAAGTCTGGTTTCCCTTCTCTGCCACTGAAGAAGAAATGGCGTTCTCTGCTCGAACTTATTATCAGGTATGTCACCTGTGAAGGTCGACTTTCCCAAACCCAGTTCTATCATCTTTGACTATTAATGATTTTCAAAGGGCATCCTGTGAATATGCCGTATTACTTCTTAAGTAGTTTGTAGAAGATGGCTTGTGCTTATCAAAGTGATGTGGGGGATAAGAAACGGAGCTTGTTTCATCATGGGCTTATTACGATACTTGTTTCCTACCAGCTGAGAGAATTGGGAGATTCTTGGGAATCAATTCTTGCCCGTAATGAGTTTGGGGAAAATGATGAGTGGCCCCGACGGAGATCCAAAACTAGGCAAAGACATATCAAGACAGAAGTAGGTGGGCCTGAGTTAGAAGAATTTGACTCCCAAAATGATCTAGACAGTGAGATATCTGAACCTGGTCGAACCCTAAGTGACAGTGACCTTAAGGTCGAGTCTGAGGTAAACCCTGAGACACCTGTTGATGATTCTCGGCCTCGAAGAAGTAAACCGATGATTACAGCACCCTATCCAAATGATGGCCTTCCATATTCCCAGACAAACGTCAGTCATAAACAGACCAAAGATGAAGTTAGTAGGGTGCTGAGTAATCGGACGATTCGCCGAACCACACGTAGGATGATGGCCACCCTCTTTGCGAGTAGAGATTTAAGTGTAGGGGATGCCCCTGTCATTGAATTGAGCGATTCTTTAGAGTCTCGACCCAATGAAGCTCCAATTGGTCCAACCATTCTTGATCTGAAGTACGTATCTGCATCTGAAACTAACGCTGGGGATGTCCAACAATTAAATCCTGGGCCTAATGTAGATCAAGAAATCGACCAGAAGCCATGTACAGGGGTGAGAGGTATTGGGAAGCCAAATGTAGGAGCAGTAGAGCAACCTGATCAAATTCCCTTTGCTCAGGGCATATCATCCTTGGAAACTGATTTGAAAGAGGCTCAGGTTATTAGGGCATTCGCTATGGAATAAATTGCAAGCCTGAAAGCTGATTTGACTTCCTGGGTTGATAAGTGGAATCTCTTGAGGGTAAAGAAGCTCAAATATAAAGCTCAAGTTAAAAGTCTTTTGTCAAAAAATCGAAAATTGATCAAACAAAACAAGATTGCCCATACGAGAGCTGTTAGATTTAAGGCCAAATTAGATGAAGCAAGACGGGGTGTGCCGATTCGACTTTCTGTTGAATCAGCCCTTAAAACTTGATATTTCTGTTTGCTATATGAAGTTCAATTTTGTTTTATGATTTAAAATTTTGTCAGGCATACAGATGATTTTAAAATCGGCTTCTACAAGTTAGTGATGTCCTATATTTTTCAGATCTCATTCTTGATGCAAAGTGTTTTCGTTTATTTTATAAGGATACCTGCAAAATTAAAATTCTGCAGGCATCCTATTTATTTTTATATGCTGATGTTTTCACTTTGCTAACTGATTTTGTTTGAAAATTCCAGGTGTTAAGGAGTAAACAAGCTGAAGGTTGATGTTGTGCTACAATTTTGGGATTCGATTAGCTGGAGCTTACTCATTGGAAGATGCCCTGAACATGCAACTGTTCGCTATTTTACTGATTCTACATGTCTAATTTTGAGCATCGTCAGTTGATGGATTGTTGGATATAGTGATGCCTCATGCAGGGGATTAATGATACTGGATTTTATCCAGTAAGTTAGTTATTTTCTTTCACATTATTCCATCCTAGTTGTCACTCAACGACATACCTAGAATCATGGCATTTCTTTTGCTCTATATTCGTATAGGAATCCACGTAGTATCATAGAAATAGCGTGGTCGATTGATTAGTAGTTGGTTTGTCCCCTATATAAACAAGTTCCAAACATTGATAAAGGGTTCGATTTCTGAGACATTTGGGAGAATTGATATTATACAGTATTATACTTTATTATGTTGTGTTGGTGTTCTTGGAACTTCTTCTGAGGATTACTGAGTGTTGCAGGATATTAAAGACCCTAGCTAAGTCTTTAAAACATCTGTACTGTGTTACTGATTATTCTCTTTTGTGACCTTTACTTTCATATATATATATCTTGCTATTATATGTGAAATATTTTTAATGGATTTCGAATGATTATGCTTGCCTAAAATATAAATGGTTTATTGTTATGATTGAGATGAATGAACTTCTTCATAATTTCAATTGTTTATAAATCTTTTTTTGATAAATTTCTAACTTGCAGGTTGACCTTGTTTCATTTACAAGTTAGTATATGATTATATTCATATGTTTCAGGATTGTGTATCTATTTAATATCATTGATATTAGGTTTTAATTTTTGTTTCAATTATTGTATAATGGAGTATCATCTTATTGTAGGATAATTGAGATTTAATTATGTTATTGGAGACTTTTCTACCAATCCAGAATTGTTGATCATCTTTATGCTTTAAAACCTTTTGTCAAATCAATAACTCATGCTCTTGGCCGAGATAGGTAATTTGCATTTAGATTATCATAGAACAGAATTAGGAGTTGTTAATTTGCATTTAGTTTAAGGTAGTTTCTCTCAAAATTAGTTGGTTATTTAGTTTGATTTCTTTGTTTTCATTAGAAGATTGATTTAAGCAAATCTCACACACACTCACCCTTGATAGACTCTCTATTTGGAGAGCACATCATACAGGTAGCAGGGCCTTGATCCTGTGAAGGACAGTGACTTTAAACACATACAAGATTGCATTAAGTCGAGTGTGTGGGCTGTCTTTCTGTAAGTTGGCCTAGGTCAATTTTTCCGGCCAACAGAACTTGAAGAGGAGAGTGACTCTCTTCAGAGCACTGGCAGGAGGCTCAGCCAGTCAAGTGACGGTGCATATGAGCAGATGGAGGAGACTCAGGTCGAGTCTCAGACTTCAGAGTTTCGGTTCGAGGTAGAGCATCTGTTTCCGAGATTGATTCCAGAGCAAGAGGGAGTTGTTGCAGGAGTCTGAGATGGAGATAGAGCTGCGGACCTTCCTCGTTAAGAAGGAGTGTTGAAAAGTTAACTCTAAAGGTCCACTTTGTAGTTTTGGTGTTGTGTGATAAAGAGGGCATGTAATTTGTCCTTTGTGTATTTATGTATAAAAGATGAGTTATATATAAATAAATGATGTTTTGTACTTTATTGTATTGGGTCTCACTTAAAAGATATTTAATAATTAAAGTGAATTATTATTAAATAAGAGTGCATTAAGTGAGGACCCTAGATTTTGTAAAAGCATCTCAACCATAAGATTAAGTTGGTTGGATGAGGTAGTTACAGAATTTAAAGTATAAAACTAGGGTTGAGGACAAATTAGAACCACCACCATCAATGAGGAGAGAGAGAGGAGATTGAGACTGAAGGAGAGAGAAGTACCCTAGAAGACTGGCACATTTCCCAAGACAAGAAGAAACACAAATACTGAGGCAAAGTACAGCAGCATTACTTGCAGAAAGTACAGCAGCATTTATTGAACCAGTGAGTTTCGTACATCATATGTGAGGCACAAAAATCGAGGCAACATACCATACAGCAATTTGACAGGGTTGTACAACATTTATTGTTGTTGTGGCACAATTCTCGGGGCAGGGAGAAAGTACAGCACGTGTGCGGACCATACAGATCTGTACCACATGTGTGAAAGTACAGCAATTCTGTACAGCAACAAATTGGCACGAAAATCAAGGTAATTTGCTGAAAGTGATTTTTGAGTAATTTGTCAATAAGGGTTGGAAGAAGAATTTTTCTGTGTTGTTGGGAAAATTTCCAAGATTCTCCTTTTATTGATAAT
This sequence comes from Pseudotsuga menziesii, assembly GCA_001517045.1. Classification (NCBI taxonomy): domain Eukaryota; kingdom Viridiplantae; phylum Streptophyta; class Pinopsida; order Pinales; family Pinaceae; genus Pseudotsuga; species Pseudotsuga menziesii. The sequence goes on along the minus strand of LPNX010756101.1, from coordinate 227,380 downwards.
TTCTTCTTTCTAGGGTTTTCCCTAAGAGTTGGGGTTTTGACCGATCTTTGACCAAAATTTCCTTTGTATTCACATGTGAATGATTTACTTCAATCTTGGAAAGTTCTTGATCTTGGTGGTTTATATTTTAAATTAAAGAAGTAATTTTTAATCATAAACCCTAGTTTGATCAAGTGTTTGACGTAATGTGTTAGTGAAAAATGTCATTGAAATTCTTCATGCATGCATATGATAAGTCCATCATGAGATATCCACCTAATCCAGCAGCCCACTTTCTAGATAGCAACATGCCATAAACAAGGGGAAGATTAATCACCACTACATCCATCATGGTATTCAAGTCGGGGCAAGCGAAAAATGGTCAGCTTTTAAATTCTTGATTAAACTATATGCTTGGACACCCCTTAAATCAATTCCGCAAACATTTCCATATGGACGAGTAACTTCTAATCCCATTCTTTCATAATTCACAGAGGCATGACATTCATGGCCGCCCCTGAGTCTAACATGCTTTTGTGGAGTAAGAGGTTAATGTGCAATGTGAGATAGAAAGGAGGATTCCCTCCACTCTTTCTCTCATATATAGTAGTATGGATATGAATGGGAGGATCTTCTTCTACCTCCCTACCTCTAGCATTCTGAATGTGGCGAGACTCGTAAGTGATCCTAGGAGCATTTGCTATGGGTATTTTATCAAAAAATTGTTGAACTTGATCCTTAAGTGTGGGTAATTTTACCAACTCACTTAGGGGTACACTTTGCACAATCTTATGTAGTTCTTTTTCAATATCAATACCTAAGTCATAATCGCAAGGATCTTGTTCTACTTCTTCCTCATTTTTGTGTAAATGTTGATCTAGATAAGGTGTAATATTTTGATCTTTGTTTCTACGTTGGTAGATCTGAACAGTGGATTGTGTTATGTTACATACCATATCTTCTTCTTTATCCCAGTCATCCTCTTCAAGCAAGATTCTACCAAAATCATCCTCAAAAGTGAAATCTTCAACCAAATTTACCCCATGATCTCCAGGATCAAAGACTTTTGGATCTTCTTCAGGTTCTTCACATAAGTTCACATTCTTATTTTTTGTTACTTCATTACTCATAGGGGCTTGCTTATTATTATCATCTATTGGCCCTCTTTGATTATTCCAATAAGGTCTAAGACTATAGGAGTTTATGTATCACTCATTATCCCTAGTCCTTGCTATGTCTTTGGTGAACAATGTGAGACTTTTCATCATTTCGTACATTCTCTCCAAGGTTGGTTTTTCTTCAATTATAGGTTCCTTAGCTTTCCTAGATTTTGCTTCACTACGGGAAGATGTGGGAGCATACACATCAAAGAAATTATTCTTCTCAATAGAGGCTATATTACTTTTACTTTCTTGGCCCAGGTTTGAATTGTTTTAAGGTCATTAGGGTTCTTTTCTTTAAGATTCAAACCAAACAATCCTCCAAAAACATTTAAGTACAGGATAAGGATAGCTTGTTCAATAGGTCTTAAGTCTTGGGGAACATTAGAGACAGTTTGTCAAATCAAACGTTGAACTCATGGATCGACTCATTCGCTTTCTTTTTGACCTCAAAGAGTTGATTTAAAAGGAGCCTATTGCCTGGCTTGGCTGACCACCCTTCAATGTGTTTTTTGGAAAATGTGTTATAACCATCTATCGACCCTATGGGTAACCTATCAAACCATCCCTGGGCATCTCCCTCTAAAGAAAACATAAGGGCTCTCGTGTATACATCTTCAGCTTCAGCTCCATTTGCTTCAATATAATTCCATACCGCTTTAATGTGTTCTTCAACAAAATCGCAGAAGAACCATTGAACTTAGGAAGTTTATCAAAGTATTTCTCAGGCATGTCATGAGGAACACCTTGAATTTGAGAGAAATCAAACGGGGAAGGCCTAGTTTGGTTCCCAAATCGTCTTGGTCCTACGAGAGGGTGGGCTCTGGGTGGACTAAATGGAGAATTTGTGTTAGCCATTGGAGAATTTATTCTAAGTGGACTAGTCAGAGGGGTGGAAGAGTTTTGATTATCAATTGGAGAATTAGACCAAGTAAATAATGGACTTGATTGAGGAATATCTGGAACGCTTTCTAAGATTTGTCTTGATGAATTAACCACCCTCTAGAAGAAATTGGATGATTGGTCTTTAAGATTCTTGTTATGATTTCAAATATACGTTAAAGAACTTTCTTGATTATTTCTGCTTCGAAGGTTATACTCATGGGTAGGTCCCTCAGGGGACTCGCGTTGTGGAGTCACCAGGTGAACGAATTGTCGTGTTCACCGAAAATTAATGTCGTAGGAGAGATGAGTAATAAAACATAATGATTGTGCAAAGTTAACTAATTGAAAAATGCAATCACTAGAATTAAACTGGATGTGATATGAATGATAAAAAGTTAAAAGCATTCACAGACACCAAAGGTACGTAGAATGAACCAAGGTAAGCATTTACCCCCCAACAACAGTGCCAAAAATGTTATCACGAATCATGTAGTTGCCCCTTGGAGTGATCCAATACAAGATGGCAGAGGGGATGGGCAACCAAAGTCGTGACCTACGAACACCCCAACCCCCAAATGATGGAATGGTTGTCACGCCAGTTGAGATATCCTTCGTTTTATGTCACTAAAGCCCAAGTGACAAAGGGGGAGACCCAAACCTATCCTAGAAAGAAAGACCTAAAGCTAACTCACCAGATCAACATAGATATGTAAGGTGAAAGTTGTAAACCCTAGATTTAAGGATAAAGCCACTATTTAAGGAATACCCGAGTAGAAGGTTGCTACAGATTTTTTGGAATGCTACTCAAGTTGATTTACGTGGAGACTTACAGATTTAATTATTAGATCTAGGATTTGTGTGTTAATTCAAATGATCAAACCTAAAACCCTGGGGGGATTTAGATGTGAAATCAGGGAAATACCCAAGGGAAAGCTGCACTGGAAGTAGAGCATACGAAAATAAGAGCCTTGTAAATTTTTAAGAATTTTTGAACAAATTTTCTTGTTTATTAAGATGCACTGAACACTGCTGGCTGAGTGGAAACCTTGAAATAAAGCAGCCCAAGTGACCCAACATATTCAATGGAATGCGAAGCGTTTAAGCCACTCATTCGATAAGTTTCCCTTGTCGATGGGTTTTTGATATAACACCATATATAAATATTGCTCCATGTCAATAAAGTCTGCAGCCTGAGAAGAGGTTCCTCGAAAAGGGAATTTTCTATTTTTGTCTCTACTAATTTTGCAAAGCTCGGTTAACTTTGCATGTTCTGACTGCGTACCCTGTTTCCGTGTTGCGTTTCTCTGTTTATTTTAGTATACCCTGTATTTGCTCTGATTTATATTTCCAGTAGCATGTAGAAATGCAAAATTCGGGAATCCACTAAGTTCAATCATACAAAGAAGAATCAGGGGATCACCTGGTGGATTGGCGGGAGTTGATTTGAGAATCTGATCCCGCACTAGGCGCTTAACATTATCCTTTTCTGCAAGTGTAGGACATGCCAATGTTTCATCCAATCTTTTCCGTGCTTTCGCACAACTTGTTTTATCCATGTTCCAAGGACCTAAATGATCTCCTCCATTTCAATCGTTTTAAACATTTGCAAATATTTCAACGAAACCTGAAACGGTGATCACAAGACTTGTGTATATTAAAATTTTGGAAAGAAAATTTCCCGAGTTCGTCAAAATTCGCAATCATTTTCCGAAAAACACTAAATTCTCAGAAAATTATAACAGTAAGTGTAAAATTACAAAGATATAAATCTCCTGAGTTTGTCAAAAACTGCAATCATTTTACAAAAGATTTTCAGAAACTAGGCAATAACTCTAAAGTAACAAAAGAAATATCCACAATTGCCCATTAAACTTCCAAGGTTGAAACGTTTCAGGAACATAGAGGTGATGTAAGGCACAAAATTCTTTGAAATATTTGTAGACACGCTTGGAAATTTACGAAAGTTTGATAAATGCAATAAGCCAAACTTCGAAATTTAGAGTCTTATGATAAAAACCGAGAAAACTTTCAGAATTCGGATTTCACTCCTGTATATTGCCCTCGCAAATTTCAAGAAAATGACGTATTTTGAACGAAATGAGGAAAAAGTCCGCCGTTAAGGATTTCAAATCGAAAACTGCATGAAATTTTTTCCTCGGTGAGCTTCAAAGATTTACAGAAATTTAATTTTTTTTAAAACATGATTGAGGACTGAAAATATTCACCTTGGGCGACCGGCAAAGCTCTAGAGCAGCCCTGACATCAAATATTTATGGTAGAACTGAATTGTCGGCCGATAGTTATGGAAAATGAAGAACGAGAGGCGGACTGGGACATGCACGAATCTAAATTTGGCATCATCGTCAAAGCTAAAGTAGCCCACCTCTTTAAAAAGTAGACGCAAAGTATCGAAATTAGTACTATTTATGTTTAAAACAGAAAAGGTTGTCATACTGTAAATGCAATCAACCAATCATATGAAAGAAGGCCTGTCTTCCAAACGAGTGGTATGAAGACAGACTTTAATAATCTTTGATATTAAGACACACTTAACTACCTCACCTATAACTAACGACTTCCATAAAGTAAGGACTCTAAAGGTAGAAATTCGACGGAATATTTGATTCTTCATTACGGATCTAATCAAATGTTATCAAAGTTTTCAGGGATTTAAAAATAAAAATTTGGAGATTTATTTCATTTTAATATTTTTATTGGTTTATTAATTGGATATTGTGTGACAAGTTTTTTTGACGAGTAATATTCACCTTGCGAGAGAGTTTTTAAGGCTCATGCCAGGTTATCCGCACAGGGCTTACCACCCATACTCATACCCTCATGTCCCTTTAGGTATGTGAACTTCCCCATGCCCCTTTAGGCATGTGAACTTCGTGCTCATGCATCATATCCCATCGTATTGAACATTTGATAAGTCGGAACCGGGGGTTGGCTCCTGTCAACAGCACCCATTTTCGTTCCATCACGCGACCGGTCCCAATCTCGTTATGTTTTGCCCATTGCGATCCTGTGCCATGCACGTCCCATATCCAAGTTGGTCGTCAACCTGGCGCCACCCACCTCCATCAATATAGATAGCCTGGAATATCGATGGTAAGCTTCTCCATCGCCCCTATTCACAATTCGCACTCCATTTGTTGAGTGCCCAGTCCCTTGGTCCAGGGCTTCCTTCAGCCTCCAACTAGTTTGGGTTTCCTCGAAGAGATGTGTGCAGGACAGCCCACAATACTCCAGCGTCAACCTTATAGGGATTTTAGTGTTGTCTATATTTTTTGTTTTATTTATTTTGATCGATTTGCAGAGTTTCTTAGGGAATAAAGACAACAATCATGACACTCCACAAACAAAATAATAAAATTAGACATCCCTTTTAATAATGAGTAAGTGGGGTTTCCATTTTATATGATAAAATGGAATCTATTGTGCCAACAACGTGCACTAAAAGGTTTACATATTAGGAATTATGAGCTAAGGGCTTAGGGGTTAGTTCTTAGGGTGTTTAGAGGTTAATGGATTTAGGGTTTTGGGGCTTAAGGGTAGGGGGTTTATGAATTAGGGGATTTACAATTTAAGGGATCAAGGGCTTATTGTTTAAGCAGTTAAGGTGTTACGGGTGAAGGGGTTAGGGATTATAGGATTAGAGGTTAGGAAGGTCAAACGATAAGGGTTGAGGTATAGGGGGTTAAGGGACTAGGGGTTAGCAGATTTACGGGATAGAGGGTTAAGTGCTTAGCAGTTTAAGGTTCACAGATTACTGAGTTAAAGTTTATGTGTCAGGGATATAAGGCCTTGGGGTTTAAGTTGATACAACATTTATGAATTAAGGGATTTAGGGGTTAATTAGTGATTAGGGATTAAAGGTCTACATATTAGTGCTTATGGGAATAGGGGGTTGGGCGTTTAAAGATTAAGGAATTGTAGGTTAAGGGATCAAGGGTTAGGGGTTAGAGGGTTTAGGGTTAAGGACTTTAAGTGTAGGGGGTTTATTGATTAGGGGATTCAGGGTTAAGTGGTTATGGTTTAATAGTTTGGGTGTTAAGCATTTAAGGTTTGGAGGTTTAGGGGTTACGGTTTAGGGGTTTAGGGATTATGGTTTAATAGTTTTTTTAGCCAAGATTGATATTATATTTGGCAAATAAAAATAGAACTTTCAATATTTTTTTTAAGTTGTCTTATTTAAAAAAAAACCAAAGAGACTTTCAATTTAATAAAAAAACTATTTTAATATAATAATTTGTTTTTAATTTTGTTTTGAAGTAGTCTTATTTTTTTTTTTTAAATAAAAGAGAGATTTTCAATTGACTAAAAAATTATTTGAATATAATAATATAACAATATTATTATGAAATTATTTTTTTTTTAAATAAAAGAGAGATTTTCAATTGACTAAAAAATTATTTGAATATAATAATATAACAATATTATTATGAAAAATATACATGAAATTTTAAATGCAATGAATATTTATAATTATATATTTAAATAACTTTTCAAAATTTGATAAAAAATAAAATAAAATATATTTGCACTTAAACATTAAATATTGAGGTATTGTTTATATTTTAGCAAATTTGCTTAAACTTGGGCATAAAGAATAACTAATTGGTGGAATCTCACTTGTCTTTCTTCTAAATATCTAAATAATATTTTGTTGTGTAAAAATAAAAACTTTGTAAAATGTTGTTTGGATATTATATAGTTTGTTGTGTAAAAAATAAAACTTTGTAAAATGATGTTTATAAATTGTATAGTTTGCTGTGTAAAAATGAAAACGTTTAGATATCATATAGTTTGTTATGTAAAAAAGAAAAACTTTGTAAAATGTTGTTTGGATATTATATAAAAAAATTAATATAAGAAATTTAATTATATTATATTTAAATATTTTTAATAAATAATATATGAACTTATATTTTATATTAGTTAAATACACAAGTTTCTTTCGAATAAAGTTGGATTAACAATATATTGAAAAATTAGATAGTGTCATCATAATTGTTTTCTGACGTATTTGTAACCAAATCCAATCATTTTTTTCATTTTTTTAAGAAGTTGTTTATTATCGCATGTGCAATAATAAATCAATCTATGCTTCAATATAATTATAAAGAAGTTTTTTAGAGAGACATCTGGTTAAGGATGTAATATACCTTTCTGAATATAACTCATTGTAGACACAAAAATCTTATAAATGGCAGAATACAACTTTCTTAATATAACTACAGAAAAGTAATCTAGATAAAAATCTGAGCAATGGAAGAAGATTGTTGAATATATGATGCATGTGGGAACCCTACATTGCCTTATCCCAACTGCTTTCCCATGAATAGTTTGCTCTACATATAGCAAACCCTCTAAATCTGGCAACTCGGCCAAATTTTCCTCCTTTTGCATCTCTATTCCACAAATCCTATTCTGCACACTCTATTCTACAATTCGACTCCTTCTGTAGTTTTCTTTCTGCAACCCCAATCTTTCCGCAGTCCAATCTTTCTACAACTCAACATTTTCGCAAACTACCTTTCTGCAATTGCGAATTACGTATTGCGGGTCGGCTTTCGATCTTTTTCTCGAATTGCTTTCGCAATTTACTTTTTCCACCTCTTTAACAAGCTCTTAACTTGGCCTTGCGGAACCCATTCTCAATCGTTGATCTCTTGCGGATTATTCCCTGTCCGTCAATCTATGATCAGTGTGGGACTTTGCTTTACTTTGCAGATCTCTTATCTCCTGCACACGTTCTCTTTGTGAATTCTTTCCCTACTATCAATCTTCCCCAATCACGATCTTGACCGTTCGTACTTGCTCCTTCTCAGACTGTTGACTTTATGATTAGATCTCAAGCAATTTTCTATTGTGGAGTCAGTCTCATTTGTTGATCTACTTCTACTGTAATCTCAACCATCCATACCTGCACATAATTAAACACACAGTCATCTGCAAAGATGATGAAATTTCTCTAACTATCCCAATTTGCATTTGATTGATCAGAGAATCGATCAATCAACATCATTCTCGATTTGATTATATTCCTAGACACGAATATCCATCTTTCAACAATTATATGGCTATAATTCACAGACAATTTACGTTCATTCACATATCACACCTAAATCCATTCACATATGGAGATACAGAGAGAATTTCCCTCCCATTGATCATTTAACATAATTCCTACCATTTACACAAAGATATGCACAATTGCCTTTTCCCATTCAAACGTAAGAATCCTATATATTTACAATTTGTTACCGAACCTATGTTCTGAACCCCTTAAGTTTAATACTAACACAATCAACTATCTTGGCCTGATTTCTTCTTGATTGGCCACACACTTATGCCTCGTAGGATCACATGCATATATATAATTTGTTTCATGAACCAATTATGGTTTATATCCAATAAACCTTCAACAAGTTGTTTAGGAATTGCATGCTCCAACTATAGAAAATGGAAACAAGTTAGTCATGCACATATATATATTGATGGTATTTAAAACTATTGGAAGAACAAAACAAGTTGAGAGAATGGCAACCTAATAAACTATTTTAGCTCAAGTATTCGTCTTAAGTCACATGTTGTCCACAAATATACCATATCTAGGTAAAACAAGTTAAAATTCCAGTATCAACCAATTAAGGATGATAATATAACTAATCCCAACAAAATATTTTATAATATCAAATACTTTAAAGTAATTTACCTTGAGAAGAGATCATATGTTCAAGTCTGGAATTAACTGAAAGATTGGAATCTTTGAATTGGTTGGTATGTCTGGATCACTAGAAAAAGTACTTGCATCATATTTTAAACATGTTTGATGTTATTTAACCATTGTATAAGATGACTAATCCACATATAATGTGGGACAATCATAAGTTGCTCTCGACAATATTATCACTAAATAATCGAACCCTGCAGCTTTTAACATTGACAGATGTGGATCCTTCAGCTGTAACAATAAAAATTTAACATTTTTCAATTGCATTGAAGATAAGTATATATATTGTATTTCATGTAAGACAACACAAACTATCAAATTTAAATACCAATATTGTGTAGAACATAATGTTGCACATCACGTGCATGCTCTAGATCTCTTTGTTGTCGAGAAGTTGATTACAACTATTCATGCTTCTTTTCTTCGCATGAATTCGTCCAACCTTTTCAAACTATGGTTTATCTTTTCTTCATTTTAAACCATGACGACATTTCTTATTTTTATTGATTGGACTAAAAAACTACGTCGTCTCTTGGTAGTGATATTGGATGGAGTTATAGTGTTGAAAAACATTTTATTGTACTCTTGGTGTGCATTGGTTTCCAGGTTCTTCAGTGCATATGCCTGCTCCAAATTAGTAGGCACTATGGATGATAAATCTCTCAATTCTCCATGAAATGATGAAATAACAAATTTATTTTCATCATCCTCAAGTAAAGCACTATCTGATGTTATGATGGTTGATTCAACATGATGTGAGAAATTCTCAATATCATTAGTTTTTGTTTCAATGTGACAAATGGTATTGGGAGGAGAATTAAAGTAGAATGGAAGCTCTGTTTCAATTTCTAAGCTCCTTACAGATGTTTCATTTAAATCAACTAAAATTCTAGGCCTTTCAATAATAGAATTAGAGACATTTGACAATGTATTATCTCTTAAAATAGTGTTACTCACTAGGATCCCAACTTTCAACAAATGTTTACAAACATTTCCATTTAGGGCCAATTACAATTACCGAAGTGTAGAGTTGACCATTTATAGATGAAATTATACCAAGTGTGACAACTATCTTTATTTTGGCTACGAACCCGATACTCATTGTTAATTTTATCAACAGACACACAATCTTCATTTGGAATTTGGTTTGCTCTGCACTTACAAGCATTCAATTGTTTATCAAAATTTCTAACGTTGCACAAACCCAACCTCTTTAAACCTTCATATGGATGTAATATAGTTCAACCATAATCAACAACACATAAACCAGCCAATCAACTTGTCTATGGCATGCATTGTTCTTCTCGCTTAGGTACCTTTCTTTTATATACCCATGGTAATATTCAATTGCATTATTTGTGTCTTGATTGGAATGTGGAAAATTTCTATAAGCTTTTGCCCACATATCTGGAAAAAATATATACATTAGATGTGAGGTAATAACTAAAATTATGACATCATAGAATATAGTCATAAAAATCAGCTTCAAAAAAACTTACATATTTTATCGTTGGCTAACCAAGTGGTTCTAAAATAGTCTAGAAACCTCTTATGTTCTCTGAATTCATCAAGAAACCTTACAATTGCATGTTGTACAGATCCATCATCTTGACATGAGTGCATAATTTCTCCCAAGGCACATAAGACGTGGATTTTGTTTTCCCTTCCTTTGACTTTATTTCCAACATTCTTCAACCATTCTCGACGGACATATCATACACATAATAATATCGTACAATTGGTGCAAGTCCTGAAATAATGTAACATTAAAATATGATATAAGTAAACATCATTGTTTCATATCTCTTTGGAAAAACTTAACATGCCACCTTAATGCCCCTATTTCAACTGCAGCATCATCTATGATGAAAGCCTGGGCATGCCAATTAGGACGTTCTTTTATTCCGATTGCAAATAATGACAACATCCATCTAAAAATATCATTTGTAGTATTATGTGATGAAATCACCCAAGCTATTGGAATCTCATTGCGATGTTTGTCGAAAACCATTGAAGTGTAGAATTGATACTACATTACAAACAATACATGATCATAAGTATATACAATACATGAAATGAAATGCCAAATCTCACTAGCTCATTCGGTTACGGTGTGGGTCTCGTCAGAAAGACGACCTAAGTTTAATTCCCTTAGGGGTGATTTAGTTGGGAAGAGACACCCAAAAAGTAGGGTTGGTGTGGCCCAGGCCAGGTGCGATCCTCGGGTGACTTTGACAACTTAGACACCATTGGGTTGCGGTTATCTTATCCAATGGTGGAAATGCACTAACCCTAAGTGACGGGCATGTCTTGTAAACAAAAAAAAATACATGCAATGAAATGAATAGAATATATGAGAAATGTGTACTCACCCCATACTTGTTTGTGCTGAAGGTGGAGTCCATTGATATGATATTGTTGTGTGAGATTTTAACCATCATCAACCGCATCCACCTTGTTTGTATGCCTATGATAAAAGGGATTTTTTGAACAACATCCTAATTTTGGTAGAAAAAAGCTTTCAAGGCACTCATTGAACTAGCATTTCACACTCTTTGGATCACTTTCATCCTTCACATGCGATATATATTATAACAACGTCATTTGGTCTAAGATAAAGTCGTCGCACAATGAAGTGACATTGGCAACCAACTTTAATACTTTTACGTGCATGACACTTTTTCTTTAGTTGTTCTACCACATTCATATTAATGGTTTATGCAGATTGCAAACCATATGCACACCAATAACTATACATGAAGAATTTACAACAAATTAGATAAAATATTTATGCATATTTGACATACTGAACTTTAAATCAAAATCTTATACATATATTGGAAAAATATATAGAGACTCACATAGCATACTCTAGATATGTTCCAAAGTTAGCCTCTTTGACATCCTCCTTTTTTATACTTCTTCTAGTTTTAACAACAAATTGAGTAGGTTCACCTTCCCTTGATTGCTCCCCACTTATAAAGTCCTCAAGTCGACAATATGGAATGACTGCGACTTGGTCCCCCCAAACATCTGTCCATGTCGAGTCTTCTGCTGAAAATTCCATCATATCCTCTGGGTCTTCGACATCCAACTCATTGACAGTCTCCCACTTGGCCATTCTTCAAATCCCTATACAAACAACATTGAAAATAATTTGGTGTAACCATTCTTAAATCCAGATCTAGCAAAGCTATCAACCATGAAAGGTATCAAATCCTTTGAGTTGTAGACATTTTTTCAATGTTTGCATTGTAAAAAAGATTTACACCACAATTGATTTCATCCGTCTCCAATATTGGTAGATCCCCAATTAAAATAAATCTATACTAATATATAAAACACATTTACATAATGATAATTAAAAACATAAGATTTAAGATTTATGGACCAATCTCCTGCATAGTTGGTTGAGGATCAATCCACTATTACCTTCCCTGCAAATGTATGTGGAGAAGAGCAAGAGCAGGAAGATGGCAGAGAGATAAGGGAGGGGCCTTTGATTCATAGTAGAATGAATGATCTTTCTCTGGATGCCCATTTAATAATGAATCCCAAGAAACTTGCTCGAGAAATCTGGAGAGAATCCAAAAAAGATGTGGGATATTTTAGGCCCCGTGAGTTTTAACAATATTTGTTGGGAGCTATCAACCATGCCTTTGTTGGGAATTTGGGTACCGTTGAACTAGCTGCAGTGGCTATCAATGACTCAGTTATAGCAGGGCTGGAGTTCGGAGTTATGGTGAGTCAATGATAAAATATTGACACTCTTAGGGTTCTCAATGATATAGACACCGATCCGCAACCATTCAAAGATCCACAAATCCCACAAGAGACAAAAACCATAACAAGAAAGAGAATAATAAAGTCGTATATTGCACATTCAAAGTGTCATTACAAATTATTAGAACTGGATAAATCATTTAATCCAGATCCACAACTAGACATGAGTTTACATTAACATCAAAACACCAAGCTCCAAGGACAACCACCATAAATCTCTAACACTAATTATATCTTTCCCTAAATAGCTCTGCAAATCAATCAAAATGAATAAAACAAAAAATACATGCAGCAATGAAATACCTGTAAGGTTGACGCTGGTGTATTGTGGGTTGACCTGCACACAACTCTTCGAGGAAACCTGAACTAGTTGGAGGCTGAAGGAAGACCTGGACCAAGGGATTGAGCACTCAACAAATGGAGAGCAAACTGAACAAGGGCGATGGAGAAGCTTACCATCGATATTCCCGGCTATTTGCATTGATGGAGGTGGGTGGCTCTAGGTTGATGTCCATCTTGGAGATGGGACGTGCATGGCGCGAGATCGCGGTGGGAAAAACGAAACGGAAGTGGGACCAATCGCATGATAGAATGGTGATGGGTGCCCTCGGCGGGAGTTATCCCCCCAATTTCGGCTTTCCGGATGGTCAATGCGATGGGGTATGGTGCATGCCCCATCCGAAATGGGGTATGGATGTTCAATGTGATGGGGTATGGTGAATGCCCCATCCAAAATGGGGTATGGATGTTCAATGCGATGGGGTATGGTGCATGGGCACCAAGTTCACATGCCTGATGGGGCATGGGGTATGGGTATGGGAGGTAAGCCCTCATGCAGGTAGCTTAGAAGGAGCTTAATGAGCACATACATATTTATTTATTTGTAATTGGATAGTTTTCTTTATGTGAGTTTACGTGCAACTACTAGTACAATCTTTTTTTATTAAAGAGAAGGGGACTTAATGAGCACATACATATTTATTTATTTGTAATTGAATAGTGACTCTGACTAATTTGGTGGAAACTTATTTATTTATTGTTTATTTTATTAAACTTGGACTTATAAAATTTGGAGAGAGATGAAATAGAAATTTGATGCTTAAAAGATCAAAGTAAAGATTATTCATTATGTTTTAGGAAAATTTTGTAGGAAAATCTAAAGGATGTTTCTCTATATGTTTGATTATCATTTTTAGTAAGTTTATGGGTGTAAATTAATGCATCTCATTTATAGGAATTCAAATCAGGATGTGTTGGAATAGATATAACCAATCATAGTTATAAGCCTAGATCTAGCAGCTATTACTTAGTACTTTAAGCCCTAATTTTTTCTAGTCTTTGCTAGAACTTAGTAGTGTATTTTTCTTATTGTATTATTGCACTAATCCAGTAATTTGTAAACTTTTAACTTGTTGGTTTTTAGCAGGTTGAACAAAAAAGATAAGGAGTCGCTGTCGAAATTTTGTGCTTTAAACCTTCCAAAGCACCTGAGATCCAACCCACTTCCCCCCTTCTTCGTTCCCCCATATTTCCCGGTCAATTTGTAAGCCATTTTGACCAGTTTTGGAGGGTCAAAAGGTGATTTTTCTCTAAAAATTGGTATTGTAATAAATCATAAGTAAAAATAAGTGGGATTACGGCTCCCACAACCCTTCTTCCCCCATTTGGGGGGGAGCTTGTATATATCCATTTATTTGCTTGTGTTCACCAGATGTTACTGCTCCCACCACGAATAACATCCATATGCTAGGTCATTCCCCTCCTCCTTATCAGTCGATTGGGGTAGGTATGTTGAAGGATTCAACCCTTATGGGAGTGTTTCCTTCAGGCCCTCCTAGTACGAAAGTAGCGACCGTGAACATGATTTCCATGACTGGTTATAGTCCTAAAGGCAAAGAAGTTGTTGATTCATCCTCTCTTGGCCCTTATGAAGCACTTTATGATGTTGTTCAATCTGCCTCTGATGTCCAACCAGATGACCTTCATTTGGTAGATTCAGATCCTTACCACTTGCCCTACTGGCTAGAACCCTCTCTTCCCACTCTAGACTATCTCACACAGCATTTTCCTTCGGACGAGTCAATCATGGAGATCATGACTGCGAATGAACCTATATGGGAAGATCACCATCATCGATCTTCTTTTCTTCCCAACACCAGTTCGGTAGGTTTTTACCTTGCATCACCTATCAGTATTGATATTGTCACCCGTCCACAAACGCATGTATTGTTGCAAGACATAGATTCCGAAGGAAATCTTTGCAACATAACTAAGACAACCTCGATTGACATATCAGTCAAGCCTCGAACTATTGAGCATGTTCACGTAGGCCAGAACTGCTCGATGGAGGAAATTGAAAATTTGAGCTCTTTTCAAAGAATTCCATGATATTTTTGCTTGGACTTATGAGGAGATGCCTAGGATTGATCCGTCAATTGTTGTACACGATATTAAAACCTATCCCACGGCTAAACCTTTCCAACAAAAAATATGTCAAGTCCATCCTAGGAAGGTTGCATCTATTAAAGCTAAAGTAGAAAAACTTCTGAAGGCGAGGTTTATTTATCCCATACCCCTGACTGAATGGGTATCTAATATTGTCCATGTGTCCAAGAAGCAGGGCACTATTAGAGTCTGTATTTATTTTCGAGACTTAAATAAGGCTTGTCCTAAGGACAAATTCCCTACTCCACACATCAATAACTGTGCTGAGAGCGTCATCTTTTCTTTTATGGATGGCTTTTCTGGCTACAATCAGATAGAGATTCTGCCCGCCAATCAGCATAAAATGACATTCATTTTCCCATGGGGAACCTTCACTTATTGTAAGTTACCTTTTGGCCTAAATAATGCTAGAGCTACATTCCAACGAGCCATGTCCTATGCTTTTCATGATATCAAGCACATCGTGGAGTCATACCTTAACGATCTCCCTGCTCATTCACAACAATGGGAGGACCATTTAGGGAACCTTAGAGACATTTTCCTTAGGTGTCGACATTATAACATATGGATGAATCCACACAAATGTGTCTTTTGTGTTGAGACTAGATGCCTTCTTTGCTCCGTGGTTTCCAAAGATGGCATCTGGATTGATCCTCTGAAAATTGCTGCTATCTTGGCCTTACCCGCCCCAATAAACATTATTGAGCTCCAAATTTTGCAAGGGAAGTAAAACTTTCTTTGTCTTTTCATGTGCAAATTCGCAGAGAAAACACATGGTTATATGCGTCTCCTGAAGAAGGACACTCCATTCTTCTGGGATGACCAGGCCCAACGACCCTTTGTTAATCTGAAGCATGCTCTGACCCATTCACCTGTGATACATCCCCTAGATTACTCAAAGGAATTTGTCTTGTATGTTGCCGCCTCCACGACTACCATTGAAATGGTTCTAGCACAGGACAACCCCAACGACCAAGAGCACGTGATATATTACATGAGTAAGAGTCTCATTGACTTCAAAACCCATTACTTTCTTGTGGAGAAGTCTTTGGCCATGGTCATTGTTGTTCAAAAATTTTGTCATTACATTCTTCTTCGTACCACAATTGTACTCGTAGATCAAAACCCTGTGTACTACATTCTGACTCATCAAGTACCAGGGGGAAAATATTCCCGTTGGATTGTTATCCTATAGGCATTTGATCTTGAGTTCTCGAAGGATACTTTGAAGAAATCCTTGGTTTTCACGGAGATGATATGTGACCTTCCCTGTGCTTTGACAAAATTTGAGCCCAATGATTCATTCCTGGATGAATTATTGTTCTTGATAAGCACAACTAACCCATGGTATGGAGATTTTATCATATCTCCAAAATCAGAGGTTTCATCCCGACATACCCATGACGATCATTGTTGTATCTGTCACCACGCAAAGTAATATCTCATTTTGAATGATACATTGTACCAACGTGGTATTGATTCTATCCTTTGACGATGCCTTACACATGAAGACGCTGAAATGGTTTTGAATGGTTGCCACTCTGGAGCATGTGGTGATCATATTTTTGGGATGGATACAACCCATAAAATCCTTTGCGCTGGGTATTTCTGGCCTTCGATCTTCAAAGATTGTCATAAGGTGGTTAAGAAATGCCCACCCTGTCAACACTTTTATTCGAAAAAGCACACCCACCCTGCTCCTTTACACCTCGTCATTATAGTTGGCCCTTTTTCCAAATGGGGTATTGATTTTATGCATTGTAAGCCTACCTCAGTTAGGGGGCATGTTTACATCATCATAGCCATGGATTATTTCACAAAATAGGCTAAGGCAATGCTTACATATGCAGAGGATGGTAAGACCGCCGCCCTCTTTTTATTCAACCATGTGATAGATAGGTTTGGAGTCCCACAAGCTATAATCACTGACCACGGATCTCATTTTCGGAATCAAATTATGGTTGAGCTAAGTGCTAAGCTAGGTTTTCTCCATGAAAACTCAACTCTGTATTACCCACAGTATAATGGTCAGGTCAAGGCCATTAACAAAGTTTTGAAAACTATGCTGCATAGGATGGTTGGAGATCACAAATCCAACTGGCACTTAACTCTCTTTTTCGCACTTTGGGCTTATAGGACTTCAGTAAAAATGACAACTGGTTTCACACCCTTTCAGCTGGTCTATGGATTGGAAGCCATCCTTCCTATCGAGTGTCAATTTCTGTCACTTAAACTCACAGTAGAACTTCTCCCAAACAATTCCGTTGAAGAAGATAGATTTATGTACTTGACTAACCTTGATGAAAGAATAAGAGATGCTGCCTTGGCTAACGAGGCACACAAAAAATGAGTCAAGTCACAATATGACAAGTCTGTTCAACCTCGTGTCTTCAATGAAGGTGACCTAGTCCTGACTTATGATCAGAGACATGATAAACTAGGGAAGGGAAAGTTTGAATCCATGTGGTACGGTCCCTTTGTTGTTAGTAAGGTCTTAGAGAAAGGGGCTTATGAGCTCATAGATTATGACAAGATACCCTTCGGGAAACCTCGTAATGGGTTGTACCTGAAGAGGTACTATGCTTCAAACATTTTTGTATGGTAGCTTGTATATATGTACATTTGGCTTTCAGTGTGTTTTGTCATTTTCAATATGGTTTTGAGTTTGATGTCCATAATGTTTATACCATGTTTTGGTTATGCAGATTAGATGGATTTCTACGATTTTGTTGATGGTGCATGCTGTCAAACCTTGAACCTTGCTTCAGCGGCTTGGGTGTTGTATTCCCCAGCTCAGGATTTAGTTAGTTTAGGAGTGGTTTGTATTGGTACGGCTGCCAACAACATCGTCAAGTATCAAGCAGTGATAGGTTTACTCACTAAGGCTACATCTCAGGACATTCATGATTTGGTAGTGTTTATAGACTCTCAACTAGTGGTTTGTCACCTAAATCATGTTTACACTATCAGGAACCCTACAATTCTCTGCCTCTTTCTGAGAGTGCGTCTGTTAGAAAGGTCATTTGATTTCATAACTTATAGGCATATCCCTAGGTCTGATAATATGATTGCTGATTCATTGGAAAATTTCATTCTAGATTGGCATATTTCCCATTCATAACTTGTTAAAATAAAGACCGTCAATCATAAAGTAAAATAAACAGTAGAAAACATGTAAAACTCATGTAAATATAATTCATCCATTTGAAGCACATGCAAACACCAGAACTGTAAACACCAGAGCTGAGTCTATATATATATGTATAAAAAGTGCTTTTTACAAAAAATATGGTCACGAGACCTCATCTAAAGCACTGTGGCTTTTAAAAATACAAAAATCCTGAAGCTAGCTAGCTTTCAGGGATACATCATGCAGACCACTCTAATGGTGCTCATGGTAGCACCTAATGGCCCTTACTACCCTATGTAGCAAGCGACTGAAGCATCTTGATACTCCCACGATATGTCTCTGAAACCTCCTAGGGAGGTCATCTATAGTAGCATCTGGTATATCCAAAGTCATTCGATCTAGGTTCTCCTCCAACTCTGTGAGCTCATCATCGCCTCTATGGACAAAGTGATCTCTTGCTCTCCTGTCCATTGGGGAGGATCCCCCAAGCCGTGCATCACCAACATCTCCATGTAAAATTTAGGTCTTGTTATCATCCATAAAAATCATAAAACATAAAAATATAAAAACATAATCAACATCTTGGGTATTGCTTCTTACCGATGTCACCCCACTGAGTGTTAGATGGTAGTGGTAGGTCGGGATCTCCTTGAAATTCGGTCCCTGCATATGCATAGTCCTCAATCATGAGGATCTAATCACTCAACCAGGGGAAGAATACGACCTTGAACTTGACCCTACCTTCGCCACCTCCTGTGCGGGCCATAATCTCCACCCACTGCAGCATGCGGAGGTCTCTAGCCCTGAGCTTTGTGAATACAACCTGGGGCCTCATGAGGGGTACCCTCTCAAGGAAGAAGCATTCTAGGATGGTCCCATATCCTAACTGCTTCAACTCTCCTTGCCAACATTTCGTCAGTTGATCCTTGAACACAGGTAATAGTGCCTCAGACCAGTTGTATACCGTGGGTGCCATGGCCTCCATGGAATACAACATATGTGCCCAAGATTCCTAGTGGGCCCCTTGTATCCCTGTCACCCTCTGCATAGTAAATAGAATAGTCCGAAGTGGTAGATCCCTCACATCCTTGATTGAGATCTTCTTACTTGACATATTTGTTCCTGGGAAGCAATGGCGAACAATAAACTCCTGTGTAGTTATGTCCCCACCTCGGGAACCAGTCAGAGAAATATGTGCTCCTCATCTAAATAGCCCTGTCAGGAAATAGATATCTTCCACCTCCATAGTCACAATATGGGGTCCCACCTCAAAATACCGTTGTTCTGGATTCCACATCAGTAGGATGTACTCCAGTAAATGTGCATGTGAAACCATGCTAGGAGTGTGGAAAATTTCTAAGAGGACACAACCTCTCAAGTCAGCTATACAACCCGCATCTCTTATGGCATGGGCATTGTCATCATCATGTTGGCTCTCCTTCCAAGTCACCATTTTTTACCAAATTACCTGTCAAAAACCATTAATGAGCCATTTAGAAGCATATTCCACCATTAAAAATGCTTGAAAACTTTTAATTTGACTGGGGCATATGTTTGTTGGACCTGATGTCCGACATTGCTCCTATCCCTTTAGGACAAAGTGGTGCCATTGCCTGAGCAAAACTAAAAAAACCACAGTTCTTATCAGGCACCGCTCTTCCCGTAAAGGCCAGAAGAGGTGCCCACCATGCGTTTTCTAGGGTTTCTCTTAAGGCTCCAAAACCAAACAAAAATTAAAAATGGAAACCATAAGAAGGAAGATGAGGCTTTTAGCTTTTACCTGGTTCTAACGATGTGGAAAACGGATGGGTGATGGCTCCACAATCTCCGATTGAAATATGCACTCCAATTCTCCCAAAATCCTCTCCAAGGTTTGGTAAGTGGTAAATGATTTGGTTTTTACTATTTACTTAGCTTTTATAGCATATTTTTAGGGTTTTTTATATCATTTTAATATTTTTAAATCATTTTTATCAAAAATACCCTTTTACATAGTTTATAAAAGTCATTTTAAATATTTTTGGAGACTAATAGCCTTTTTAAAATTCTTTCAGGGACAGAAATAAACAGTATTGTCTATGGGGAAGTTCATTTTTGACTTTTTCGTACTTCTAAAAAATGGAAAAGGTCATTGAGCATTCATTTCGACACTTTGATCACGCTCCCAAAACCTAGTATCAAAGTTTCAAGTTTTTTTCTGATTCTTTTTAGGCTCGTAAAACTTGTTCATCGCACAAAAGAAACCTATTGGATTCTTCTTTAAACTCTTTTTGGACTCCCTAAATGTGAAAATATTGTCGAGGGCACTTGTATTTTTCACGCTCATAAAATTACTTGAAGAGTCATCTTTTCGACGGTATTTTATCTCTTTTTCTGTTCGGATTGACTATTTATGAAAAAGGACCCTTTGGAGTCTTCTTCCGTCTTCGTTCAGACTCTTTAAACATGAACAATACCGAGTTAACTTTCATTGGACTCGTTAAGCTAAACACTGAGAGACCCTCTTTTGGGAAAGAACCCCTCCTTTCTCAGGTTCACAAAACATATGAGAATGGACTTGTCTTCAGACGAGCTACAACGAGTGTTTGTTACCCTCTTTGAACTCGTAAAAATGAAAAAGAGGCACTCATCAAACGTGATGGGAAAATTAAGGGAAGGGAATCAATTCATTTTGCAAATAAAATGGTAGTTTGTCGTCACCTTTGAACATGGCACCTATCTACATTTCATTCAGTCAATTGGGAATTTAACTTGTCTCTGAGTCGATTCGCTTTCATGAGTCATGTCACTCTTTGAGTCTTTCAAATAATGCATTGTCCAATGTCGCATTATGTACCGCCTCGTCGTGTCAATGCTGCCAAGTCTATTGTTGTGCCGCCTGATGTTCAAAGGGAAGTTGAAAGTTTACCTTTGCAGTCAAAACAACCTTTGTGTTAGTACCTTTTGAGTCAGTCCTATGGTTACATTATCTACAACATTCCAAAACTTTGTTCTGAGTTTCATGTCGTCGATGTGGGATTCATCATGGCCCTCCTTTGACGAGACTATTCCTGTCGACATCAGCTCATCATCCAGGAATTAGTCTTAGAAACAAGTTTAGTACCTTGATATTTGTATGCCTCAATGACAGATTCTCTCGCTCTTGACATAGGTCACATCATTGACCTTTGATCGATAGAATTGACTGAGTGTTCAACATCAAATCATCTATTCACACTCAGGAGATTATACTAGGGTACCTTGGGAGTCATTGACATCAATGGCGATTTCCCTCGCATTTGTTAATGGTTCACATCATTGACTAACAATCAAGTGGTTTCTACCATGTTAGACTTCAAATCATTGTAATCACATGGATAGAATCATACTTTGTGGAAGACGAGACAAAGACCCTAGGTACTTGTTAAAATCACTCATAGATTTCTCCCCGGGTTGCGATGGATTATATTGTATGAAGTCCCAACATGGATCCACATTTGTATGGTCATGGTTGTGCTCGAATTTGTGTTCATTTGACATAGATCTACAATGTATTTCTAGTAGCTATCTTCCAAGTTTGAGTCCTCTATCACATGGATCTATGATGTATTCTAGTAGCCATGTTTGTTAATCTCTCTCATGGATCTGCCTTGTATTGGTCTGCAACCATGGTGATGACACATTTCTGCATGATTCAAAAGTATTGATGTATTGCAGATGCCTGGTTGATGATCTCTGATCAAGTCGATTCTTTCCTCGAAGTGATAACTTGCTCTTCAAAACTCTCACCTATCATATCCCTCTAGCATCATGCTTTGGGGGGCATTTTATTTCACATAAATCTTGTCATCATCATGTGATGAGGTCCCAAACATCCGTATTTTCCCTGAATCCCAAGTTTTGAAGTGAAAATACTGGCCCAGACATCAATCATGCATATGAAAATCCAGCACTGCTCCTGCCTTTAAGTCAATAAGCGTTACCTTCTTCAACAACACCTTTAATCTTTTGACAGTAGGCAGTTCCACCGCCTTTACCTCTTGTTCAAGGCACGGTTTTTCCCTATCACTGCTTCATCATAGTGAGGAAGAAGCGGTGCCCTTGGTAAAAAGTGAAAAAGAGAGGTTTCCACAAAAGCTTCTCGAAGGAAGGCTTCATGGCACCCTTATCCCTACACCTGAGGACCAACTAGACTCGAGATCCATCCTTCTGGGATCTCCTATCCACCTCACCCACCATTTACTCAACCATCCCTATCCTCCCAAGGCCTATAAAAGTAGGCTCATATACATGGTTGAGAGAGAGCAAAGTTATGTTGTTACATTGACAGTTTGGCCTAAATCAGTAGGGTGAGCATAGAGGGAGCAAGTTGGAGCTTTTGGGGACAAGATATTGGCACTGTGAAGGAGCATATCGACACTAAGGAAAAGGTTGTAAACTTCTTCTTCATTCTTTAATGAAAAATTGGTTCCTTTCCCATAAAGTATGTTGTGTTGTTATCATGTATTTTATTGTTGGATTCCTTAGTCATTAACATAGAATAGTGGATCATATTCTGGTGCTTTTTGATCTTGTTTGTTGGTTTCATGTGATCATGCAGGTACATCCATGAAGAGCTATAATCACAAAAAATAGCTACACTATCCCATCAAAGAGACTCATTCAGGATCTCCACCTATTCTAGGGAAAGTCTTTCAATTATGTTGTGAATTATTTGTTGTAGATATGAACTTTTTTGACTAGAGGAATAGGTCTTGTTTGCAAGAGGTGCATTTTTCCTAGCTATAGTGGCACATCATCCATTTTGGATCTTATCCTTATACAGTGATGATAAAGATATATGGAACACACATGACGATATACCTTGAGAGAGAAAAGATTAAAATCCAAGGAGTATGTTGCTAGGTTTTCACTGCTTCAACGCTGGGTTACCAGATTTGATTTTAAGGGTTGCTTTGTGCTCCCTTATTTGTCGAATCTTGAGTTGTGCTAAGTTGTGACCTGCAGACTATGTGGTGTTTCTCTTGCAGAGTTGTGACCTAATGCATCCGACCCATGGAATGTGTGGTGTCTCTCCTATTTCCATGATGGGACACGACTTTATGAAGCTAACCTGTGACTGTATTAGGTTGATCCAAGACCATTTTTCTACTGAAAATATAGCCCGTGTTCATTTCTGTGGGCTACTCTTTGACTATTAGCTTTGGCGTCATCCCTCTAGGGATGCTAAACCTTATTTGTGACTGTGTAAGGTGTATCCTAATGGATTGTGACTATGTATGATCTCTCCTAGATGGGCCATGGACTGTGATAACCTCCCTCATCCTTAAAGTGGATTGTTGTAATCTATCCTAGCTAGGCCATGGATAATTTGACCTTACCTTTCTGTACATGACTTGTTTGGTGTTAATTATGCTAGAGAGAGTTGTGATATTTTAAGGTTGATTAGCTGTATTTTGGGATAAATATCACTGCTAATATCTATATCTATTTGAATTGATCCAGGAGCTAGTTTAAGCTATATTTCTCCTAATTTAGTAGAAAAGTGTAAGCTTCCAGTTGAAAAGTTTGCAAGATCTTGGTTAGTTCAGCTAGCTACTAGTGCAAAGAGAAAGGTAATTAGCTTTGTTAAGAATTGTGCAGTAACTTTGGATCAGTTTGAAACCTTTGTTAAATTCAATGTGCTACCTTTAGGTTCATATGATATATTAATTGGTATGGATTGGTTATAGAAGCATAGGGTGGTATTGAATTGCTTTGATAAAACCTTTACTTGCATAAATAATGACGAAAAGTTAATAAATGTAAGGGGAATCCCTAGGAAAACAACCATCAGATAGATCTCTGCTCTGCAGCTTAAGAGAGCTGTTGGGAAAGGCTGTAAGGCTTATGCAGTAACATTAATCGATGAAGAAAACATTAATAACAAGGATAAATTGAAATTGGAAGATATTCTAATTCTAAGGGAATATTCAGATGTATTTCCGAAAGAAATTTCGGGACTGCCTCCGAAACAGGAATTATATTTTACTATTGAGCTGGTACCTGGTGCAGTGCCTAGCTCAAAAGCCCCTTATCGGATGAATATACTAGAATTAAATGAACTTAATTCACAGTTAAAAGAACTTATTGATAAGAACTACATTAGACCTAGTGTGTCTCCCTGGGGGGCACCTGTCATCTTTGTTAAGAAGACGGATGGAACTCTACGATTATGTATAGATTATCATCAATTAAATAAAATGACTATCAAGAACAGATATCCATTACCTCGCATAGATGATCTGTTTGATCAGCTACGTGGAGCCACGGTGTTTTCAAATATTGATTTACGGTCTGGATATCACCAAGTCCGAATCAAAGATGAAGACATCTTTAAAACGTCCTTTAGAACTTGATATGGACATTACGAGTTTGTCGTTATGCCCTTCGGGCTTACTAATGCTCCAGCTGTTTTTATGTGTCTGATGAATAATGTAATGCACAAATATCTAGATAAATTTGTGGTCGTATTTATTGACAACATCTTAATTTACTCAAAATCTGAAGAGGAACATAAAGAACACTTAAAAATTATCTTGCAAGAGTTACGAGAGCATCAACTTTTTGCAAAATTTAGTAAATGTGACTTCTTTAAAGATAAAATCCAGTATTTAGGTCATGTGGTGACTAAAGAAGGAATTTTGGTTGACCCCAAAAAGATAAAGGCAATCAAATATTGGCTAGTCCCAAAAGACGTAACTGACGTCTGATCATTTATGGGGATTACCGGTTATTACCGGAGGTTCACCGAAGGGTTTTCAAGAATTGCAAACCCTTAAGAATTGCTGACCCTAATAAAGATTTTATAGTATGTACTGAAGCATGCACTGATGGTTTAGGTGGAGTATTAACTCAGGAAGGACATGTCATTGCTTATGAGTCTAGGAAACTGAAGATTCATGAGAAAAATTATGCGACCTATGACTTAGAGTTAGCTATTGTCATACATGCCTTAAAGATGTGGCGTCATCATTTAATTGGAAGGAAGTTTATATTAATGACGGATAATAAAGGATTGAAATACCTGTTAGATCAACCTAACTTGAATGCTAGGCAAGCTAGGTGGCTAGCTTTTCTAAGTGAATACGATTTTGAAATTCAACACATTAAAGGAAAGGCGAATAAGGTTGCTGATGCATTAAGTAGAAATGCAAAGCTGAATTGTACAGTAGCCATCAACACTTATACAACAGACTTGGAAGAACAACTTGAAGCTGGAATAGAACAAGATGAAAATTACCAAAAACTACAAGCAAAAGTAAAAGAGAATTTAATAGAAAGTCTAAGTATAGGTACAACTTGAATGAAAAAGGATTATTACTGTATAAAGACAGATTATACGTACCTAATGTACCTAAGATTAAGCTGTTAATTTTAAACGAAATTCATAAAACTCCTTATTCAGGGCATCCAGGTTATCATAAAACTATAAGCATGCGAAGAAAGGATTATTTCTGGCCAAACATGAAAAATGAACTGGCAAAATATATTGCTAGATGCTTCGAATGTCAGCAAGTAAAAAGTGAACATCAGCATCCAGCTGGGCCACTTCAGCCATTTCCTATTCCTAGCTGTAAATGGGAGATAATTAGCCTTGATTTTGTTATGGGTATTACCTAGAAATCAGAACTTAAACAACTCAATAATGGTAGTGGTTGACAAATTGAGTAAAGAAACCCATTTTATACCTTTAAAAACTACTTATAAAGCTGCAAATATTGCTGGTATTTTCTTAAAACAAAATTTTCGGTTGCATGGAATACCAAAGGCGATAATTTCAGACCGAGACCCTAAATTTACAAGTAATTTTTGGAAAACTTTGTTTAAAGGATTAAATACTACGTTAAACTTTAGTAATTCTTTCCATCCTTAAACTGATGGACAGACTAAAAGAGTAAATTAGGTATTGGAGGATCTACTCAGAATGTACGTAAAGGAGAAGCCAGGTAAATGGGAAGATTATTTACACTTGGGAGAATTTGTTTACAATAATCATTATCAAGCTTCAGCTAGGTATAGTCCTTTCGAAATTCTATATGGAAGGAAATGCAATAATCCCATCTCTTGGAGTAATCCAGTGGAAAGGTTAGTATTAGGACCTGAATTATTGAAAGAAATGGAGTTAATTGTAAAACAGGTACAAGGTAATTTGAAAATTGCGCAAGATCAACAGAAAAGTCAAGCAGACCTTAAATGAACTCCAAAGGAGTTCCAAGTAGGTGAACATGTTTTTATTAAGGTGAGACCCAAAAAGAGTTCTCTGAGGCTGGGTAGCTGTGCCAAGCTAGCCCCTCGATATTGTGGTCCTTTTGAAATACCTTCAAGGATAGGACAGGTAGCATATCAGTTAGCTCTACTGCCAAATCTAAGAGTTCACAATGTTTTTCACATTTCTGTATTAAAAAACTATGTACATGATACTACTCATGTTATTAATTGGAATGATGTGCAGGTGGAACCCGAAGGAGATTTTTTGGTGGAACTGGATTATATCCTCGAACGGAGGGAGATCTCGCTTCAGAATTGCACCATTGGTCAGGTGAAGGTGCAATGTAAGCACCTTAATCCAGAGGAAGCCACCTGGGAATTGGAAAGTCATATGCGGGATGCATATCCAATTCTATTTCATGGGAACTCTGAGGGTGAGGAATAAATAACATCGAGGACGATGTTATAATTTAAGGGGGTATGTATGTCACATGCCCCAATTTGCAAAAACAATTTAATGTTATTTGAGGAACATTGTGTTATATTTTATGCTAAGTTTGTAATTGATGACCAAGTGGGGTCAAGAATAATTAATGTAATTTAGAATATTTTATTTATAAATAAATAAATGATGAGACAACAACTTAGGGAAGTTGTTAAAAGAGTGTTTACTGGTCACTTGGTGGAGGAAACTGGGTGTAGAGTACACTTACAAGTGGCAGCATCCTCAAAATACTTCCAACTGTTGCAGGTGGCAACTTCCCTATATTTGTGGTCATGATTCCCCAATAAAGTGGAATTGGAGCAGGTGGCTCATTAAATGAAAACTGACATAGAAGACCTAGGCATTTCTATAAAATTTCCCATTGAAGACAACTGAGGCTGCTCATTTATGAGAGGTGATCATTCAGAGTGAATGAATTTACTCATGAGAATTTTGATGGAGGGGATTACTGACATGAGTTTGAGGGGTTAATTGCTGAGACTGAACTTATTGCAGCTATTAGGATGAAGTTCTTACTGCTGTGAGAAGATTTGAATTACTGAGGTAATTGGACCAGTTAGGTGATAGAAGGTCTTAAGGACATATCCTTCACCTAGTACTCTACTAGGAGGACCAGGAACAGGCTTGGGGGTCATGAGGAAGTGTAGTCTAAGCTTCCTCCAGGAGTTGGTTGGGAGGAACAACCTCCTTAAGCTGTTGTCGCCTAATCATTGACATTTTCTATTTGTTTTGATGTTATTTTATTTAATTACTGTCTTCAGTAAAATGTTTACTAGAATTCAAATACAGGCAATAGTAATTAATTAGGGTTTATGAAGAAAAGGTAACTGTGTATTGTTGGACTTAGTAATTGGCAGATTATGTTAGAAATAGTAGTAAATATGTTAAATGAGAAATAAATAGAATTATAATTTCATACTGTATTTTTCCACGCCTGGCTCAGGCAGTACTCTAGTACAACTGGGTGTTTACGTAGATATGATGATTCTTTTTACTCTGAAGGAAAAATGTAGCTAAATTCTGCTCTAGTTTGCTTATGATTTATTCTGTAAAGAAGTAGTAAATAATGTATGTATTAAATGTATTTACTTCAGATAAGAACTGAACATAGGTATGTAAAAACATTTAGTAATCATACTACTTATAGAACTATTTTTAATACTAGTATTCTTTATAAAACACAAAACTTATAGTTTAATACATAAACATAGATATAGTAAACAGACTATCATCTAGGGTTTAGGTTAAGATAATTTTCAAAATAATTTTATAACAATTGATTTCCAGACAATATGTGTCTCTGATTTAAGACAGAAGTTTCTACTGTAACCTAAATACAACTACCTAGGTTATTAAAAGATAAACTTAATCCTATTCTCAAGCTTTCAGTATTTACTCTAAATCTTCCTTTATAAGAATCAAAACAACTGTAAAATTTATTAAAGGAAAATAATAAAATAGAGCTAAGAATTTTCCTTGTAAAATTTATTCTTTCACCAAACTGAAGGGTATACTTAAAAACTTACCCTTATGAACCCAAACAGAGTAATAATAGTACTCTTAACACGGTAAAATTTCCATGATGCATTGCACTATAAATCCTTTTTAATTTACCTGATAATAATTTAAAATAATACATTAACCATTTATTAGAAATGAAATCAAATAGGAAGAAAATGGCTTATTGCCTTTAGAATTACAGGTTAAGACTCAGGCCTGTCCAAATATTAACCAAAAACAAAATAACATTTATCAAACAGTAACCATACTTTACTGACAGGTGAAAACCCTGAATTCATTTACAAGTCTTAACTAATTAACAGTCTTTCTTTACCTTCTAAAATCTATTTTAAAAACAAAAAAAAAAATTAACCAGACCAAGGTCAATAGCCTTGTAGGGATTAGAGCTCAGCTGTATAGAAAGTAGTTAAAGAAGTTACATTGTTCAGGCCGTAAAGGTAGAGAATTAAAAACCAGTTTCCATCACGACTACTAGAGCCTTCATCATCCCTGCACAAAGTACCCTCTAAGGGTTTTGAAATCTATACAGAAAGCAAGCAAGCATTGAAACTCTAAGCTAACAGGTAACCGAGGTCGTGCCTTTTCAACCGTAAGAACCAAACTTCCAACAATCACATTATGCAGGAAGAAACCCTTGTTTCCAATCGAGGCTTACCAATTTGTATGCTTAAGTGAAACTAAAGGGTAAGCTCACTTCCACCTACCGAGCTAGAGCCGGGAGAAGGACCTGCAAGTTACAAACCTTTTATGCATTACAAAACCTTCTTAAAATTGGTAAAAACCTTTTGTAAAAATTAATCTAAAAATGAAATGAGGGTAAGTCTTTACCTGCTATAGTTTTGAGTTGAAGCTGAGGTGAAATGGCCACCCTAGGTCATGTTGGCACCGTGCCGAAAGACAAGAAGACTTTGAGTCACCATTGCGAAGGAAAAACAAGAAAATTGACTCAACTAGACGAAGATATACTCCTGGCCGAAGCTCTGATTTTTCAGTTGCAGGTTCAAGACAAGCACAACCCTCGAGCCCTGAAGAAAAACCAATATACACACTCACTGTAACTACTTAAACCATTAAAAAGACCAAAAACCACTCAAGACCTCTCTCAAACAATCACACCAATTGTTTAGGGAAGCAAGCTCCAAGCTTGAAGGTAGTTACAGATCTCCCATGGCTAAGAGCTCTCAGCTCGGCCAACAAGACGGAGGAACCTTCGGTCTGCAAAGAAAATGTGTAGGGTTTGGAGTTTTAAGTCAACCCATGTGTGGATGAAACTATCCCACGTGTCTTTCCAAATAATTTCTCCAGCGTGGGTAAGTTCTATAGTCAGCGCTGCAGCAAAGTGATTTACAATCAAGCCATTGATTATTATAAACTATACTTTGTTTATGATTTCCAATAATAGATATCATTGCCATGGAGATTAACGATACATAGGTTATAAAACATAATCTTAAGTTATGAAGTAACCCATAGGCCTTGTCTCTTTTTAAATAGATTCTTTTGCTAACTTCTTGTGCCAAGACTTTTTATAAAGATATTTCAAGTCTACAAATCAATTTGCATGAAGATTTAGTCATAGCTAAGGGTGCACTCAGGTTTTAAAGTAAAAGATACATATAAAAGGAATAAAGAGTACATCCTTTATAACATGAAAAACATATAATGAAAAACCTAGATTAAGGTAAAATGGTATACATCTTTGGATTTAAGTCATAGGAGTTTTAGAGTAACTCTTTTTCAGCAAAAATAATCTAGGATGATGGATTAGGAATTTATGAAGTAGATCTTGTATATGATTCATTTTATTGATGCTCAAAACTAGAATCTAATGTATGCTTCAACTAAGCAAAGGAAGGAGTAGTATAATTGCATCTTAGTTAAAATCCAGATCAAGTTTGCTTTCAACAAAAGTATATGGTGTTCTTGAACTCAAATCGAACAGTAATTTGATTGTTTACTTTAGCATAGTATCTGCAATGCATTTTATAACTATGCTGGTGCAGTTTGTTATACTTTTATTATGGAGTTGTAATGACAGAAAAATATTAACTTTACCTCCTTGAAGACAAGCAACATAATAAACATTTTCTAAGACTAGCATCTTAATCATGCTAGGGAAGTAGCTTCTCGACGTGATTTTAAATAACACCCTACTGGATCTTACATTTACCTGCTAAACCTGAAAGGAACCAATAGTCCAATTGAGTTAGCCGAACGCTAAGTAAGCCCTGATCACATACAAGAATTTTTACCTACTTGACAAAAGATAAACATCAATACAGCTAGCAGCAGCAAAATGCAAGTCCTTTTCTAACTCTGATAGAATTACAGCTGTTAAGTCATTAATAGCACTAACACAAGTTTTCAAGATTACACCTTTTAGTTACAGGTTCTTTTAAAGAAGCAATCCCATGTTCATTTATAAACTGTTTCATTTCCCGCTAACCTTTAACAGGTACTTAGCTGCGACTATAGACATTTTATGTCACTTGAAAAATTTTAAATTTTTACAAATTTTTTGGATATTACATCTTGTCTCTTCAGAGATGCAATCATTTTCATCTTCCATTCTAAATAGTTTGTGAATAGGGTGAGAAGAGGAATTGATGAATCCAGAATTGATGAATCCATTTGAAGTTGTACCTACAAAAAACACAAAAGGTGAACCGTAAGGTTGACAGCCTGTACATTTAAGGTTTTCATCACACCCAGCATAGTTGATCAAGCAAGCTTGATCAACAATTCCTTAACTTGGGGTATTAAGTGGTAAACCTTCTGCTTTTGGTGCAGAGCTAGAAGGAGCATTTTGCTCAAAAATGATCCAGTACGAGATCTGAGGAGGAGAAGTGCCTTGTCCACCGAGGCTCTGATACCATATTAAATTGAGCACATAGATCTGTGGACAAACACACAACTCATAGGATATATCACACAATTTACTCAGTTATTGAAGAATGAAACAGTGCAAAAAGGCTTGCAGCTATGAATTCTTTTTATTAATCAAAGTGTAATTAGATAATAATTACAATGAAGTACAATGGCTTAAATATCCACATGCAATTCGAATCCACATGAGGAAATTCGAATTGATTAGACTCTACTTGACTGTAGGTTACTAAGACCTTGTCTAAATCATTGTCGGAGGACCCAATAGTTAACTGACCTTGTCTAAACCCTTACCAGAGTTCAACAAATTTCTAAAACACAACTCAAGTGTCTAATTCAGTGTTGATTGAGGCTAACTGACTGTGCTAGTTGAGAAATGCGCCTCTTTTGCATGCAGCCATGCAAACCTAGCGCTAACTGAATGTAGAGGACTAGAACTAATTGTAACTGACTCCTAACTGAGCTTGACTAGTCACCAACTCAACTCAACTGACCTTGGTTGGTATCGGCACTCCCAGTGGCTCCTAAATTGTAGGGATTGGTCTAGGAGGCTCCTAAACTGATCCTTGTAGGTGCAATCAGTGGCAGTGGGACTCAATTAGTGTTCCCCACACTTTAGTAACTGAAACAAGTGTCCCAATTAGGCCAAGTGGACCCAATGGTGCTAGTGACTAAAAATAGACTGGATGGACTCCCGATTTAGACATGACTCCTGATTTAGACATATGACCAAATTGGACAAGGGAGGATTAATAATCCTAACACCTCCAAGTTAGTTGTTTTTTCAGTGATTTTCATGAAGTGTCGTCATGGAAGTGTCAACATGCGACAAAATCATGGGAAAGTGGTCACAGGCAGAGATGTGTCATTTTGAGCTATAACATTGCCTAAAATTCTTTGGTAGGCATGTTATAAAATACATACTAATTGTCTCCCACTTCCATTTCGGAATGGGTAGTGGCTGCAACAGTCCTACTTGATGTTGATGTTCTGCCTTAACTTGCTGACATTCAAAACATCGAGCTAAGTATTCTTCCAATTCCTTCTTCATATTTTACCAAAAGAAGTCCCTCCTGATCATAGTGATCATCTTCTGGTATCCAGGATGCCTTGAATACAGTCTTTTATGTAGCTCATCCATGACTGTAAGTTTAGTTTTTGTTATGTTTGGTATGTACAACCTGTTTTTATGCAACAACAGTCCTTGTTGGTTTAAGCTGAAATCTGTTTTGAATTGATTTTGTTCATTTTTAGGAGTCTTTTATTTTAAAATATGATATTCTCTATAAAAAAATTCAGCGCTTGGAATTTGATTTTCCAGATCAGATTCATAGTCGCTGCTTGCAAATAGTAAATTTGCATGATGAATTAGAGCATCTACCACTTTATTTTATTTTTCTTTTATATGTTTGATTTCAAAATCATATTCGCTTAAAAAGGACAACCATTTGGTATGTATTGCATTCAAATTTTGTTGTTCAAATAAGTATTTAAGACTTATTTTATCTGTCATAAGTATAAATTTTCTCCCAATTAGGTAATGTCGCCACATTTTTAAGGCGTGAATTATGGAAGCAAGTTCTAAATCGTGTGTTGCATAGTTTTTCTTATGTTCTTTTAATTTCCTGGATTCATATGCCACAACAAAATTTTCTTGCAATAAAACTACGTCTAGCCCTTCATTGCAAGCATCAGTACACACAACGAAATCCTTGAATGGATCATCAATCTTTAAGATCGGAGTGCTAGTTAATAGGTGTTTTAGTTTGTTAAATATTTCTATGCATTTTTCAGTCCATTCGAACTTTTTACCTTTCTTTTGTAAGGAAGTTATGGGGTAGGAAATGTTAGAGAAGTCTTCTATGAACTTTCGGTAGTATCCGGTAATCCCCATAAATGATATGATGTCAAATACGTTCTTGGGAACTAACCATTCCATGATGGCCTTTATTTTGTCTGGATTGACTGAGATTCCATCCTTGGACACTACGTGTCCAAGCTACTGAATCTTATCTTTAAATAAATCACATTTACTGAATTTTGCGTAAAGTTGTTGTTTTCTTAGTATTTGCAAAACTATCCTTAAATGTTCTTCATGTTCTTGTTCATTTTTAGAGTAGATTAGTATGTGGTCGATGAAGACAACCAAAAACTTATCTAGGTATTTGCTTAAGATGCTGATCATTAAACACATGAATGCAATAGGTGCGTTTGTCAACCCAAAGGGCATTATGACAAAATCATAGTGACTGTAACGGGTCCTTAGTGTTGTTTTAAATATATCCTCGTCTTTTATTTGTACTTGATGATAACCACATATTAAGTCTATATTTGAAAAGATCGTTGCTCTGCGGAATTGATCGAATAGATCATCTATCCAAGGGAGTGGGTATCGGTTTTTCATAGTCATTTTATTTAACTGTTGATAATCTATACATAATCTTAATGTTCTGTCCTTCTTTTTTACAAACAAGACTGGTGCTCCCCAGGGAGAGACACTAGGTCGAATGTACTTTTTATCGATTAGTTCCTATAGTTGTCATGATTTCATTTCTATTTGTTCTATTATATTCATTCAGTACAGAGATTTCGATGCTAGTACTGCTCTGGGTCTCAGATCGATCATAAAGTCTCTGTCTCTTTTCGAAGGAAGTCTAGGGACTTCTTCCGGAAAGATGTCTTCAAACTCCTTCAAGACTGGTACGTCTTCTAGTTTAAGTTTATTATTATTCCCATTATAATTCATTATATCGACTGCAAACACTTTGCGTCCTTTTCTTACAGATATTTTCATTTGTAATGCAGAGATTTCTCGGATGGTCACCTTCCTAGGGATCCCTTATACTTTTATATTATCTCCATTATCGTCAGTACAGGTAAAAGTTTTATCAATACAATTTAACACCACTTTATGTTGCTATATCCAATCCCTTCCTATTAATAAATCATAGGATCCTAATGGCAGAATATTTACATTAACATGTGTAAGGAAATCATTCATCATCAATTTACAATTTCTAACAAGACTAATAACTTTCCATTTTGTACCTGTGGCTAGCTATACTAGCCACGATTTGTCCAAATTTTTAGGTACCGATTTGCATAATTCTACTATTCTAGGTGATATATAGCTCAGGCTTGCACCTGGTTCAATTAAAATAGAGATAGGTTGGTTGTTTATCATACCTTCAATTTTGACCATATAAGTCTAATGGTCTGCTTGCCGATTTTCCAATGCAGCACAGATTCCAGGCATACTCCTTTCCATGTCCCCAACTGTAACTGCTTCTTGTATAGAATGAACATTAGAATTCATTTTTCTTACTGGACAATCTTTAAAGTAGTGTGGCCCTCCACACTCCCAACATTTTAAGGGCTCTTTTTGTGTTGAATTCTTTTTAAGGACAATTGAAGGTTTTTTTATTGCAAAATTTGGGGTTTAAAGCATTTGTAGTTATTACCCTGATATCCCCTATAGTTATTTCCTGTGTTTTTATGGAACTTATTCTGCTTCTTTCTAGGATCAAAATGATTTGGCCTTTTATTTTTCCAATTTGGTATACTTTCCCTTTTATTCTTGTTTTGGTCATAACAAAAGTTTGCCTTCCTCATCGCTTCCTCTAGCGTCTTTGGGTTGTCATACTCAACATGTTCTTCAAACATGATGGGAAAACAATCAAGGAACAACAGTTTTTTAGGTTTCTCATCAATTATATAAGGAACATAACAAAGCAGACTTAAAACTTACTGTAGTGTCTCTTCATAGTCATGACTCCTTGCCTTAATTCATAAAAAAATTTGGACTTATCTTCATAATATTTCTCTGATAAGTACTTTCTTTTAAAAATATTCTTAAATGTTTTCCAAGTTACATATATTTATGTTACCCCCTTAACCTTCTTTATATCTTTCCACCATATATCTGCCTTTCCCGTCAGATTATAGATGGCCATTTTAGCCTTTAATCCATCATAGTAGTTGTATATCTCAAAATACTTTTGTCATTCCAGAAAACCAGGATTCTTCCTCTTCTCCCTTCTCAATTTCCCCATTAAACATGGGTGGTTTAATTTTCTTAAACTCCCCAGAGATCTCCCCATAGGGTTTGCATTTCTTTTTCTTTTTTTTTATCGTCACTGCTTTCTCTTGACTCTTTTTGTTTTCAGTGACGTTTAACTGACTCTTCACTGGAAGTTTCAAGTTTATGGTTGGAAAATTCTAGCTTTCTGCCCTTACTCTTGTAAGGTGCAATTTTAAGTATTTCTTATTTAGATTCCTTATTTTTTTTCTTTTTTTATCGTTATGGATATTAGCTAACATAATAGTATTTAGTTCTTCCCGAGCCTTTAGAATTTGCTCATTATATTCCTTAACTTTTCTTAATTCGGACCTTAACTCTTTCATAGTTCCTTGTAATTCAGATTTATTATCTTGACTGTCATTTAAGTCTACCCAAATTTCCCCATCCCTTAAGTTTCCCTCTACACGATTTAAAATATTTTCTAGGTGAAGTTCTTATTCTGTAGACATCTCAACGTCTGCCATGTATCCTGCGATATATAGTTATTCTTCTCCTTGTTGTTTGTAAGAGAATTTAACCAAAATAAAAATAGAAGTTAGTTTTATGTTTTTGTAGTAGTTCTAGTGTTGAGCCAATTCAGGTCTAGTGCTGTAACCATGCTCTGATACCATTATGTAACACAACTCAAAAATCCATAATAAAAAAATTTCTTTTTATATAACATATCTCTAAAGACACATTATTAAAGTCCCTAATTGTAATAGGGAATTATTAAAGTCCCTAATTGCATATTCTTGGAATTACTTATTGATTCAACCTTTCTTCAATCTTAGAACCCAGTTCGGACAATTAGACTTCCATTCATTTAACTGCTTAAATCCTGATTTTCTAAGTTTACATTTCTTTCCGCAGTGATCATTCCACAATGACCATTCCACAATTATCGTCCTGCAATGATCATTCTGCAATTTAGACTTCCGCAATGAACCTTCCACACTGATCATTCCGTAAGGACCCTTCCACAAATGAATATTGCAGATTTTGGGTATCCATTAAACTATAAAAAAATTAACCTTCTACAAATATCCTCTGTAATGACCCTTCCACAAATGCGGATTGTAGATTGCGGGTCTTATAAAAAAAAACCTTCCGCAATGATCTTTCCACAAGGACCCTTCCGCAAATGTGGATTTTGGATTGTGAATCTCTATTAAACTATAAAAAAAATTAACCTCCCGCAATGATCCTTCCACAATTATTATTCGACAATGATCATTCCGCGAGGACTCTTCCACAAATGAGGATTGCAGATTGCAGGTCTTATAAACAAAATTAACCTTCTGCAATTAGCCTTCTGCAATGATCATTTCACAATGATCATTCTGTAAGGACCCTTCCGCAAATGCGGATCGCAGATTGCGGGTCTTCATTAAACTATAAACGGAATTTACCTTCTGCAAATAGCCGCCTGCAATGATCCTTATGCAAATGCGGATTACGGATTGCAGGTTGTATTTTTAACGTTTTAAAAAAATATCCCTCCATAATTTACCTTTTGCAATTGCATATTGTGGATTGCGGGTTGCAAATTTAAAATTTTAGAATTATTCTCCCACAATTCACCTTTTGCAATTGTAGATTGCAGATTACAGGACACATTTTAACTTCTTAGAAATATCCCTCTGTAATTTACCTTCTGCAATTGCGGATTGTGGATTGAGGGACGTATTTCAACTTCTTTATGGAAATATGCTTCCTCAAACCTATTTTGCAAACTTGGCTTTCCACAACGTTTCCTTTGTAGTCTTAGTCTTTTTGCAACTCAATCTTTCCACAATATTATTTCCTTCACCAATTCCCTTTCTGCAATTGCCTTTCCACAAGATTCTTTCCTTCCGCAATTTCCTTTCTGCATGATTCTTTCCGCAATTACGGATTGTGGGTATCCAATTTTTGATTTCCAAAAAATGACTTCTGAAAGCACGCGACCACAATGGTCCTTTCCGAAATCGAATTTCATATTGCAGATACACCTTCCCACTTTTCCAAAAAATGGGCTTCTGCAATTTTCCTCCCGCAAGTATCTTTTTCCGCAATTCCTGAGAATCGTCGATTTCTTATGGAATGTTTCCTAGTCGTTGATATTTTATCAAGTGCGGAACTTCAATTTACTTTGTGTATCGCTTATCTCCTGTGCACGTTCACCTAGTGATCTCTTTCCCTATTGCCGATCCATCTTTTCTCCTTTAATCTGGATCATCCAATCTTTGTCGAATGAATGTACTCTCTGCAATCTTGTGTTGATTGATATTGTAGTTATGCTTGGATATTTATTTGTTTCAATCAATGGTTTCCATCCTTCAATGGGCATACTATCTTGAGTAAGTTGGTAATATTATTTTAGATCTGATTACTAAACTTTATTAATTCTTGGTGGTCATCTATGATGGCCTTATTACCAGGCATGGTAAGAAAGATTCGCTGCTGCAAATAGTTAGGGTGTCTTGATTTAATTGTAATGTGGATTGAATGGTTCCCATAAAATCCGTTTGTTTAACTGATAAAGTAATGATTGATAGGATATTTGTAGACATGTAATTTGTTAGCTGAATAAGTTATAATTATTTAAATTGATTCCCCAATATCCCGACCTGAAACAATCTCGATTGTATAAATTAACTAGATCTATTTCATAATACATTATGAGATTAATTTAACAGGAATAATTTACAGACATGTAAATAATTTAAAGAACAAGTATAGAATTCGAAACCATAACAAATCAACAACAACCAGATCTAAATAATTATGCTTAGAACGAATTACTAATTACTACAATAATAACATTAATATCAATCCTTGATGCAGGTATGGATTCCCCATCTTAGATGCGTTAAGAAATAATCTAACATTGTACATATATGATATAGTACATACAAACATGTATATTTTTTGTACATAAATGAGTAAACACTCCTTCCTAGAAGTATAGGTGTGATTCAACATTAAAATACACATTCTACTATAACTAAAATCAATCATAAGCGACAACATAAGAACTTGGCACCACTGCTGGGAAATCAGAAATGGAATAGCCGTTCCACCCAACCAACTCCTAGAGCATCCAAATCACTTGCCCCATAACCCTCAATCCTGTTCGTTGAACTGCAAGAGAAAAATCCACTAATGCGCCATCTCTTGCATTATCATATTCTATCCCCGTCCAATGCTAGCCTCCTGCTTCTTATGGACATACTATTATATAGTATTTTGCCTAAGACTTGGTCATTTATGAGCCTACTTCTCTTTAGCACTCAACTAGGAGTTACGACCTGATTTTGCAGAAGATGCCTCCTGCACCTCAAGTTCTCACTCAGTGGATACAATGACTTGTCTTTCGCTCTTGTGGCTCACCAAACACTCTTCAAAAACTATTCCATTTCTGTCTCCTTCCGTATCCTTTTATTGATAACGGAATAATTCATTACAATTGTTTTATTTTTTATTTTTCTGTCAAAAATAATAAATAAAATATCTTTGCAGAAATTAATAATAAATTATAAATTTTGGTTCATTACACTATTGAATGGATTAGTTGGGTTGATTGGTTCTAGGGTAAATGAGAAAATCCAACAATCATTTTTTTTGAAATTTTCAAATATTTGATTTGTTCTTTAGTGAGACTAGAGGAGTAGAAATGTCTCATCCTAGTCCTATATTCATTTATTCCCAACAATTGACCATGGACATGGTCAACAAAAGTAATGATTTTATCAAGGGATGTGGCTAAGGATATTCTTGATGGTTCCCTTATGGTTATGAGCTCTTGAACAACGTTTCTTAGTTGGTTGAAATGTTGGTTAATCTAGGTTTCTATGCATGGATTCTCCTCATGGTTAAGATTTTTTAATGGGTTTAGTTCATGGATTTTTTCCATTGTAATGAAAGACACAATATGCATGTAAAAGCACTATTTTTTAAAAAATATTGATTCTTTTAAAATAATGGTTTTTTATTAAATCACCAGCATATAAAAGAAAAAGAAGAAAAAATTGAGGGAATAGTTGAATGTAGAAGTGGCAATGTCCATTGGTGAGATTGGAATGGTGAAGACATTCACATTCTGAACCAATTCTCCCAAACACTATGGAAATGAGGAGGAATGTGGAAAAATGGGCATGCATGCCCTTTATTTTTTCATATACATAGGAATGTAGGCACTTTAGGAGGTTCAACATGTCTTCTTATGTTTAAGTTCAAAAATTTCCTCTTCTTATCCAAATGTTTGATTGTTTGGAAGCTTGACTATTGCTAAGCCACGAATGTGCACATGTTTTTGTTAACACATGTGTGCTTTTAAAAATTACCACTAGAGCTCTCACGTTGCAACAAAATTGGGTACCAACTTTGTGTGGGCACCCATTTATCTTTACTAGTGATGGAAACATGCACACTACTATTATTATGGTATGAATTATTAAAGGTCTATATTTATTATAAAATTTGATATGTGTATCTATAACATGGTTTAGTACCTTTCTTGTTAGATTTTTAAGAGATATAAATTGAGATTTATTTTCTCATGTCCCCATATTTTTGGACATAAAAGTGTTGACCATGCCCAACACATTGAGGGGGAAAAGATGCATTAATTATCTCACCTAGGGAATTTTTTCCAAATATTATTTATGATGTATTACTTAATTAGCCTAGGAGAATGTTGCTAAATAAACATTATTGAGGCATGCATTTAATTTTTATTTATCATTAATATTTATTGTGCAAATAACATGTAGAATTGAGCTTTCCATGTCAGGCACAATTGGCAAGCCAACTTGCTAAGGGAGGAGATTAAGAAACTAGAAACTCCATGACAAAAGTAGTCAGAGAGAAAAGGGAAAGTGCCCAAAAGTTATGACAAAGGATGTCATAAAAAAATCATGAAAGTTTTAGCAAAGTAGGGCTCAATTTCCTTTTGGAGACTTAGAAAAGATGTCAGAACAAAAGTAAGAAAGTTTTGACAAAGGAGGGCGCAGTTTCCTTTTGGAGACTTAGTCTCAAAAGCAGGGAAAAACTTTAAAGTTGTAAGGGATAAAAGTAGTAACTCTTTGACTACGGAGGGCGAATTGCTAATTCATATGGATGGCTTAGATAGGGAAACATATCCACATGGCCCCTACATTCCAATTTGCTCAAGGAGGGCCCATGACTTGGCTAGGGTTAGGGATTTAGGTGTTGACTTTCTCTCACAGGTCACCTATTGCCTCTACTTCCTAAACAGGTCACCCAGAGTTCTATTAAAGAAAAATTCAAGCTCATTCACAGAGTTTGGTTGATGTGTTTAATGATCTATGCTTATTCTGAGTGATGTGCCTCAGACACTTGGGAGATGAGCCCCAAACCTTCCCTTCCCACTCCTTCATCCCCATTTCTTCTCTTTGCAGGTATGGAGAGCTTGATGTTAATCCATTGAAGGTCATGTCAGACATATTTTTTAGCCTCCTTCTCAGCCAATTCGAGCTCTAGTGAATCCCAAGCTTCACTTATGCTCTCAGCCTTTCTATTGTCATATTTTGGGCCTCATACCCACCATTTTGGAGTCTTATTATGTAATGGTTAGTAAATAAAATTATCTATTATGTATAAAATCTTATAAAATCTGCCACTTATATTTCTCAGTTTTAAATAATTCTGTCCCTGAAGTTTACCTTCTCAGTTTCTCATGAAAAGCTTAATTTGTCATTGTAATGGGGGGGATTGATCAATCTAGTACAATAATGAGAAAAAAAAGGTTATGGGCAAGAGTATAAATGATTATTTATGTCCACTGAAGTTGTATTAATGTATTTCAGATGTTATTTTCTGCATTGAAGTCAATCTGTCACAAATTCTATGCTTAATTTGGCACCCTAGCTAGAACACTAGTTTTAGCATTTCTGCTATAAAATGAGTTCTACCCACTCAAATCCAGATTTGTAAGTTTCTATGGATAATAAATAGACACAAATACACATACATAAATATATATCATAATTTATTTGAGGCTGTATAGTGATTTGGGATCCTCCATTGCGCAGGGTCTGACTAGGCCAAAATTGCCTAAAAATCCCAATTTTCTCCTAAACTGTCCAGACAACTCCAGATCTGTTAGAAACCGTCCCAAATCATATTTTATGCTATATGAAGGCCTAATAACACCTCTTCAATTTTTACTAATCCCCTATTCAAAAGGACGGAATGAATTTCTCTCATTTCACGATTGGGTGACCTAGAAACGTGGAAGTAGGTTTCGGCATAGCAGACTATGAAACATGAATGGTCCCCAACATAAATTTGTTAGGATA
Source organism: Pseudotsuga menziesii (assembly GCA_001517045.1). Lineage (NCBI taxonomy): Eukaryota > Viridiplantae > Streptophyta > Pinopsida > Pinales > Pinaceae > Pseudotsuga > Pseudotsuga menziesii. The sequence goes on along the minus strand of LPNX010756101.1, from coordinate 185,753 downwards.
AAGGAATACACTATTCATAACTTACTCTTGGTTTCTTCCCACTGTATACTCTCTTGTCTGCAAATTTTCCCAGCAAAACACATTGAATTACCTAGTCTGAAGGTTCATCGAGTGGTTGTAATTTAATATCAACAATTTTATTTAATTTGTAGAATTAGATAGTTTTCAGGTATGCATATCATACTTGGGAAAATTTCATTGGTATCATATCACTTTCCTCCACTCTCATGGAAATAAGGCTCTCTGTTGACTAACATTGCATATCAGTGAGTCAAAGTTGCAACCATGAGGTTGCTACCAATGATAGAAGAAGATATTGAACAGTATGAAGAAGAAAATTATGAAGAGCCTAGATGCAATACCTCAGGTATATTATGTAGGGATGATGTTGATGGTTTCTTGACCCCATTTTATGATGAATCCATTTGGCAAAGACCTACTAGTGTCGGTGGTCAAGTGTTCAATGGGAAGAACTGTACGAAATATTCTCAGTATTTCACGGAATATTGTGCCTTGAACTAAGAGATAAGGGAGGTCTTATATTTTCAATATTTTTGTACTCTAGAGATACAGAAGCTATTCATAGATCGCTACTATGGGGAAAAAATGAGAAATATTTCACACATGGTTGATGAAGTGTGCAAGAAAGTGGAGACTGGAAGGTTGCCTCATGGAGCCAAAAGAGGAGGAAATAAGAAAGATTCATCAAAGACATATGCTTGTCCAAGCAGTAAAAGAATGTTTGGATTTTTTCTAAACATAGCTTCCAGTGACCATCAATATGAAGAAGTTTCAAGTTCCTTGAAGAATAAGAGAAATGAAGTGGAGACATAGATCCAAGAAGTGAAGTGCAAATCACCACAAGGTGGTTGCATAAGAGAAGAAGTTGAAGAGGAATGCACTTCAAGTTTCTTGGTGGGTGATCTCCATATCACTGCTCAAGGTTTTGGCTCATGTATGGGTGGTGAGACATATTTTGGATCATATCCAAAATAGGTACACAAATCAGATTTACAGTCACCTCCCAAGCCACAAAATGAAGAAGAAAACAAGGCCACACCGCTCAGGTGTGAACCATAAAATTTGGTGGAGGAACAGGCCACCAAGTACATGTACAGAAAGAGGATAAGGTGAATATCATGAATGATAAAAGTTATGAATTTTTCAGCATCCATGTAGACCTGCAATGATCTGATCCATGGGAGGATGGAAAGACTTCACTTGCATCTGAGGACTGCAAGATGAAGGACAATTGTGAGGGAGGTGAATCTGGTCCTAGTTTACCTGTCAGTGAACCCAAAATCAATGTAGAGGAGGGTGATATTTCCAATTATGATAAGGTATATTTTGTATCAGATCCAAAAGAAGAACACAAATCATATCTCAAGTCATTATCTGAACTTCTGACTGAAGTGGAAGACAAGCCCTCACCAGCTGGGTATGAACTAGGAAAATTGAAGGAGAAAAATCCGATGCAGAGAGATGAACACCGTTCAGAATTTTGGAATCCCTTGCAGCATGATGAAGCTGATATGAAAAGGAATGAAATGATTTCTTATTACATGCCAGTCAACCCTTCAGAGATACCATGCACTTCACATCATGGAAGTGAGCGCGCTTAAAATTCAAAGGTTGACTTGTCCGTTGAGGATGAGTTTTGTGTGGTGGATCCATGCCACAAGAAAAATGGTCATATATGTCAGCCGCTTAGAAGAAGAAAACTTGGTGGAGGATATTATTTGTGAGCCACATCATTTGAGTGGATCACTAGAGGAGGATAGAGAGAAGCTTATGGAAGCCATGAAAAACCTTATTGACATCAATGCCTTGGTGGTAAGATGTTGTTGGAAAGCTTCTGGTGGAGAGATGGAAGGAGAAGCCTTATTGGAGGAGTGCATAGCACTGAAAGAAGGCATGTCCAAGATGAAGGAGAGCTATGTGAACCTACTATCTGATAGAGATAATCTCCTCATGATGTCTGAGATGTACCATAATGCACTCAAGAAGGGAGAAGAAGATTCAGAGAGGCTCGCTAATAAGTTGGAGATCACAAGTGACTTACTGAAGAGCACACAAGGGTTCCTTCAAGAATAAAAGTTGCAAATCTGTCAACTTTAAGAGGATTTGAAGGTGTCACCCCTTTCATGTTGCATGGAAGGAAATGTTTTGGGTTTAAGGGAGGAACCTCATGTGGAGGACAACCATGATGAAGGAACAAATTTGCAGGTGTTTGTAGAGCCACGATGAAGATTATTTTGTCCAAGCACATGTTGGTATACAGAATGGAATAGAGGAGTTCTTAGCTATAGGAAATATGGATTAGGACCTTCCAAGTGAATCAACAAGAAAATATGATCATTTATTCACGGATTGGGTAAATAAAAATATCACAGAAATAGAGAATCAAAGATGTACTAGAATTGCTTTCATCGGTGAAGGGTTATCTGGCACATATGCTTGGAAAGAGAAACATTCTGACAACCCCTTATGGATGGTAGAATCTGATCCAGAGGAGGTGGCTGATCACATTCCATATATATCAACAATAAAAGTCCTTGTTTATCCATTGATTGGGTGGATAGATACACCTTGGGAATGGAGATGGTGGGAGGTAAATAGTTTAATTTCTGCAATAAATTCTTTATTGGGAATGGCATTGTCCTGACACGTGGGCAGCCAAAAATATTTAATTTGCAGCCATTGGATACCTTCCATACACATGCACATGAGGTGTATTCTATTTTTTTTGTTTGTGAGGAATTTTGGGATGCAGATGATGAGTTCCAAGCACAGGGACATTTCTCGAGAAAGGCTGATTTTTCTCATAGAAGGAGTCGTATTTTCACTAAAGAGTAAGAATAAATCACTTGTGTTGGACCAGCCCATGATAGGTTTGATACATTCACACCTTTGGTGGAAACATTTTGTAGAGAGTTGTGTCACCATAATTTATTCCACACACCTATGGCATCCAACACACATGAGGATGATAACTGGATGAAGGGTTTCTTTCCTTTGATGCCAAGTAAGGAGCATGAGGATCCCATAATCATCTATGGGGATTTGTTGAGGGAACCGCCCCATTCTCATCCGAATCAAATGCAACCATGTCCTATCTTTGATTCCTCCATTCATGGTGGTGATTGCATGACCAGTGGCAGAGAGTTGAGCCATTGGGATTGTGCACATGGGAAAGCAATAAAATTATCATATGGATTTGACAGTTGGAGGATTTGTTCATCTATGGAAGGAATGGGTAGGTACTTGTTGGATTCATGCACCTTGACGGGTGTACCTTTTTCTTACACCCTAGAATTTCTAGCAGACACATCCTACATCTTCTGTGAGAAACATGGGAATCTATGGTTGTTGGAGGATGCCCAAAATTGTCTTGGGACATGGGACTCACACCCATGTCATTGCAGCAACATAATTGTGAAATTCAATGTTGATGTGCATCAAGCACATAAGGAACTTTATGTTGGGTGGGGAAATCACACATATTTCCAATTTTGCATTGATAATTTCCCATTTTTCGTACAGTGGTGAATATCATTTCCTGTGATGATAATTTTTTATGGTGGATACTAATGTTTGGATACTTATAGTTGAGGAAATGGGATCCATGCATAATTTTGTTTGATAAGTGGTGTTGGAAGTAATTATCACTGAAGGAAGTGAAATACAAGTAATGGGATACTGGAATTGCTTGTTTTTTGAGAGACTTTACATGCTAGCTTGATGAAGCAAGCCAACTTTTGTTTTTGCAGATGAGTTCATGCTCCAGTTCTCTTACATGGTGGACAAATTTACAGCACTCTGGAGTGCTTCTTCTTGAGAACAAGAAGATTTGGGAGGGGAGTAGTGTCATGTACCCATATTTTTGGATATAAAAGTGTTGACCATGCCCAACATATTGGGGGGTCAAAGATGCATTAATTACCTCACTTAGGGAATTTGTCCAAATATTATTTATGAGGCATTAATTAATTAGCCTAGGAGAATGTTTCTAAATAAACATTATTGAGGCATGTATTTAATTTTTATTTATCATTAACATTTATTGTGCAAATAACATGTGGAATTGAGCTTTCCATGTCAGGCACAATTGTCTAGCCAACTTGCCAAGGGAGGAGATTAAGAAAGTGGAAACTCCATGACAAAAGCAGTCAGAGAGAAAAGGGAAAGTGCCCAAAAGCTATGAAAAAAGATGTTATAACAAAATCAGGAAAGTTTTGGCAAAGGAGGGTGCAGTTTCCTTTTGGAGACTCATAAAAGATGTCAGGACAAAAGCAAGAAAGTTTTGACAAAGGAGGGTGCAGTTTCTTTTTGGAGACTCAGTCTCAAAAGCACAAAAAAGAATAAAAGTTGTAAGGGATAAAATTAGAAACTATTTGACTAAGGTGGGAGAATTGATAAGCTATATGGATGACTTGGATAGGGAAACATCTCCACATGGCCCCTACATTCCAATTTTCTCAAGGAGGGCCCATGAATTGGCTAGGGTTAGGGATTTAGGTGTTGACTTGATCTCACAGTTCACCTATTGCCTCTACTTGATAAAAATGTCACCCATAGTTCTATTAAAGAACAATTTAAGTTCATTCATAGATCTTGGTTGATGTGTTTATTGATCTATGCTTATGTCAGCATGTCTTTTTGAGTGATGTGCCTCAGACACTTGGGAGATGAGCCCCAAAACTTCCCTTCCCACTCCTTCATCCCCATTTCTTCTCTTTGCAGGTATGGAGAGCTTGATGTTCAACCATTGAAGGTCATATCAGACATATTTTACAGCCTCTATATCAGCCTAGTTGAGCTCCAGTGAATCCCAAGCTTCATCTACGCTCTCAACCTTTCTCTTGTCATATTTTGGGCCTCCTTCCCACCATTTTGGAGGCTTATTATGTAATGTTCAGTCAATACAATGATCTAAGATGTATAAAAAATGATAAAATATGTAATTTATTTTTTTCAATTTGAAATAATTCTGTCCTTGAAGTTTACCTTCTCAGTTTCTCATGAAAACCTTAATTTGTCATTGTAATGGGGGGAATTGATCAATCTAGTACAATAATGAGCAAGAAAATGTTATGGGAAGGATTATAAATTATTATTTATGTCCATTGAAGCTATATCTGTTAGATGTTTGTTATCAGGAATATTGCACCTTTTGCAGACAGAAGTTGTTCCTCTGGTCTAAATGGTTCAGATCTAGAATAAATGAGTGAATGACAAAGGATGAAGACCTTCCCTGAATGTCGTAGACACTTGGAATGCTGCTTCGATAGTGAACCTGTGTACCTTCAAATATTTCAAACATGCAAACACATCAAAGCTACCATAAAATCATCTACTTATCCATGTTAGTGATTAAGGAATCTAACAACATGTACATGTGAAATCAAAACAACAGTAATGTGGGACGAAAATCAGCTTTGCATTAAGAATGTATGGAGTAGCTTACAACCGTTGCCTTAGTGTCAACAAGCACCTCCACAAGACAAACACTTCATCCCCATAAGCTCCAACTTTGCTCTCTATGCTCTATGCTCTCCAATGACTTGGGCTAAGTGGTCAATCCAACAGCATAACAATACCTCTATAGTTCTCCCCCTCAACTATGGACATAAGCTTGTATTTATAAGGCTCAATGGATAGGAATAGTTGAGAGAATTGTGGGTGAGGTGGCTCTAAGATCCTACCATGGGGAATCTTGAGCTCAACTGACCCATAATGATATGAATAAGGGAGGACATGAGGCTCGTGATCTAGAAGGCTCGAGAAACTTGTCTTTTTCCCATTTTACCTATGGACCGCTTTTCTTCTCTTATGACAGAGTGGTTTAGATGAGAAACACTTTTGGATCAAAGACCATAGGCAGTGGCACCGCTTCTTGAAAACAAGATACAGGTGGTGCTGAGCAAGGTACCGCTCATGGTCCACAAGGAAAGCGTGGTGCTGAGTTTTTTCAAGTAGAATTGACAAACAAAGTAAGTTTCCACTCTAAGTGCTGGGATTAAGGGAAATCATGGAAGTTAAGGGTCTTATCACATGGTGGTGACAAGAATTAGGTATAAAAGAATGCCCCCTAAAGCATGAGTCTTATAGGGATAGGGATACGATAAGCGAGAGCTTTGAGAGAACAAGTTGTCACTTCGAGGTGAAAATGTCAGCTCGGTTGGAGAATGTCATCCAGTAGGCATCTGTAGTACATCAATATTTTTGACTCATAGACACATGTAACCAACTCATGGCTGCAGACCAATACAAGGTAGATCCATGAGAGGAATAAACAAGCATGGCTACTAGAATATAGCGTAGGTCCATGTGATAGAGGACTCAAACTTGGACATAGCTACCGGACATACAACGTAGATCTATGTCATACAGATCTAAATTTGAGCATAGCCATGACCATACAAATGTGGATCCATGCTAGATATACAAAACTCCATTGCAACCTGGTGAAATCAATGAGCGCTAAACAAATACCCAGGGTCTTCATCTCGTCTTCCACAAAGTACGATTCTATCCATGTGATTACAATGATCTGAAGTCGAACATGGTAGAAACCACTTGATTACCGACCAATGATGTGAATCGTTAACAAGTGCGAGGGAGATCACCATTGACGTCAATGATTCCCAAGGTACCCTAGTACAATCTACTGAGCGTGAATAGATGTTTTGATTCTATCGATCAAAGGTCAATGATGTGAGCCTATGTCGAGAGTGAGAGAATCTGCCATTAAGGCATATAGATCTCAAGATACTAAGTTTTGTTTCTAAGACTATTTCCCGGATGATGAGCTGATGTCAACGGGAATAGTCTCGTCGAAGGAGGGTCATGATGAGTCCCACATAGATGACACGAAACTCAGAACATAGTTCCGGAATGATGCGAATGTAGTAACCATAAGACTAACTAAAAAGTACTAACACAGAGACTATTTTGATTGCAGAGGTAAAATTCTTCAACTTCCCTTTGAACATCGGGCGGCATGACAAAAGACTTGGAAGCATGACTAAACCAGACAAACACACAGTGCGACAGTGGACAATGCATTCTTTTGAAAGACTCAAAGGAGTGACATGTCTCATGAAAGTGGATTGTCACGGAGATCAGCTGAATACCCAAATGACTTAAATGATATGCAGACAAGTGCCATGTTCAAAGGTAACGACAAACTACTGTCATTTATTTGCAAAAATTATTCCCTTCCCATTTCCCCCATCATGATTGATGAGTACCTCTTTTCGGTTTTACAAGTTCAAAGAGGGTAACAAACACTTGGTATAGCTCGTCCAAAGACAAGTCCAAACCCATATGTTTTACGAGCCTGAGAGAGGAGGGGTTCATTCCCAAAAGAGTGTCTTTCAATGTTTAATTTAACGAGTCCAATGAAAGAAAACTCGGTATCGTTCATGTTTAGAGAGTCTGAATGACTACGGAAGAAGACTCCAAGGGGTCCTTTTTCATATGATTTAGTCCTTAAGGCCTGTAAAAGTATAAAATAATACCTTAGAGAACTCTTCCAGTCATGATTGGCTGGAGTGTTCCTTTTTTGTAAATAGTCTATCTGAAATGAAAAAGAGATAACCTACCATCAGAGAGACGACTCTTCAAATGCTTTAACGAGTGTTAAAGAGGCAAGATCACTCGACAATCTTTTCATATTTAAGGAGCCCGAAAAGAGTTTAAAGAAGACTCCGTTAGGTCTCTTTTCACAATGAGAGATTTTATGAGCCTAAAAAGAATTAGAAATGGACTTGGACCTTTGATACTAAGTTTTGAGAGCGTAACCAAAGTGTCGCAATAAACGCTCAAAGACTTTTTTCGTTCTATGGTAGTACGAAAAAGTCAAAAACAAACTCCCAAAACTTTATTTCTAATGTTCTTCTATCCTGCAATGACTCAACAACAAGTGTTAAATGCCCCAATAAATGACATTAAAGGATTACGACTAATAGATTTTGAGTAATAAATGATTTTAAAACAAAACTATAGCATGTCAAACCCAAAAATGTGTATAAAAGTCACGTCAATAGTAAAAAATCAAAACATTTTACTATTTACCCATAGTGGAGAGCATTTGGAGCATTTTTCTTGCCAGATTTTCAGTCGCTGATATTGAGAGTTTCCACCATCAGATTCGAGCACCATCAGTTCCAGGTAATAGCTTAGACCCTACTCTTTCTTTATATGGCTTCAAATTTGATTTTTAATGTTGTTTTGGACTTGTATGGAAAGCCCTAAAATCATGGGAGCGGGCACCGCTATTATCCCTTGCAGGATAAGTGGTACCTCGCTAGAACCGCGCTGAAAACATAGCAAACAGGCGGTGCCACCACCTGTCCTCAACGAGGCACAGGTGGTGTCGACCATTGAGAAGTAAAAATAGTCACACAAGAAAAACTAGCTCATTTCAATTGATTTGGATGATTAAGAATGATTCTAATGAGTCTTGTGATTATTTTTGGCAGGTTCTTGCTGATAAAAAATGGTCATATGGAAAGAGAGATAGCATGATAATGACGATGCCTTCGCCGAACGAAATGCGGGTTGCATAGCCGCATTGAGAGACTGTGGACTCTTAAAATTCTTCTGCACACCCAATATGGTATCACATGAGCAATTGTTAGAGCATATACTCCGGGTGTGGAATCCGGAGCAACAATATTTTGAGGTTGGTGCTCATATTTTGATAGTTGAGGTAGAGGACATCTACTTCCTGACTTGCCTTTCAAGATGGGGCACTCCCATCTCGCTGACTGGTTCTCGCGGAGAAAACATCACTAGATAGGAGTTGATAGACCGTCACTGTATCCCTAGGACAAGGACATCGGGGAAAAAAATCCCCATAAAAGCAGTGATGGATGGACCTCTACGGACTGTATTGTTTACCATGCAGAGAGTGGCAGGAAGCCAAGGAGTGCACCAGGCGTCTAGAGCACATATGCTCTATGCCATAGAGGCCATGGCGCCTAGAGTCTTTAACTGGGAGGAATCCCTTCTTCCGATCTTCAAGAATCAGCTGACTAAGTGTCGGCAGGGGAATTGAAGCAATTTGGTTTCGGTTCCATCCTAGATTGCTTCTTCTTTGAGCGGGTTTCATAGATGATACCCTAGGTGGTCTTTACAGAGCTGAGAGTGCGGGACCCTCGCATGCAGAGGTGGGTCCGGATTATGGCCCGTACTGGAGCAGGCAGGGGGAAGGTAAAGTTCGGTGACCCATTCTTTCAATGGTTGAGAGATCAGCTCCTCATGGTGGAGGATTATGCATATGTGGGCACTGACTTAAGAGGTGACCCTGACCTATCGCTCTCACCTGGTGGACAGTGGGGTTATATCGGTAAGAAGCAAAAGACCCTAAAATGGAAATAGTGTTTTTATGTTTTTGATGTTTTATATTTTTTATGTTAAGTAACGAGACTTGAATATTTTCATGCAGACGTCGGAGTAGCACGACCTGGGGGAGCTTCCCCATTGGATAGACGAGCCGGAGCCTGTTTTGTACCGCAGGGTGACAATGTGACCGGGGAGTTAGAGGAAAACCTGGAGAGGTTGATCCTAGACATCCCTGTTGATTCCATTGATGACCTCCCTCTGAGGTATCAGAGGCCTACAACGGGAGTACCAGGTCGCTTTAGCAGACTACTACGTAGAGTAGCCCGGGCAGTGATGTGTTACCACGAGCATCATTAGACGATGTGTGCATGATGTATCCACTGAAAGCTAATAGCTTTAGGATTTTGTATGGTAATTTTTACCTGAAATCCTACGTGCTTCAGATGAGGTCTCGAGACCTAATTTTTGTAAAACATGTTCATATATATATATATACAGAATTTTACCTGGTGTTTATACGTATCAAATGGTGAATGTATTTTACATGAGTTTTATGTGTCTTTAATTGTTTATTTACAATGAACCAATTTTGATTTTCATGTCATGAATGGGCAATATGCCAATCGAGGATGTAATTAGCTAATGAGTTAGCAACTACATTATATTCCCTAGGGATATTCCTATAGGTGATAGTTTCAAATGACTTTTCTAACAAGCGTACCCTCTTAAAGAGGCGGAGAAGCACAAGATTCCTAATGGTATAAACATGGTTTAGAAGACAAACCACTAGTTGCGAGTCCATCAAGACTACCAAGTTGTGAACATCTTGGGAGGCAGCTTCGGTCAAAAGACCTATGACTGCTCGATACTTGACAATGTTGTTGGTAGCGGGACCAATACAAACCGCTCCTGAACTGACCAAATCGTAAGCTGGGGAGTGGAGAACCCAAGCAGATAAGGCAATATTCAAGGTGTGGCGGCAAGCACCATCAGCGAAGCCATAGAAAGCCATTTGCTCTGCACGACCAAAACATGGTATAAATAGATGCGAACACTAAACTCAAAACCATATTGAAAATACTTAAAGCACACTGAAAGTCAAGCAATATACATATATACAAGATACTATCCAGGAGAGATCTAGGCATAGTACCACTTTAGGTACAACCCATTACGAGGCTGCCCTAAAGGGATTCCATCGTAGTCTATGAGCTTGTAGGCCCCTTTCTCTAAAACTTTAGAAATAACAAAAGGATCGTACCACATGGATTCAAACTTTCCTTTCCCTAGCTTGTCATATCTCTGATCGTAAGTCAAAACTAGGTCACTCTCGTTAAAGGCACGAGGTTGGACAGATTTATCATACTGCGCCTTGACACATTTTTGGTGTGCCTCATTAGCCAAGGCAGCATCTCTCCTAGTTTCGTCAAGGTTGTTCAAGTATAAAAATCTCTCTTCCTCTGCGGAAGTGTTTGAGAGAAGTTTGACGACAAGTTTCAAGGATGGAATATGACATTGAATCTGCAAGACAACTTCAAGTCCATAGACAAGCTGGAAAGGTGTGAAACCAATAGCTATTTTCATCAAAGTCCTATAAGCCCAAAGAGTGAAGAAAAGGATATGGTGCCAGTTGGATTTATGGTCTCCAACCATCCGACGAAGCATCATTTTCAAAACTTTGTTAATTGCCTCTACTTGACCATTAGCTTGCGAATAATAGGGTGTAGAGTTTTCAGGGAGAAAACCTAGCTTGGCACTTAGTTCCTCCATCATTTGATTATGGAAATGTGATCCGTGATCAGTGACTATGGACTACGGGACTCTGAATATAGCTATGACATGAGTGAACAGGAAGAGAGCAGCAGTCTTACCATATTCTGCATATGTAGGCCTGGCCTCAGCCCACTTTATAAAATAGTCAACGGCTATGATGATGTAACCATGCCCCCCGACTGAGGTAGGCTTACAATGCATATAATCAATCCCCCATTTGGCAAATGGGCCAACGACAATGACGGGGTGTAGTGGAGCAGGATGAGTGTGCTTTTTCAGATAAAAATGTTGACAAGGTGGGCATTTCTTGACAGCCTTGTGACAGTCTTTAAAGACTGAAGGCCAGAAATAGCTAGTGCGAAGGATTTTCTAGGCTGTAGCCATCCCAGATAAATGACCACCACATGCACCAGAGTGGCAATCATTCAACACTTGTTCGGCTTCCTCATGGGTGAGGCATCACCGGAGAACGGAATCGATCCCATGTCTATACAAGGTGTCATTCAAGATGAGGTAGTATTTTGCGTGGTGACGGATATGGCGATGATTGTCACATGATAGATTTGACTGAAATCGTTGTGTTTGGAGATAAATGAGAAAATCTCCATACCATGGGTTAGTAGTGCTTATCAGGAACAGGAATTAATCCAGAAATGAATCACTGGGCTAAGATTCCATCAAAGCACAAAGAAGATCACACATGAGCTCGACAAAGACCAAGGATTTCTTTGATGTGGCTTTGGCAAATTCCAAATCAAACTCATGTAGTATGACTATCCATCGGGAGTACTTTCCCTCGAGCACCTGACGAGTCAGGATGTAATACACAGGGTTCTGGTTTGCCAATATAGTGGTTGTGCGGAGCAAAATGTAGTGACGAAATTTTTGAACAGCAATGACCGTGGCCAATGCTAATTTCTCCACACGTGAATATTGGGTTTCAGAATCCGTAAGATTCTTACTAGCATTGTAAATCACATGCTCCTAACCGTCGGGATTTTCCTGCACCAAAACCATAGCGATGGTAGTAGTGGAGGCAGCAATATATAAGAGAAAATCCTTTGAATAATCTGGGGGGTGTATCACGGGTGAATGAGTTAGAGCGTGTTTGAGATTATCAAAGGCGCATTGGGCTTGGTCATCCCAATAGAATGGAGTGTCCTTCTTAAGGAGACGCATATAACCATGCGTTTTCTCTGCAAAATTACACACGAAACGATGGAGAAAGTTTTCCTTCCCTTGCAAACTTTGGAGTTCAAGAAGATTGGTTGGGGCTGGTAGAGCTAAAATGGCGGTAATTTTCAATGGGTCTATCTAGATGCCATCCCTAGAGACCACAAAACCTAGTCCCGTCTCAACGCAGAAAACACATTTATGCGGATTGATCTGTATATTATAATGCCGACATCTAAGGAAAATATCTCTAAGATGACCAGGGTGGTCCTCCCGTCGCTGTGAATGAGCAAGGAGGTTGTCAAGGTACGGTTCAACAATATGTTTAATATCGTGAAATGCATAGGACATAGCACGCTGGAAAGTGGCTCCAACATTTTTTAAGCCAAATGGTAACTTCCTATATGCAAAGGTTCCCCATGGGAAAATGAATGCCGTCTTGTGCTGATTGGTGGGTAATATCTCAATCTGATTATAACCGGAAAATCCATCCATGAATGAGAAGATGAAACTTTCGGCACAGTTGTCGATAATCTGATTGATGTGTGGAGTAGGAAATTTGTCCTTGGGACAAGCTTTATTCAAGTCTCTAAAATCGATACAGATTCTAATGGTGCCCTACCTTTTATTGACATGGACAACGTTCGATACCCATTCCGTCAGGGGTACGGGATAAATAAACCCAGCTTTGAGAAGTTTCTCTATTTCAGCTTTAATAGTTGCGACCTTTCGTGGATGGACTTGCCTTAGTTTTTACCTGACAGGTTTAGCAGTGGGATAGGTTTTAATTTCATGGACCACAATGGATGGGTCTATCCCCGACATTTCTTCATAAGGCAAAAATATCATGAAATTCTTTGAAAAGTGCCTTGTATACTTCAGATTCTTCTGCCGAGCAATTTTGCCCAACATGAACATGCTCGATGGTACTAGGCTTGGCTGATATGTCAATTGGATTTGTCTGAGTAATGTTGCATAGGTTTCCTTCAGAACCTATGTCTTGCAACAATATAGGACTTTGAGGTGTGTTGAAAATATCAGTGGAAAATAGGGATGCAAAGTCATGGTCTACCAAACTGGTGTTGGGGAGGAACAAGAATCTATGATGGTGATCCTCCCAGATAGGCTCATTCATATTCATGATCTCCATAATGGACTTGTCGAAAGGAAAAGTCTCAGAGAGATAATCCAGAATAGGAAGAGATGGTTATAACCAGTAGGGTAGGTGGTAAGGGTCCGAAGTCACCAGATGAAGTTCACTAGTGTGATCATCAGAAAGGTTTTGAATGATGTTGTACATTTCTTCATGCAGACTCAACGAGGTGGACTCAATAATTTGTTTGCCCTTGGGCTCATAATCAAATGATGCAATCATATTTACTATCGCTATGTCTGTGTTAGGAGGAGTGGACAGAAAAATCCCCATAAGGGATGAATCCTTCAACATGCCTACCCCAATCAACTAGTAAGGAGGAGGGGACTGGCCTAACATAGGGATGTTATTAGCTGTATAGGCAGTAACATCCGACATACAAAAATCAAGCTGGTCAATGGTGACAATTCTCCCTAGATGGGGAAATTGGACTGTTCGAAATACCGTCAAAGCGACAACAGTCATGGTGTAAAACCAATTTCTTCCTAGAAGGAGGTTGTAATCTAACAGGGAATCTACTACTTCTACTTGAATAGAAACAGTTTTGCCCCCAAGCTCGACTAGAAGGGCTGATATGAGACCATGGGGATGGAAACCTCATCTATCAAAGGCTTTCAGAGTCGTAGGTAATGTTACAAGCTCGGGAGAGCCGGTAGCTTTCCAACAAGACAGGGACAAAACCGAAGTTGAAGCTCCTTCATCTAAGACAGTCCTAAAGACCTTCTTTCCAACTACTTTCATGATGATTTGGAAAGCAAGTTTGTGAGGTAGTCTAGAGTTATAGTTCTCGACATTGAAATGAATCAAATTAGTATTGTCTAGGTCTAAAGCTCCTAACACAGTTAACAGGTTTTTGCGTTGTGTAGGACAACTTTGGAGCACTTCCAAGGTAGGCATTGCACATGGTGCCTGAGCGAGATCTTCAACTGCAGTATAAAATTGAGCAGCTCGGGCATTAGGGTTAAAAACAGCCTTCCTAAGAGTACTCTTGGGTGGACGCAAAACCATATCGAGAGTAGGCTTCTCAATGGTTAGGGGGACAGTAGACGAGGAGTTGGGAGAACCATTGGAGGGAGCTTTCCCTGAAGAAGAATTGTCTTCTTTCTTGTTTGTGAGTTTGTCGTAACTATGACTTTGAGTTTGCAAACTAATGGTATCTGAGGACATCATGCGAATTTCCTCTAACGAACTAGATTTTCCCTGATTAGACATGTGGTCTATCAGTTGTTGTTGAGAGGGAAAAGGATCCGTGAGAACTGCAGGTGCGGGATTAGTTTTCAAAAATTGGGTGATTTCGTCCCGACGGGGACACTCTTTTGTGAAACGATCACCTTCGCACAACAGACATGGATATTTTGCTTTTCTTTTCCCTTTATCATTATCATTGGTGGTTGGTTTTGGATTCTCTTGTTGGTTTCCAGGTTTTTTATTTTTAGCTGTACCTTTATTTTTATTATTGCCAGAGGTTTGATTACTCTGAATAGAATTGACCTTGATGGAAACCTTGGGAGTCGAAGGAGTAGGGGTGTTAGTTTGGGGTTGCTTGGTAGGTTTTGCTGCTGACGGGGACTGGATTGAACCAACAATCCCATCAACAGGGACTTCTGCTGGTGGCTTTGCAGGATTAGTGCTTGGGCGAGGAGCTTGAGGAATCAAGTCATACAAATTTTTGGACTGGGAATAGACCAAGTCCAGATATTGAGCTTGACTAATGGCTTTCTCCTCACTAACGACACCGTCCATAACCACATCTCGGGAAATCGAAGGCAACAAAGATTTAGTAAACCAATTAGCTAATAAATGATCCAGAATAAGAGCCTTAATAAGTCTTCTTCGCCATCTCCACTCATGGATATGATCGAATATTTGGGTGGAGGTGTTCTGTAGTAGAGAAGTTAAGAGATCAGTACCTATTTCATAACAGATAGGAAGCTGAAAGTGTGTAAGAAATACAGTTACCAATGAGCCAAAATCCACAAACGAATGTTGTGGAAGTTCAATGTACCATTTCACAACTATACCTGTCAAAGTTTGCTAAAAGAGTCTTAAATGAACCAAATCATCCATAAGGGATTTTGAAGAACACCACAGATGGAATGTCATGACATGGTTTTTTGGATCGTCTCCCTGCTTCCCGTCGAACTTCGGAATGTCCGATGGTAACTTTACCGGAATGGGAGGCCACAAGGGGTTATGTCGAATGGGGTCATTAATGAACTTGGACAAATCAGGCAAGTCCAAAGTTGATAGGAAAGGTAATTGACGATTAGGTTGCACATACTGGTAATATTGATATGGCATATAAGTACCAGGAGGACTGTAAGTAGACTGATGGACAGGTTGTTGTGACGAAGAACTACTGAAAGATCCGCTCGTAAGGGGTTGATTTCTGGGATCAGGACCATTAGGACCACCAGGGACTCCAAGACCACAAGGACCATTGGGACCACTAGGACCACCAAGACCACTAGACCCTCCAGGACCTCTAGGAGGTAAACCTCCAGAGCCAATGAAACCACTAGGAGGAGGGCCACCAGACCCTCCAGGGCCATTAGGAGGGAACCCACCAGCCCCCCCAAGACCACCAGCACCATAAGGAGGAAAGGCATTAGGTCCTCCAGGACCATTAGGCCCCCCAGGGGGAGGACCTCCATAAGGAGGTCCTCCGACACCTCCATAAGGAGGTCCTCCGACACCTCCCGCAGCATGTATAGGTATCCCCCCCATAACTGGCATGTAGGACCAGTTAGGTTTCCCCCATGGCGTGAAAGTATTACTAGGATATGGAATTCTAGCATAAGGCATTCCTGTAGGGTTGGGTGGATAATTAATGTTTCCTACAGGTACTTGATTTATTGTATAACCATAACCCCAAGAGGTTTGATTGGTTACAGGTTGTGCCCCCAAGGGCTGACTTGAATTGGATGGGGGGTTAACCACATTAGTGTGGGTGGGAGGGACATAAACTGTAGATTGATTTATACCAGAGGTTTGTCCTTGACTAGGTACAATTCCGGTGCTAGATAACATAGGTCGTGCCAGGGGTTTCCCCCCCAACACGAGAAGGTAATGATGAAACATGAATTGAATGTTGAGCCCCAGGTGCGGAAGACCTGGGAGGATTGGGAACATACATAATATGGGAGGTGGTGGGGTTGGTAGTTTTACCTAGGTTATGTGGAGTCACTATGAAATATAGAATCGGTTCAATGGGTCTCATAGAATCGGCAAGTGAACGATATCCCACAGGAACATCTGCGGAACGTGATGGTGGTGTGCCCAATATGTCATATATTTTCTTTTCAATCTCCTGTGTACAGAGAATAGCTGCCTGGTATTGTCTACATTTTTCTTCATCTGGTGAAACGTCTTCAGAAGAGTTTAAATGGGTGCCAAATGAGGCAATGGATTGTCCTATAGAGGTATGCCAAAATGGAGCATTGGGACCATAATCTGGACGGGTAGTATCATCAACATGACCTTCTGTGGGAGAATGGAACGAAGTATTACCTCGAGAAGGTTGTTGGACCAAGGGAGGCGAGTGTGAAGGATATGGTCCTCCGCATTTTGCAATCACATTCTCTCCCACTTGGGAGGTGGTAGCAGCGCCTTGGTCGATAGCTTCCATTGGATTTTCTCCTGAAACAAGAATAAAATCGGGTGGCAAGCCCCATACTCTTCTGGACTGTCTTAGCTCAGCCAATTTTTACAACTCCTATCTAACTTAGGGTCTCAAAAACTAAAAAACACACCAAATTTTTTCCCTACTCAAGCTATAGGCCAAACAAGCAAACTTAAATGATAGGAGGAGTTCAGATAGTCAGGTCTCTCACCAGGATTGTTAAGAAGGTGCCACTCGCGATATACTTCAAGGGTGCGTGCGTAGTAATCTTCCTGAATGCTATTTTCGGTGTATGGCTCCAAGCAAGGAAGCCAAAGGGATTTTCTTAGATGGATAAGGTATCCTAGTGGGGTCTCCCGATATACGCAAGGTACGTGGGAGCTCAAATCGGTAGTAGTGCTGTCTAATGCATAACCGTTCACAAGGGGCCTTCCGATATACAATTGAGTACGTGAAGTACGTTTCTATATACCTCAAGGGTATGTGAAAGGCCATTCGATATACCGACGGTACGTGGAAGAACCACACGAGTCCCGGGATGTAATGCAGACGAGTAATGACAGCTCCTACGCTTAACGACGCCCGAAGACGTCTCTAACCTATCACTCAAATTGCTATGTATATTTTAACCTATAACTACCATTAATTTTAAAGTGGATGGTTAGGTGAATGCATGGAATTTTGACAGAAAAAGTAAAACCATGCAGTATGCATATGCAAATATTTCACTTTACCGTTCGTGGTATGCCTACCTACGAGAGGGAAAGAGAGTATTTTCTTTTGTTTTAAAACCAAAAATTTCCAAACAACTATCTTGAACAAATCAAAATCAAACACAAGCAACACTTTCCAAACTCATTTTTCTTTTCTAAAAGCAATCAAAAGGGGAAGAGTCTCTTTTCCTAAAAGAAAAACAAGAAGCACACTACATGCATATGCACTCTATTTTTTGATTTTTCTTAAAACATAGATAGATCTAACTTAAAACTACAATATTTTTTATTTTGATGAGATAGTACTAATGCAAAAGAGACAAAAGAACACAAAGAACTTGAAAGGTTGTGAGGCTAATAAGAGATCCAATGTCTTATGCTCAATAATGATAATGACATAATCTCAGTCAAAAAATTTCTTTTTAACAAGCAAAAAGAAGTCCTCTATGGAAACAAAAAAATGAAATCAAGATGCTAATCAAATGGTCTTTCTTTCTGTCTTTATAACAGAAATAAAAAGAGAGCTCACTACAACCTAAGCTTTTCAAAAAAGAATTCCTTTCACAATCACAACCAACAAGCACGAAAGGAAATGGATAATCAACAAGCTTAGTCTAGCTTTTGAATTCTTCAATCAAACCAATATTTTACCACATAATTTCAAACCATAAGCATTCAGATTCTAACACACAAGCCTGACAGTGTAGGGCTAAAAGCAAACAAACTCAATTTTTTGCAAAAAATGAGAAAAAAGTAGTCTTGAAACAAGGCCTACCTGGCACCACGTTAGAGGGGTCTTGATAGAGCAGTTCTAGATGAGCACAGCTTCTAGATAACGTGACTAAGGCGGTGGCACCGTGTATTGCTAGCAGAGTTTAGGTGATGGCACCGCTTGTTTCCAACATCGCATGAGCGGTTCCATGAATAGATCCGAAACACAAAGGAGAACGAAAGATCAAGTTAGAAATTGATCAGATCAAGGCAAAAATTGATGGATTGACAGTAAAAAAAGAGCATAAAAATTCAAAATAATTTAGATCTGAACAGATCTGAAAGTTTCAAACCAAAATTTACTAAGTCAGATGGTAGATCTGACTAAAGAGAGTTGGAGATGGAGCCTAGATTTAGACAAGAGTTCAAGAACTAAGGAAGATCAGATCAACTGAGATATGCATTGCTCCCCATCAGAGTCACCATATTTTTTATCAGGAATATTGCACCTTCTACAGACAAAAGTTGTTCCTCTGGTTTGAATGGTTCAGATCCAGAACAAATGAGTGAACGAAAAAGGATGAAGACCTTCCTTGAATGTTGTAGACACCTAGAATGCTACTTCGATAGTGAACCTGTGTACCTGCAAATAGATCAAACATACAAACACATCAAAGCTACTATAAAATCATCTACTTATCCATGCTAGTGACTAAAGAATCTAACAACATGTACATGTGAAATCACAACAACAGTAATGTGGGACAAAAATCAACTTTACATTAAGAATGTATGGAGAAGCTTACAACCATTGCCTTAGTGTCAACAAGCACCTCCACAAGACAAAAAATTCATCCCCATAAGCTCCAAATTTGATCTCTATGCTCTCCAATGACTTTGGCTAAGTGGTCAATCCAACAACATAACAATACCTCTATAGCTCTCCCCCTCAATTATGGACATGAGCTTGTATTTATAAGGATCAATGGATAGGAATAGTTAAGAGAATTGTGGGTGAGGTGGCTCTAAGATCCTACCATGGGGTATCTCAAGCTCAAATAACCCATAATGATAGGAATAAAGGAGGACACGAGGCTCATGATCTAGAAGCCTCGAGAAACTTCTCTTTTTCCCATTTTACCCAGGGTACCGCTTTTCTTCTGTTATGATAGAGAGGTTTAGATGAGAAACAATTTTGGAACAAAGACCATAGGTGGTGGAACCACTTCTTGAAAATAGGATATAGGAGGTTTTAAGCAAGGTACCGCTCATGGGCCACAAGGAAAGCATGGTGCTGCATTTTTTCAAGTAGAATTGACAAACAAAGTAAGTTTCCACTCTAAGTGTTGGAATTAAGAGAAAACATGGAATTTAAGGGTCTTATCACATGGTGGTGACATGATTTAGGTATAAAAATTTTATTTTATTCATTTAAGTCAATCTGTCACCAATTCTATGCTTAATTTGGCACCCTAGCTAGAACACTAGTTTTAATTGACTAGTTTTAGCATTTCTGCTATAAAATGAGTTCTACCCATTTAAATCCAGTTCTGTAAGTTTATTTGGATCATTGATAGACCCAAATACCTATACATAACTACATATCATAATTTATTTGAGGTCTTACAGTGATTTGGGATCCTCCATTGCGCAGGGTCTTACTAGGCCAAAATCGCCTAGAAATCCTAGTTTTCTCCTAAACTCTCCAGACAACTCCATCTGTTACAAACTATCCCAAATAATATTTTCTGCTATCTGAAGGCCTGATAACACATCTTCACTTTTTCCTAAGCCCTTGGTCGAAAGGACGAAAGAAATTTCCCTAGTTTCATGGTTGGGTGACCCAGAAGCGTGGGAGTAGGTTTCCGCATAGCGGAATCTAAAACCTGAATAGTTCCTGATCTAAATGTGTTAGGAGAAATGAATTCACTATTCTTAACTTATTCTTGGTTTCTTCCCACTTCCTACTCTCTTGTCTGTAAATTTTCCCAGCAAAACACCTTGAATTACCTAGCCTGAAGGTTCACCGAGTGGTTGTAATTTAATATTAGATATTTTATTTAATTTGCAGAATTAGATAGTGTTTAGGTATACATATCAGACTTGGGAACATTTCATCGTTGTAAACAATTTGTTTCTTTTGTTTGCCCAAACATTACCTAATGACATAGTTCTACAAAATGTTCAATATGTTCATCTCTTTTTTAGATCTAAAATATTCTAAAAAACCTTATAATGGTTAAGAGAAGATTTTATCTCAACTCAACTTTAAGTTGCAGGTGTTCAAAATAAGAAATAAATTATATCAAATTTTATGAAAATTATGAAAATGCTTCAAACGTAGTTGGTATGAAACAATAAATAATTTGATTATAATATAGATTTATGTTAAGATTCACATATAAATAATATAATGTAAATTTAAGAAAGAAATTATATGAAAATTTTATTGAAAATTATGAGAAGGTTTCTCAAACATAATTGATATGAAACAATAAATAATTTGATTATAATACGATTTATGTTAAGATTCACATATAAATAATATTATATAAATTTTGTTTAGTTTCTAAATCATTCAAAATATCTAAAATAATCTATTTCCATTTTTCATATTTATTAATAATTATTAAATACATTTATTCCAAAAATCTAAAATTATCTATTCCCATTTTTCATCTTTACGAATAATTAAATACATTTATTTAATTACGATTTCATATATATATACTGAATGATTTTAAAAATCAAAACCACATAAAATACTTTTACCACATAAGAAAAATAAGATTAAAAAAATATGAATATTATAACTTATTTTCATCATATTAAAACATTAAATTTTTTATTTTTACTTTTCATGACATCACCATCACCATGATAAGCACTTTAAAATTTTGGAAATAATATTGAATTTTATTATCATTTTTAAATGGGCATAGTTTTTTGGAAAGTTATATGTAAGGTGTTAAATCTGATTACTAAAGATCTTAGATAAATTATATTCATTTGTATTTATTCACACAATTGGAGAAGACTAAGCACTCCTTACTAGGCAAAAGAAAACTTTAACGTAAAATGTCAAAATTGAAATCATGTAATAGTGCTTTTACACTTGACAAGGGTAAGTGGAGTAATTTTGGGTGCCTTAAATTCTACATTTTTAGCTTTGATCGTGAAAAAATCGACCTCGGAGGATTTGGGAAATTTTAGACCAATATCGTAGTGCAATTTTTTTTATAAAATAATACACAAAATAATGGCTATTCATCTTAAACCTATGCTATCTAGATGCATTTCTCCCGAATAGTTCGGTTTCTTGGAAAAAAGACATATATTGGAGGCCATTGGGGTAGCACAAGAGGTATTCAATAGTATTAAGAAAATGGCCATTGCTCTCGAGCTAGACTTAAAAAAAGCTTATGATTGTGTACATTGGGGTTTTCTTAGACTTATCCTCATTCATATAGGGCTGCCCTATAAGGTCAAAGATGCATTAATTACCTCACTTAGGGAATTTTGTCCAAATATTATTTACGAGGCATTAATTAATTAGCCTAGGAGAATGTTGCTAAATAAACATTATTGAGGCATGCATTTAATTTTTATTTATCATTAATATTTATTGTGCATATAACATTTGGAATTGAGCTTTCCATGTCAGGCACAATTGGTAAGCCAACTTGCCAAGGGAGGAGATTAAGAAAGTGGAAACTCCATGACAAAAGCAGTCAGAGAGAAAAGGGAAAGTGCCCAAAAGCTATGAAAAAAGATTTATAAAAAAATCAGGAAAGTTTTGGCAAAGGAGGGTGTAGTTTCCTTTTGGAGACTTAGAAAAGTTGTCAGAACAAAAGCAGGAAAGTTTTGAGAAAGGAGGGCACAGTTTCTGTTTGGACACTCAGTCTCAAAAGAATAGAAAAGCATAAAATCTATAAGGGATAAAAGTAGTAACTCTTTGATTAAGGTGGGCGAATTACTAAGTCATATGGATGACTTGGATAGGGAAACATCTCCACATGGCACCTACATTCTAATTTTCTCAAGGAGGGCCCATGACTTGGCTAGGGTTAGGGATTTAGGTGTTGACTTACTCTCACAGGTCACCTTTTGCCTCTACTTGTTAAACAACCCATAGTTCTATTAAAGAAAAATTCAAGATCATTCACAGATCTTGGTTGATGTGTTTATTGATCTATTCTTATGTGAGCATGCCTTTTTGAGTGATGTGCCTCAGACACTCGGGAGATGAGCCCCAAACCTTCCCTTCCCACTCCTTCATGCCCA
Source organism: Pseudotsuga menziesii (assembly GCA_001517045.1). Classification (NCBI taxonomy): domain Eukaryota; kingdom Viridiplantae; phylum Streptophyta; class Pinopsida; order Pinales; family Pinaceae; genus Pseudotsuga; species Pseudotsuga menziesii. The sequence goes on along the minus strand of LPNX010756101.1, from coordinate 162,973 downwards.
TTTCTTCTCTTTGCAGGTATGGAGTGCTTTATTTTAAGCCATTGAAGGTCATATCAGACATATTTTGCAGCCTCTATATCAACCTAGTCAAGCTCTAGTGAATCCCAAGCTACACCTACGCTCTCAGCCTTTCTCTTGTCATATTTTGGGCCTCCTGCCCACCATTTTGGAGTCTTATTATGTAATGGTCAGTCAATCCAATGCTCTATGATGTATAACATTTGATAAACTCTGTCATTTATATTTTCTTAGGTTGAAATAATTCCGTCCCTGAAGTTTACCTTCTCAGTTTCTCATGAAAAGCTTAATTTGTCATTATAATGGGGGGAATTGATCAATCTAGTACAATAATGAGCAAGAGTATAAATTATTATTTATGTCTATTGAAGATGTATTAATGTCTTTCAGATGTTATTTTTTGCATTGAAGTCAATCTGTCACCAATTCTATGCTTAATTTGGCACGCCAGCTAGAACACTAGTTTTAGCATTTCTGCTGTAAAACGAGTTCTACCTACTCAAATCCAGTTCTGTAAGTTTCTTTGGATCAGCGACAGACCCGAATACCTATACATAACTACATATCAGAATTTAGTTGAGGTCATATAGTTATTTGGGATCCTCCATTGCGCAGGGTCTCACTAAGCCAACATTGCTCTTGGTCGAAAGGACAGAAGGATCCCTAGTTTCACGATTGGTTGACCCAAAAGCGTGGGAGTAGGTTTCCGCATAGCGGAATTTGAAACTTGAATGTTGTCCGATCTAAATGTGTTAGGGGAAAGGAATTCACTATTCTGAACTTAATCTTGGTTGCTTCCCACTGCCTACTCTCTTGTCTGCAAATTTTCTGAGCAAAACACCCTGAATTACCTAGCCTGAAGGTTCACCAAGTGGTTGCAATTTAATATCAAGAATTTTATTTAATTTGCAGAATTAGATAGTGTTCAGGTGTACATATCAGACTTGGGAACATTTCATCGTTGTAAAGAATTTGTTTCTTTTGTTTGCCCAAACATTACCTAGTGACATAGTTCTAAAAAATATTCAATATGTTCATCTCTTTTTTAGATCTAAAACATTCTAAAAAACCTTATAATGGTTAAGAGAAGATTTTATCTCAACTCAACTTTAAGTTGCAGGTGTTCAAAATAAGAAATAAATTATATCAAATTTTATGAAAATTATGAGAATGCTTCAAACATAATTGGTATGAAACAATAAATAATTTAATTATAATATAGACTTATGTTAAGATTCACATATAAATAATATCATGTAAATTTAAAAAATAAATTATATGCAATTTTATGAAAATTATGATGAGGTTTCTCAAACATAGTTCGTATGAAACAATAAATAATTTGATTATAATATGATTTATGTTAAGATTCACATATAAATAATATCACATAAAGTTTATTTAATGTCTAAATCATTCAAAATATTTAAAATTATCTATTCCCATTTTTCATCTTTACTAATAACTAATAAATACATTTATTCAAAATATCTAAAATTATCTATTCCCATTTTTCATCTTTACTAATAATTAAATACATATATTTAATTATGATTTTTAGAAATAATTAAATACATTTATTTATTCCCATTTTTCATCTTTACAAAAATTAAATACATTTATTTAATTACGATTTCATATATATATTGAATGATTTTAAAAATCATAACCGCATAAAATACTCTTACCACGTAAGAAAAAAAAAAATTATAACTTATTTTCATCCTATTAAAACATTAAATTTTTACTTTTTGCTTTTCATGACATCACCATCACCATGATAAGCACTTTAAAATTTCGGAACTAACATTGAATTTTATTATCTTTGAAAATGGGCATATTTTTTTGGAAAGTTATATGTAAGGTGTTAAATCTTATTATTAGAGGTGTTAAATCTGATTATTAAATGTTTTAGATAAATTATATTCATTTGTATTTATTCACACAATTAGAGAAGACTAAGCACTCCTTGGTAGGGAAAAGAAAATTTCAACACAAAATGTCAAAATTGAAATCATGAAATAGTGCTTTTATGCTTGACAAGGGTAAGTGGAGCAATTTTGGGTGGATTGGGGAAATATCAGACCAATATCGTTCTGCAATTTTGTTTATAAAGTAATATATAAAATAATGGTTATTCGTTTTAAATTTATCTTATCTAGATGCATTTCTCTCGAATAGTTCGGTTTCTTGGAAAAAAGACAGATATTGGAGGCCATTGGGTTAGCACAAGAGGTATTCAATAGTATTAAGAAAAGAAATCAAAAGGCCGTTGCTCTCCAGCTGAACTTAAAAAAATCTTATGATTGTGTACATTGGGGTTTTCTTAGACTTATCCTCCTTCAGATAGGGCTTCCCTATAAAGTTATGAAATGGATTATGGGGTGCATCACTTTGGTCTCCTTTGTTGTACTGATCAATGGAAGTCCTACAGGTTTTTTCTCAGCGCATAGGGGGTTGAGGCAAAGTTGTCCCCTACTCCACTTCTCTTTATTCTAGTCATTGAAGGGCTCAGTCGGTTGATAATTAAAGTAGTTCCTAAGGGTTCGGTAAAGGGTATAAAGTTTGGGAGTAATTTGGCAGTATCCCATGTTTTGTTCGTGGACGATGTTATGGTATTTAGACCGGTTTCTTTTGTGGAGTGTTCCTTCTATTATGCATTGATTAACAATTTCTGCCAAGTTTCAAGGCTCACTATAAATTTTCAAAAGTCAAAATTATTGGAGCATGGAATAAAAAATGATGAGAAAACAACTATTTGTTCTTTGTTTAATGTAAATGTGTACTCATTATTGTCTCGTACTAAATATTTAGGTTATTTCATCAAGACAAATGGTTATAGTGCTGGTGACTGGCTCTGGCTGATGAAAATATTTTATATTCAAATAAGGCATTGGTTATCCCTTGGCGATCATCTGATTTTTGATAAATCGGTGCTAGAAAAATTTAGCGGTATATTGGTTATTTTTGTGTAAAATTCCAAGGTCCATCCTTTATTCAATCAGAAAAAATATATTTGTATTCCTTTGGTCCGACTCGCATGTTCAGTCTAAATACTATCTGGCTAAGTGGGAGTCTATTGCTAGGCCAAAGGAAAAAGGTGGCTGGGTGCTACAAAATATTTTCAAATTCTCATCGGCATTAAGAGCAAAGAGGCCATGACAGGCCATATTTGGTGATAGTTTGTGGTCAAAAGTTTTAAAAGAAAAATACTATCGCCGAATTTCACATGTGCAATGGATTTAGAGCGATAATAAGACCCAGAAGGGGACTTCAAACATTTAGAATGGAATTCTCAGTGCTTTTGATATTTGTGGAGAATGGATATCCTGGGTGACTGGAAACGGTCATTTGATCTGACTGGGGGAGGACCCCATAAATGGAGAAACTATTCCTTATAAACTTTCAAAAAATTTGATACATATTCTTCGATCCAAAGGATATCTCTCCCTGTATGATATTGCATGCCCTCCGATGTCGGTTGACTTTCCACATGGTTGGTTATCAACTTCACAATTGGGTCTATATGGAAAATTGGGGGCTGAATGGACACATTACATTAGGGGTCTCCAAAAGGGGTCTATTCTTATTAAAGACGACGTAGATGAGCTCAAATGGTCCTATAATATAAACATAGGTTTATTGACAACTTCACTTGCTTATAAGCAGCAATTATAGGAGATCATATTCAATCCTCATTGGTGGCATTTAGTTTTATGGTCCTGGAAAATACCACTAAAGCTAAAATTTTTCCAATGGTTGTGTAACATACCAAGAATTGAAAAAATAAATATTTATTATTTATTTGAGAAAAACATTATGTTAAATTTATTGTAAAGTTTATGACCAAGTGGGTCAAGGATGACTGTAATTGAAGAATTATTTATTTTAATAATTAAATAAAGGAGACAACTATCCAGGGGATATTGTTAAATGAGTGTTCACTGACCCACTAGGAGGAAGGATCAGGTGTAGAAGGTTGGTTGACAAGTGGTAGCACTAGTATTTCACTTTCTAGTTGTTGCAGGAGCATAATTCCTAAAAACGTGGTCATGTTCCCTGAGAGGGGGAACTGAGATGGTGGCTCATTTAATTCCAAAATTGACCCAAAGACTTAGGAAATCTTATATAAACCATCAAATTGAGCAGGAGACTCACCACTCATTCAGAATTTTGAGGGAATAATGAACCTTGTGACTGCTGCATACTGAAAATTCAGGCACACAAGGAATTTGATGAGGGGATAGCTAAAGTGATTTGCTGAGTTAAGTTTGCTACTGAGTGCTAAGTTGCAGAAGTCTGCTGTGTGCCAAAGATCTTCATCCTAGTGGTTCAGTGAACATGCTCAGGGGTCCCAAGCAAGTAACTTTGGTTGCTTTAGGAGAAGGTTGGGTGGAATAGTCTCTTGTGGGTGTTTGTCCCCTTTCTGCATTCTATCCAGGTTCAATTGTTATTTAAATTCTGAAGTTGCACTTTCATTTGGAATATGCTCAGGAACTGTAATTAGGATGTTTGGGTATATTATAATCTCTTATTTGGAACATGTTAGGAAAAATACGTTTATTGATATTCAATTTTAAAGGTTGGATTCACTGGTTTAGTATTGTCTGTAAAAGTATTTCATAGCTTAATTTTCTTCTCTTTTTTGTATCAGTTTTAGATTGTTTCTACAAGTATTATAAACTAGTAAGATGTTAGTAATAGGAATATAAATTATGTAGATTAAGTCTAGAATCAAGTAAATATTTGATCACAGTAAAGACTTGTAACAATCCTATGGTAAACAAAAACACAGAGACCTACAAAAACCTAGATATTCAATTATGAGAATATATGTATAGAAATATACTTAGGAACATGACTCTGTTACAACACTGTAAACTAATTAGGGTTAAAACCTGAAATGATATTTATACAGGATTAAGTTTAACCTGGAACTTATGAGACATCTAATATTCAGATCCAAGTCTCCTCCTCAATACCCTTGCTTTTACAATAGTCTTTCCAGGACAAGTGTCCTATCTCATTAATCAAACTCTAGTGACTAATTTAGAATAACCAGGGTTTTAAATGAATAGTAATAACTAAGCTAGTTTCACAATAGTTCTATATAAGGGCTTCTTAAGTCTAGTTTCTTAACTATTAAGTTTCTTAATAACACTGTTGTTCATGATTAAACACCCTTGTAACCTAGGGTCTGGGGTTACCAACTTACTACTAACCTTGCAGACAATCAACTTTAACAGAGAACAGAAAGGAAATAGGAAGAAAGTCTTGACTTACCTGATTATTGACGGTTGATCCAAGCTTGATATTCTTTCGATCCTCTTCTCTCCAAAGCTTCCAGGGATGCACCTCCTTCACCTGTAAAGAGAAAATTCTCCAAGTACTATCTTATGCATGTATATAAAAGGTTAGATAAACAATATATCCAGTACATACTAAAAAATATTCATTAACCATGATACATGAAAGAGACTCAACACAATGTTGGAAGAAGAATTCTCTTTATTAACAATCAATGAATGAGATAAGAGTACAGCCCAGCTTCTGAGACAAAATTCCTCTGCAACCAAAGGACTCTGAGTTCTGCTACTCCAAGACTTCTGAAGATATACCACCAGCATAACTTTGCTCTCCAATCTTGATTGATTAATGCCCTCTCCAAGGCCTCTATTTATACTTTGGGAAATAGAGTGGTTTCAAAGGTTGAGGAGGTTGAAACAATTAGGATAGTTAATGATTAGGGCCCAACTAATCTCCATTAATCGTGTTTTATATTTTTAAGGTCAAATCAAGATGTACGTGACTATTGATATAGGCAACCCACGTATGACATGCAAGTTTCTTATAGGAAACCCGCGTACACTAATGTACGTGGGTTGCAATGTAGATAGTCGTGTACAGTACGTGAGTTGTCAATGGAAATAGTCGCGTACATATGCGAGTTGCAATAGAGATGGTCACGTACACAACTAAACACTTAGAAAAATAATATGGCAAGCTGGTTCAAGGGTAAATGCATCCCAAGTCATGCCCATCTATAGTGTTTTGGAAAAAATCAATCCTAAGATGTCATTTTGTGCACCAACATAAGGAATGTCAGCACTCAGATGGAGAAGTGCCATTTGGGTTGATAACAGATGCCCCCTAATGTGTGAGGTCAAAGGGAAACGATGGACGAAATACATTATAAGCATTATCTTGGAGAACTCAGAAGTCCAATGGAGCAGAGGTAGTACCTAAAACAAATACATAATAATGTCATATACAAAGTCATAGCTGAGGATGCTATGTTCAATATACTGGAACACTGGCTCCTTTACAATATTTGAGTACATCATATGGTATGGGTATAAAACCAGGTATATTACAAAGGTGGATCGAAGCCACAATATAAAATAATGATGAGTCTTCAAAGATCTGGAAGCTATGTAAGTAATCACAACATAATCTTGCGCAACTTAGTCCATAGATATGAGCCTAAGGTCTTCGTCAAAAATCCCAAAGAACCAGTACAATCCAAGCCATGTGAATATATGTTATTGAAGTTGAACATGGATAGGTTTCAATAGATTATCAACCAATAGGTGATAATTGACAACTGAAGCAAAGGAATTCACTAATAATGAAAGTGAATCCTAAGGTATGATCGTTAAAAAACTCTAGGTCTTCGTCGTCAGGAAATGCTGATGTGGAACCATACTATGATGAGGAAGGCAATAGATCCTCCAACGGATCACAAGAGTGACTAAGAACTAGGTAAAGGAAGGGAAACACAAGTAATAACAGACATGACAATGATGGAATCAAGATATAGATCAGATATAGGGTTAAATCCTTGAATAGTGAGCACGACATAAAGATGACCCAAGGCAACTTTTAACTTTGTAGATAGTACAACTAGACTTATCTGTCATCTAGGAGACATGATCAGATTCCCCAGGTATAACTGACAAGAGGAGGAGTAAGAAACTTGAAGTAATAGGTGAATTGAAAGTGAACACTGAGACATGAGTATCGGAAAAGACAAAGAGTGCTATGTTCAAGGAAAACATGCTGCCACCAACTGAGAACCAAAAGAAAACTTCTTCCTTATCTTCCCTGTTAAATTTTAACGAGTCCAGGAAAGTTAACTTAGGTCTCTCTTCATTTTTTGACAAGCTTGAAGAGAAGAGGGAATAATGCTTGATAGTGTCACTGATTCGTGGATTTTATGAGCTCGAACTAGTACATGCTCACTTGGTGTTTTCATGTTTAGAGAGTCTAAAAACTCCGAAGAAGACTCCAGGGGGGCCTTTTTCATCCAATTTAGTCTCCTGAGGCTGAAAAAGTATAAAATGTACCATAGAAGAACTCTCTTAACTCCCGTAGAAGAAAAGGTGAACCTTTTTCGTACTTAGGGAGGTTCAAAAAAGGTTAAATTACCACCTACCCAATGCTCCTTCGAGAGCAGCATATAGCTTGAGTTTTACGAGTGTGAAGGAAAGCAAGATCACTCAGAAAGATCCATTTGAGTACGAGAAATGGGGCTTACAACAATAAACTCGATGCTTTGTTCTTGGTGTTTAACGAGCATGACAAATACATGAAGTACACTCAGAATCTTTTTCATGTTTAGGTCCAGAGCACGAAAAAGAGAAAAATGAGCTCATACTGGGTGTTCCTTTTCCATAAATTTAGTCCCTCAGGTTCGAAAAAGTGATAAACCTGTACCTGAGGATACTCTTCTCAATTCCATAGAAAAGAGAGTGAGCCTTTCTCATATTATTCCACATGGTCCGAGAAAGAAATAACCTACCACCAATGCAGATTCTCATTCACATATTCTTAATGAGCTTGAATGGACAAGTTTACTCGGTAGTTAAGTCTATTTTGAGGAGTTAGACTTGGGCCTAAAGAAACTCCATAAGGGTGGGGATTCTTATAAAGGGATAGCTTGTAAAAAGAGACCAAAATGAGGCTCAATTTGGTGTGAAAAATAGTTAAGAAGACTCCCCTAAACCTATGACAGCTGCAGCATGAGTATCGAAAGACAATAAGTAGGTTCTAAATGAGGATACTCATGGGAGGAAAGTCCTATCCACAGAAGAAAAATGGCATAAATGAGGAACTAATGGTTAAAGATACCATAGTCCGTGGTCAAAGTGTTAATGCTAGGATTAAGATGGATTAGGTATAAATGCAAAATGCATGTGAAATGACCAAAAAACCATCCTATATGAGCAAAAAAACAACTTTAAATGACCATAGACCTGTCACATTGAAGAAAAAAATATGGCATTAGTTTGATTTTATATAAAAAATATGAACTATAGGGAAAAAACCCACTTTGAAAATAATTTTTCTATAACTAGTTCAAAATATAAATAAAAAACTCACCATTTGATTTTTACCCAAAATAGACAAGTTTTACCTCTACCTTTGATTTCTCGGTGTGGATGACTCGGTGGTCAATTCTTGAAACCACAAGTGCCAGGTAAAACTACACTCCATGCTCTTTCATTTGATCCAAGCAAATTTCAATTTTTGGCCCAATTTTTATATTTTCCAACTCCCTCAAAGCATGAATGCTGTGTACGCGGGTATGGTATATCAACAGTCGCATACACATGTTCTATACATGGGTTGCCCAAAGGAAAGTCGCGTACAGTACGCGACTTGTCCAAAGGACAGTTGCGTACACTACGCGAGGTAGAAAAAGATTGTGTAGGGCCAAAAAATCAATTTTTTAAATGAATCTAATGGTTTGAAATGGCTTGTTTATCAGATTGAAATATGGTGCTTGAGTGGAGGGAGAGGGAACATGAAGACATGGACCAAGAAGCTCTACAAGATTCCCCCACAATAAATGATTTGAGGCAAAGTGGGTTATTGAAATTATTCTGTACCTCACCTATGAGGTCAAATGTTTGCCTATTAGAGTTTTTGATAAACTATTGGGATCACGATCTTGGTATGTTTAACCTTCAAGGTGAGTTGCTATAGGTTACTTTAGAAGATGTCTATTTTATCTCTGGTTTATCATGACGGGGAGCTCCGGTGAACTTGGAAGGTACCAACAGAGGCGGTGACCTTCTAAGTGTACAAAACTACATAGATATATACTGCGAGCGTGGCACTCAAAAGAGGGGTAGCTACATCCCTATTGTTCATATTCGCAACTTTCCCTTATAGGTATTAGCGAGTACTATAGTGAGGGTTGTAGGGTCATCATCACTTCACCTTACAACTCGGAACCAAATGAGACTTGCAGTGGACTGTATACAGGGAGCTCTATATGACTGGTGTTCGGGAGTAATCCTGATAACGAGGAAGCAGCTCTTTGACTGCAAAAGAGGCAGGTGAATTTTTTTTGGTTATTCCAGCATATTGGTGGCATTTTTCTTTCAGAGGGTGCCCGATTTGAGTCCTGCAGTACCATTACCAGTTCGTTCTCCCCATCAGCTTAGACTGAGTAGGTGGGGAGAGATCTTCCTCTACCAGGGAGGCGGTGGATCGATCAAGAGCATATACGACGATGACTTCTACTTTTGGTGGGAGTGACAGTTACCAGCCTTGGAGTAGTTTCCATATGCTGGGCTATATTTCTGAGGTGATACCGACGTCGTCCTCCCTCCTGGAGGAGCATGGGGGGAGTGAGGTATTTTTGTTTTCAAATTTTCAAATTTTTATGAATTTTAATTATAAAGATATATGCATATGTATAAGATTTTTTAATTCTTTTAAAATGTCAAAATACAGATATTGGACCAGTCCACCCTGTTGGGCATCCACGCATGTATGTGTGTCCTATGTTGGGAGAGTACCAGGGTTTGATTAGGGTTCTTGAGGGAAAGCTGGCTAGGCTTACCCAGAGAGTACCTACCTTACGCATTGATCATATCCCTGCCATCATGCAGGAGCTAGTGGTTGGTATACCACTTGTTTGGATACGCCTTATGAGGCGGGTAGCGAGAGCAATACTTATGTATATTGATGTCATTGAGGCTATTGAAGCTGAGGAGGCTGAAGAAGCCCGAGAGCAGGGTGATCAGGGTGATCGGGGGGACCAGGGTGGTCCAAGTGATCAGGGTGGTCAAGCTTAGACTTAGGAGCATTTTATGGACTTTGATCTATGTTTTGTATATTTTTTGTATATTATACAGTTATGACTGGATTTGAGGATTAGAAACTCGACCTGTCTATATGGACATATATTCACACACACACACACACACACACACACACACACACACACACACACACACACACACACACACACACACATATATATATATATATTGTCGGTTTATTTACAAGTGTTTTGTTATGTATCTGCTGTATATTTTTATGCAAAATGTGTTAAGTGCCAATCCAAGATATAATTAGCATATGCATCAGTTAATGAATTTTGATTTCTTGGAATATGATTGAATATAATAAACTCAAAATTTCTTTCCAATAACCTAATTTGCATAAATTGACGTAGTAAAATAGGGTTCCGCACTTGATAAGCTCGATTGAGCTGGGAAACCACCAGTTGAGAGTCAAGTTGGACTTCTAGCTGAGTGATACCATGTGACAAAGCAGCCCATAAAAGCTCAATGACAGCCCTGTATTCGGCCACATTATTGGTAGAAGGACCTAAGCAAGCACCTCCTGAGGCAACTAACTGTCCTGAGGGCGAGTAAATGACCCATGCGGCTGAAGCCAGATTACAAGTGTGGCGGCTGGCGCCATTAGCGAAACCTATGAACCACTCGGAAGACATCTGTAACAACCAACAGATGGTATAAAAACACAAACCGACGAACTATTGTACATAAAAAATACATTCAATAAAATATAGGAAAAAATGCTAAGCCTAAGCATAGTACTTTTTCAAGTAGAGCCCATTTCTAGGCTCAGGCAACTTATTCCCTTAGAAATATGTCAATTCATATGCACCCTTCTTCAACACATTTGACATGACATAAGGTCCTAACCACATAGACCTAAACTTTCCTGCCCCCAGGGGTTCTTTGTCTTGATCCTAGAGCAAGACAAGCTCCCCTTCAGAAAAAATCCAAGGCTTGACTGATTTATCGTATTGGATTTTTACCCTATTTTTATGAGCTTCATTTGCTGTCAGCGCATCTCTACACTGCTCATATAGATGTTCTAAATGTAATAAACGTTCTTCCAGCTTAGTCGTATCAGGTAACACATGAATATCAATCTTTAAGGACGAGATTTTGCATTCGACCGAGGTGACTGCTTCCACTCCATGAACGAGTTGGAAAGGAGAAAACCCTATAGCAGTTTTCACATTGGTCCAATATGCCCAAAGTGCAGGATACCGCATGATGTGCCAGTTGGAATGGGCTGCATTAATAATACGTTTGAGAATAGTCTTCAAAGTTTTATTTACAACCTCGACTTGACCGTTTGCTTGAGGATAGAACAAAGATGAATGTTCTTGTCTAAACCCTAGCATAGTGGTCAATTCAATCATCATACTATTTTGGAAATGACTGCCATGGTCAGTGACAATCTCTTTAGGGATATCGAATCGTGCGATAATTTGGTTGAAAATGAAAAAAAGCTGTAGTTTCCTCGTCAGCTTTAAAGGTGGGCATTGTCTCTTCCCACTTCATGAAATAATCTACAGCGACAATGATATGTTTGTGCCCCCCAGCTGATATTGGGTTGTACGTCACATAATCTATCCCCCACTTCATGAAGGGGGCCACTGAGATGACAAAAAAAGTGGACAGGATGCGACCACATATTTCTGGTGTAAAGCTGACAAGGATGACAACGCTTCACGGCTTCCACACAATCTTTAAAGATCGTGGGCCAGAAATAACCCAGACGTAAGATATTATGGGCCATTGCTAACCCAGATAAATGACCCCAACACGCTCCACTATGGGCATCATTTAGGATAGTTTCTACTTCTTCGTGGGTAATACATCGACGCAAAACAAAATCCACCCCCCTACGATATAACGTATCTCCAATAATGAGGTAGTTCTTGGCATGTACATGAAGTTTACACTGCTCTTCCCGCGAGAAGGCTGCAGGGTACTTCAAATTCTGGAGATAGATAAGTATATCTCCGTAACAGGGGTCAGAGGTGGAAATCAAAAAGATATGCTCATTTGGGAATGAGTCTTCTTCAATGGCTACATCTTCCTCTACATGAAATTCTGCAATGAGCTCAGCAAAACTAAGGATTTGGTGGATTGGAAATCTAAGTCAAACTCTTGAAGAATGACTATCCATTTGTTGAATTTGCCTCCAACTATCTGTCGGGACAAAACATATTGAAAAGGATTAACATTCACCACTACCGTCGTGGTCCTCAGTAAGATGTAGTGACGCAACATCTGAACATCATACACAGCTGCCAATGCCAACTTCTCGACATGGGAATACCTAAGTTCAGGGACAGATAAAGCACGGATGAGATAGTAGACGACATGATCTTGGAGCTTATTGTCCTCCTGGACTAGTACTACCCCTATGGTCGACTCAGATGCAGCCATATACAATATAAAATCCTGAGAGTAATCTGGTGGGCGCAATAATGGTGCTGACAACAAAGCTTTTTTTAGTGCCTCGAATGCAAGTTGTGCGATTTCATCCCATACAAATGGGGTGTCCTGTTTCAACAGGTGCATGAAACCTTTAGTAATCTTGGCATAATTTACAATAAAACGTCGAAGGAAATTAGGCTTCCCCTGTAGGATTTGAAGCTTCCTGAAAGAACTAGGAGGAGGCAGATTTACGATGGCCTCAACTTTCAAAGGATCCACCTGAATGCCTTTGTTGGAAACAATGAATCTGAGCAGTATGCCTGACTTGACATAGAAAATGAACTTGTGGGGATTCAAGCGAATTTTGTAGTATCTGCATCATTCAAAAATAAAACGCAAGTGATCTAGGTGATCGATCCTCTTACGAGAATGTGTTGGTAGATCATCAAGGTAGGGTTTGACAATGGATTTAATGTTGTGAAAGGAAAAATTCATTTCCCGCTGAAAGGTTTCCCCTGCATTTTTCAATCCAAAGGGAATTTTCTTGTACGCAAAGGTACCCCAAGGACAAATAAAAGCTATTTTATGTTGGTCTTTCAGTTTAATTTGGTTTTGATTATACCTAGAGAAACCATCCATAAACGAAAAGACTTCACTTCCTGCACAAGCATCAATAATTTGATCTATGAATGGCATGGGGTAGTTGTCCTTAGGACAAGCTTTGCTTAGATCTCGAAAGTCAGTACAAACGCGTATAGTCCCTTGCTTTTTGTCAACAGGAACAGGGTTGGATACCCATTCCATCAAAGCTATGGGGTAAATGAAACCTACTTTCAGTAGTTTCTCAACTTCAACCTTAACCACCGCTGCTTTATGCGGGTTGACAAGTCTCAACTTTTGTCGAACGGGTCTAGCATCGGGGTAAGTTCGGATTTCGTGCTCAACTATTGATGGATCAATGCCTGGCATCTCCTCTGGAGAGCAGTTCACGCTGATGTGTACATTTTCCACAACGTTTGGGTTTACAGAGATGTTGATAGGAATTGTAGCATAAATGTTTGCCATATTCCCCTCAGCAAATATTCCTTCCTTTGGTAAGGGATTAATAGGCGTACCAACATCACCTGCCAGTCTCATATGGAACTCCTGGTTCTCGATCCTTCTTAACTCTGGAAGAAAATAGGATTGATGGTGAAGATCTTCGCAGATCTTATCTCGTCCGCACATGACTTCCAAAATGGCTTCATCCGAAGGTAAAACCATATCTAAGCAATCTCTAGAATGCAAAGAATTCTCTGCCCAAGCAGGAAAATAGGCTTCTTCTGGCTCCTCCGAGACTGTGAGAGGGACAAGAATGGGATCAATAGCGGTATGAACGATAGCTTGATAATATACTTCTACTATTGATAAGGGAATTTCAGGTTCATGGTGGGAAGGAAGACCCCAAGGATCTGTTCTATCAACAACCGTTGCTGTAGACTTCCCTACACTAGTAGAACCTATACAATTAATCGGAGCTAGAATATCAAATGTGGCCATCAATGATGCATACATTCCATCCCCTATGCTCTCTGAAGCAGATCTAACCTGATCAACCAATGGTATGGTGGACTCATTAGTTTCCATGCGGCCTTTTTGAGTAAAACTGAGTTGGTCTACAGTAACCAAATTCCCTTCGTGTGGAAACACTACCACCCGAAAAATGACTGATGCAATAGCTGACATGGTGTAAGTCCAACTTCTCCCCAAGAGCAAGTTATAATCTAAAGGTGCATCAATCATCTCTACCTCAACAGACACTGCTTTCCCTGCCAACTTAATTTCAAAAGCCGGTAGGATACCATGTGGACGAAATGACCTTCCATCGAAAGAAATACGTAGGGTGTTTGATGGAACCAGCTCTGGAGATCCAAGAGCTTTCCAACAAGATAGGGACATGACACATGTAGAAGCACCCTTATTGACAATTTCCCTTTCAATGGTCTTTCCACAATGGATGACATCTATCGATAAGGCTACATGATATGGCAAGCGAATTTTGACATCAGACAAATTAATTTTTTGCCATGAGGCTCGATGAGTACATACTGCCTAAGGCTACTAAGAGTGCATCCCGCTGGGCAGGACAACTCTGTAACACCTGTAAAACTGACATCGCACAAGGAGTCTGGGCTAAGTCTTCAACTACAGAGTAGTTTGCTGCAGCCCTAGCATTAGGATTGTGCAAGGTTTTCTTAAGGACACCTTTCGGTATCTTGGGCATAATTTCGGCAGGCTTCTTAATCATGAGAGGGTTAGAAGTTTCACCTATTGACTTACCCTTCTCCGAGGTCTCTTTTTCATAGTTCTTGTTCTTGGTATGTAGTAAAGTCTCGGATCAAACCATGTTGATATAATTGGGGTCAGGAGCATTTGGGGTGCCCCCTACTGCATTTGAAGCTGAAGCAGAATTCTGTCCTTGGGGAAAAGGATCCTTCAGGACAGCTGGTTGTTGGCCTTTTAATAGCTTCTGAGCTTGTTACATAAGGGGACATAGATGGGTCAGGTGATCTTCATGGCACAACTTACATGGGAATTTCACCTTCTTCTTTTCTTTTTTGCCCCCATCAGCATTGTTTGTGGGTTTTTTCTTGTTTTGGTTTTCCTCACCCTTTTTTCCTTTCTTCTTTTTCCCACTGGGCTTCTGATTTCCCTTCTAAGAGGTTTGTGCAAAAACATTTGCATTTTGGGGTGAGGTGGTAGCCTTTGCTGCCTTCATTGTAGAATGTTTGATAGACAACTGATGGAGTTGTTTAGCCAAATATTCTACAGTGGGATAATTCACAGAACCAACCATACCATCGGCATGGGGTCCAGGCTTAGGTTTCTCTACAGTGTGTGTTGGCCTCGGTGCCTTAGGGATAATCTCATATAAAATCCCAGAATGAGAATATATCAAATCTAGTTGTTGGGACCTGAGGATAGCTTCTTCCTTGTTGGTCACTCCCGAAGTAGATACATCCTTAGATATATATGGCAATAGGAATTGAATGAACCATTCTAATAAGAACTCAGGAGGAATAGTGGCTTTGATAAGGCTCTTCCGTCTTCTCCACTCTTGGATGTGATCCAAAATATGAGTGGACTTGTCTTGCCGGAAGGTAGACAACAAGTCTATCCCGAAATCATATCAGATAGGAAGTTGGAAATGACTAAGGAATACATTAGTCAAGTCCCAAAAACTGTTAAATGTAGCATAAGGAAATTCAATATACCATTTTGCTGCAGTACTAGTTAAATTTCTCTGGAACAACCTCAATCAAACTAAATCTTCGTTTAGCGAGTTGGAAGAGCACCACAAATGGAAAGTGGTGACATGAGCTCCTCGGTCATCACCAACTTTTCCTTCGAATTTCAGGATATCCGAGGGCAGCTTGGTAGGAATGGGCACGGGGACTTCAGTTAGTGAACCTCTCACATAGCATGTGCGATCGTGGGATATTAAAGAATACCCTTAATTTCGAGAGATATTGACCCAAAATATTTTTGTTGAAACCCCCTCCCGATACTTAAAACCTCCTCCCCACCCCTTTTTATACCTCAATCCTTATAAACCACCCTACCCACCCCCACCTTAAACCCCTCATCCCCCCAATACCTGCAATATATTGGTTCAATTTTTGATAATTTTAAAACCCACAATATGAACTGACGTGATAGGATATTGGCCAACAAGTGAAGCCCCCGTGGGAACGGGTGGCCAGGAGGAGTTACGTCTCACTAGTTCATTCATTAGTTTTGACAAATATGGAAAATTTAATGTTTCCAAGAAAGGGAGCTTGGGTCTAACTGGAGCACTAAAAGTACCAGCTTGAGGATTAGAGGGACTTGCCCCATATTCCCATATATGAAGTTGGGGTTACCCCCTGCTACCGGTTGCGAAGTGGTTGGGATGCTTTGGAAAGGATTGCATCCATAAGCCAGCAGATTGTTTATGTGCGGTGCAGTATATGAGGTTCTAGCTGCCCCAGTTGAAATTAGGGTTTGGAATACAGGAGCAGGTATCCCTTCGCTGAAAAGTGAAAAAGGAGAGCTCGTGAACGAAGCTGAAACCGGAGTTTGAAAACCTTGACCATCAGGATTAGGGTTTTCAAATTGCACCCCTACATATCGGGTGTTGGGCCTACATATGGAGTGGATGGGGGAATGTGCTCCCCATTCCAAGGAAAACCCTCGACAAAAGCTGAGGATCCTATAGGACCACTCTGAGCAGTGTGTGCGAAGGAAGTAGGAACTGTAGGTACACTAGGAATCCCAATGACCATACCACTAGAAGCTCCTACTAAACTTGTAGGAGCCAGTGGTTGAACCACTTGGCTAGCTGGAGGTAATGGTGTAGTAGGTATACTTGTTCTAGGGGTACCTACCATGGGAGGTGGCACCCCTTCAGCCGGAGCGACTGAGGTGGAACTAAAAGAACTTTCTCCTATAGTAGACATTATTCTGCCCAAAGGGACACCAATCACGGGTGGATTGAAAGGACGAACCTGAACGATCACCGTATCGATTAAGTTAGTTAGAGGTGAATTAAAATTCCTTGCAAACTCATCAGCCTGCAAGTCTTCTATCTCAACTATGTTTAAATTAAAACGGTTTGCCCTAAGTTCTAGTTCACTTGGAACTTCATTAACTCCTATTGGTTCAAAAGAACCGTCTGTGTCCAATCTCCACCTTTGAGGGGAAGGTGGAGGTTCCAATGTGATAAGCGGAGGAAGGTTTTGCAACCTTCGTGACCTTTTGATAGATTGGTCCTCCACGATTGTAAATTTGACTCTTCACACCCTAAGTTGGCTAAAAACACAGACAAACCACAAAGAAATCACTACAAAATTTCCTAAAGTATCAACAATCACAAGGGGTATAAGATATGCTTTCCTAAAGAAAGCTGAGAGAGAGTTTCTTTGCGTCCTTGAAGAGGTTCTTAGGCACAAGCGGAGGAGTCACCCACCACCCTCCTGCACTTTCAACAAGGGTTACCTTCCAAGCCCGTCCAAGGTGAACCAGAAATAACCTTCCGGTTTACCCGTGTATAAACCCTAGATGTCCAAGAGACTAGAGGCTACCTTAACTATATCAATAGTCTGGGGGGACAGTTGCAAGCCTGATTTGTACACATGGGCAAGGTATCAAAGCCTGAAACTCTGTCTAGGATAGAATCCCCAGATGCGTAAAAACCTTGGTCTATGTTTTGACAAGGAATCAGAGGGTTATCTCCTCAGTCCAATGCCTCCACGCAGCCTCGTGCTTAACTCCTGTTTGAGAGGAGCTTCCCAGATGCTATCAACACAGAGAAGGATTTACCTATCGATTGACCAACTGCGTTTGAATTTAAGTACTTATGGGGAGTTTACACTTCCTATCCCACAAGTCTATCCTAAGCTAGTAGGTGTATGACCCTATAAAACAAAACTTACTAATAGATTTTAAATTATAGCGTTCATTTTAAGGGTTGTTCTTAGCCAGAGGGCAAGTGGCGTGAATGACTATGATATTATAGACTCGATAAGAAAAGTAAAAAAGGTGTATAAAATGAATTCCAAAGCAAATTAAAACTACTTAAAGCAAGCTCCTTTTTTTGTTGTAAATATGAACTAATGAAAATGCAACTAGGAAAGAGAAAGCTAAGACTTATTTTTGTAATTTTTGAGATTTTATTCAAAAACTAAAAATAAAACTACAATATGCAATTCAAATGAAAATGTTTCCAATGCTTTTCTTTTCACTTTTCAAACTCTTCAAAAATTACTATGCACCTAAATGCAAAAATTCTTGAGTATGCTTGAATAATCAGACTATATAAAGCAAGCAAAATGAAGTATAGCAGACTTATAAGAACCAAAAATCAACCACCTAAGGAAGAAACTTGGTGAACACCTAGCTTGGGAAGATACAATGAATGAAATCCACTGAAATCAATAAAAGGCAAGCGACAAATCGAAACTACTTGGAAATAGCACGAGTTACATAGTATCTAGAACCCTGATCACTAATTCAGGTACACAACACTTGGAGCTATCACCCAACAGGATAATCTACCTCAGATTGCTAAAAAGAAAGAAAATCCAAACAACAAAACTCAAGGGATTATTGAAAAGCACGAAGTATGGCTCACAGGGCTTTCAAACCTATAATGAAATGCCAATACTAAAAGACCACAAAGTAAGGAAAAATCCAAAAAGGATAGGGACAAGAAGCCCTAGCCAAAATTTTGCTGCTAGGGTATGTACGCGACTGTCTAGTTGAACAACCCATGTACTGTACGTGACTGTTCAATATAGCAACCCACATATACAAGCCTTTGTACACGTCTGTGTAGCACAACAACCTGCGTACAGGAGAAAATTTTTTCAAAAAAGGAAAAAATATGAAGGTCTCTAAAACACTACTACAAGTCCAAACCAAGACATAAAACCACACACTGAATCAAAGCAAAGACTGGGAAAGGATCTACAGGACTAACCCACAGCAGGTTGGACTCCCCAGCAAAGTCGCTAGTTCTGTTGTTCAGGATTAAACGCCCTTGTAACCTAGGGTCTGGGGTTCTCAACTTACTACTAACCTTGCAGACAATTAGCTTTAATAGAGAACAGAAAGGAAATAGGAAGAAAGTCTTGACTTACCTGATTACCGATGGTTGGTCCAAGCTTGAGCTTCTTCCATTCCTCTTCTCTCCAAAGCTTCCAGGGATGCACCTCCTTCACCTGTAAAGAGAAAATTATCCAAGTACTAT
The DNA here is from genome assembly GCA_001517045.1 of Pseudotsuga menziesii. NCBI lineage: Eukaryota > Viridiplantae > Streptophyta > Pinopsida > Pinales > Pinaceae > Pseudotsuga > Pseudotsuga menziesii. The sequence continues at coordinate 143,683 of LPNX010756101.1, read as the reverse complement.
CTTATGCATGTATATAAAAGGTTAGATAAACAATATATCCAGTACATAATAAAAAATATTCATTAACCATGATACATGAAAGAGACTTAACACAATGTTGGAAGAAGAGTTCTCTTTATTAACAATCAGTGAATGAGATAAGAGTACAACCTAGCTTCTGAGACAAGGACTCCTTTGCAACCAAAGGACTCTGAGTTCTGCTGCTCCAAGACTTTTGAAGATATACCACCAGCATAATTTTTTGTCCAATCTTAATTGATTAATGCCCTTCCCAAGGACTCTATTTATACTTTGGGAAATTGAGTGGTTTCGAAGGTTGAGGAGGTTGAAACAGTTAGGATAGTTAATGATTAGGGCCCAACTAATCTCCATTAATTGTGTTTTATATTTTTAAGGTCAAATCAAGATGTATGCGACTATTGATATAGGCAACCCGCATATGACACGCGAGTTGCTTAAAGGCAACCCGTGTACGCTGATGTACATGGGTTGCAATGTAGATAGTTGCGTACAGTACATGAGTTGTCAATGGAAATAGTCGCGTACATACGCAAGTTGCAATGTAGATAGTCACGTACACAACTCATCACTTAGAAAAATAATATGGGAAGCTGGTTTAAGGGTAAATGCATCCCAAGTCATGCCCATCTATAGTGTTTTGGCAAACTTCAATCCTAAGATGTCCTTTTGTGTACCAACATAAGGAATGTCGGCACTCGAATGGAGAAGTTCCATTTGGGTTGATAACAAACACCAAGTTGAGATTATCGACAAACTGGAGCATTGGGTACAGGATTCAGGTCAGGCTGGTGTTGTTATCTGTAGTATTTTGCTTGCAAAAGAAAGTTAAAAACAACCTTAGGATTAATATTATTTAATTTTGAAACAATATTATTACTAAAACGAGTTTAATTCATTTCAACAGTGGTTCTACTTTGCAAGTTTACCTACAGTCTCAAGGCCTACTAATAATGCATAAACAAGGTTAAATACTCAAAGTAAAATCCCTCACAGGATCCCATAAAACATTTATAAGAAGCATTTTTAAACATTAGTTTTGTTAATAGAGGCATTACGACTCTCATCAAAGCATGACAATATGGTATCACGACCTATCGTGTTATACAAAATATAAACGGTGAAATAAACAACAAAGTAAGCTTATAGCAAGAAAACTTTTAAATAGTCACGATATGGAAACAAGAAAACCCTATTACACATTGCTATTCTAAAAAAATTACTTACAGATAGCCCTGACGGGTTTTTACAACAAAATATCCATTACATTATAAAACTGATAACAAAAACTACGATTAGAGTTACGAGAATGGATTTCCAAATCCCAAAAACAAAATCTACAGAGTAAGGATCACAACCACAATAATGGGCACTGTAAACTAAACTAAACCACGAAGCCCTCACAGGGTCAAACAAGCTGAAAGTATGTACATTACAAATACCATTGACATAATTGAAATAGAAGTACTTTTAAACACCATATATCGCAAAAATAAAGCGGCATAGTCACAAGACTCCACAAACAACTGTTTCTTTACATTGCTAGTAATATACATAGTTACTTAGACAGTAAAATAAATGGAGTTGCAGTACCGAAATCCTCACGGGTTCTTACCATATTAAAACAAGTTTTAGAACCAAAAAGAATATATAGAGTGGCATAGTCGTTTAAGACTCCATGCATGATAAATAGCACCCTTACAATATCAAATGCATATTATACCAAAGCAAGTATATCACTTCCACCTCGCCAACCCAACATAGAGTGGAAAACCCCAATGCCATAAAAACCCACAACAAGATACTCAGTGTTGTATTCCACAGAGCCGTAAAAGGGGAAGCCATAGGTCTTACTGGTTGTAATATCTCCTCAGCTAATCTTTTTCCAAAAACCCTCGTTGCAGAATGCCAACTTGGTGAATCTCTTGTACATATAATCGTTCCTTAAGTTAAACCATTTTTTTCTTCTAAAATAATGTACTGGTAAAGGAAAGAAGTAATGATTTTACGAGTGGAGTGTTTACATGTTCGAGAGACATAAATCCAACCATCATCCATGATGCGCTATAAGGAGGTTTATAAACTCTATCGACATTTAGTTCATCTTTAGATAAGTTCATAGGATGTCGAAGGCCAACTATGGTGGCTCCTCCATCTTTGTTTGTAGATAGTGGAGTAGCAAGGTCAAGCAATAGAAGGCAATTTGAGAAAATAAGGAAAGTGTTAACCTCAACCGGAACCCTATCAAAAAGGCAAGCACAATGTTCAAGACACATTAAAACCTCTAGGTTTTTACACCACTTTTGTTGCTGACAACTAGAGATTGTTTCGAAGTCACATGGCCTGCCATAAAACAATTTTAAATCTTGTCCTTTGCATAATACGAACTTTAACTCGAATTTAGGTTGGTTATCAACCATTGCATCGAAATTAAACCCCAACTTCTTTGCATAAAAGTACCACCGCAGAGAATAGGGTAATGTTATAAGTTATAGTATGTTTTTAAGATTTGGCTTTGTTTGTTTAAAAATAGATATGATATAGTATGTTGTATGAACATCGAAACTAAGTTAAGGATGAGATTGTTACCCAAAAGCAATGGGACCATCTTGTTTATCACTTGTAGCTTGAGGTCTTAGAATATGTTCTTTCACACCTTTTCATGGTGATTGCATCCACCTGCAACAAGGGAAAACAAAGTTCATGCATTAGTCGTAAAAGACTAAGTAAGACCATGACCATCCCTTAACAGCCCAAAGGTAGAACCAAACTGAAGAAACATGACAAACAGTTTCAACGGAGTCTTAAGACAATTATTATCACAAAGTAAAGTCAACTAGAATGCATGGCGTAAGTTTGACATTAGTTCATAAAAAGGAAACATGTTGACATAGATACATACATCTTACAGTTAGAAATAAAGCCTTTATTGTTATGACATAGGAATCACGAAATATAATATCTCTTGGAATTCTTCCTAGTAATTTAAATGTTACCCTCATAAATAGAATAATTTGTTTTATTTATTTATTTATGAATTTTAAGGGATGTCACAGGTTGGATTTTGACAATCCCATGCTTACCTGGGACAATCTCCTTCGACAAGGAGTGATTGGCCCGAATTATTGTTCTTTATGTGGATTGGATGATGAAACCATCTTTCATGTCTTTATCACATGTCCGATTGCAAAGGAGATATGAAAAATGGTAAAACAAGCGCTTAATTGTTTAGATGCCTAGAAGGGGAGTTCTCTGTCAGAATGCTACATCTCATGGAAACAAAATGCACCAGCTTGGAAGTCATTGGCTAGTTTCATTTCTTGGGAAATTTGGTTAGGCGGCAATAGGAAAATTTTCGAAAATAAGTCAGTCTCTGTCTTATCTATTTACAGTAAAGGTATGGAAGCATACAAGGATTGTCATGAGGGTAAGCTTTCAAAAATCAAGATAATGAAAACATGTCTGTTAATGGATCCAATTTTATATGACAGGCCAATGGGTTTCTTTGATGGATCATCATTTCAGAATTCACTCTCATGTGCAACAGGAGCAATGTTGCTTATAAATCCTCATTTTTATATAAGATATTGATGAGCTATGGATTTGGTTCTAACACAATGGGAGATCTTCTCGCCTTATGGCTTCTTTTGCATTTTTTCTCTAGTATTGGTATGGATGGGATTCCAGTTTATGGTGACTCGAAGGTTATCATTGACGAGGCAATGAATGTTTGTGATATTCAAAACGTTCATCTTTGGGCATGGCTTAAAAGGACTCAGTTGTTAATAAATCAATTTTGAGATATTTCTTTCTCGCATATCTATAGATCCTTTAACCACATGGCTGACTTTCTCTCGAAAAAGGGCCATCAATCGACTGTTGGCTTCTTCTTTTTTGAGCGGTGGGAAGACGGATCCCTTGTTTCTGAGGGAAGCCATCAGACCATTTTCTGTTGATCCCCCGGTCTTTGTATTTTGATTGCTTTTTGGACTTTATTTGTAGGGTTCTTTCCCGGTTATGGGATGGTGTTAATTCTCTGTTATGAGACTTTTTATTTTGACTAGTATTGGTGATTATTTTGGATTGACAATCCGAAGATATAGCTCAGTATCTGCTTTCAATTTTGATAATTTTTATAACAAATAAATTTATACATAAATAAAGTATAAATATTTTTTTGAAAAAAAAAGACAATATTAATTCAAAAACAATATTCCTTTACTCTAATCTTTACTATTTAATTTGAATATTAAATATAGAAATCAAATATGTACATCTATATATTATCCAATTTTGTTTTAAAGACTGAACGTTAAATACTTCGAGCTTATGTAAAATTACTCAAATATCATAGGTTAAGTGCACTTGGCCAAACACATGCGCTGGCATGGTTAACCACTTACATGTGATCCTGCGAATTTCTACCACCTTTACTCCTAGTAACCAATCATTACTTGTGCTTTTGTGAGAGTGGGTAACCATTAGCTATGCTCTTGTTGGCGTGTATGTTTGAGTAATTGCAGGAAATAGTTGGTAAGTAAAAACTTATATAAAGATAAAATATAATTCTTGTATTTAAGAGGTGTATTTTATAGTTTAGAAAAAAAAAGAGATGTGTAATTTTTTTGTGTTCATTGTAAAATTAAGTTGACAGATGCTTTTTATAAAAATAATAAAATATTATTAAAATAACTTGTTAACTTAATTTACATTTAAATTATTTAAGAATTTTATATATAAATAATTTAAATTAAATAAACTAAAACTACAAAAATTAGATTACATATTTCTAGTTAAAAAAAGTTTGTACCTTGAAAAATTTGATTCCTTTGAATACTTGATTTAAATATTTGGTAGATCTCTTTTTAGATGGATCTATGGTAATTACCATATAAAACGAAATATGTTTAGTTTGAATGTTTAAGAGATGTCCATTTAAATAGATCTCTACTCGTGTAAAACAAAGTGAAGAATGTTGTATAAAGAGTTGGAAATTGTTAAGAAGAAATTATAAACTTTTGTTTTGAAAAACGTAAAAGAAATGCCGAGTTTGATCATAGTTTCACTATTTCAATTTGAGAACACGCTTCAATCTTCTGTTTCCCTCTAAGTGTTTGTGTACGTAAAACATTTTTCTGGTCAAACAAACAATGGGAATCCAAAGAGATAAGTATGGGAATCCCTGTGAGGAGCGATGATTCTCTACGGAGGCATTGTTGTGGTAAAAGAAACAATGATCAGGATTTTGCTGGAGAGAAAGAACAATATTCGCTGTACAAAAATCTGTGATAAGCATGAATCTTATTCTTTTCTTTGGGAGAATTTATATTCTTTGTCACCGGTGGATTTTCAGAATCTTGAACCCAGCATGACCTCCATACAACATTTGCAGATCAAAATGATATGAAACTATTGCTCAAGTTGTGGACCATTTTGATCGAGAATTTTCAACGTTAAGACTGTAGTTTTGTCTGAAGCACGGAGGAAACAAAGAGAATAGAATGGATTGAGATTTCCTTTGACATTCCTGAAGGTGTTTATGCTAACAGTAGACTGGCCCTAGTAGTCCATTGTTGCATGCATTATGTCCAACGTATTTTCTGTTAAATCCGTCACCTCTGGAATGTTATATCTAATAGTAATCTCTAATCTCCGCATATTCCAGACACTCCCACAACACTATTTTCTGCGAACAACGTCAACAGCAGGAATGAAACTGGCTGATGAATAACATCTTTATGTGGGTTGTTGCACCTTCTTAATTGCAGACTGTTCTTGGGTGCATTCTCTTAATCTCAACCCTATTTCTTGCATTTCATCAATCGACGTGAATGTAAGATCATTTATTTTCTTATATTTTTTCGTCTTCTTCTGTTGCGTTGGTTTCATTCTTGAAATGGATTGAGAAACGCCGTCGGTTTATGAATTGGATATTCCCGTCAGAATCCCGTCTATATTTCACATATATTCACCCATCACGCTCATCAGTGATTTAACTGATGCGTGTATACCTTATTTATCTTACCTTACCTATATAGGGAATTTTACTGTATTTAAAATTAATAAAAAAGTAATATCTTTGTATTAAATCATTTTAATAGAAGGGATGGTAAGTATAAGGGTGTGGACTTATGTACTAGGCAAGGAAATCAAAATCCATGCAAAGTTATTAACTTTGCTTGATTAACTCTTACATGTTTAAGTTTTTTTATGAATTACATATATCATTTTATATCAGTATAGATCAATTTTAAAATGGCCAAGGGCTAAGAGGGATGAAATATCTCAAGGTGCAAACCTCTTTTTATATGGCAATTGTTGACAAAGCATTTACATTTCTCCAATTTGTGTAGTTATATATATATATATATATATGCCATTGTAAACATGTTATTTTTTATAATATTTTATTATTTTTTTAAAGGTACATGCGTTAGCTCTAGGATGAGCATGGAAGGAGTTACACATCTCTCCCTACTTGGTTGTAGAATGCACCTCTTCAGCGCAATAATGATGATGGGATAATGGTTTGATGTGTCTTAGTTTTGGCAACCTTATTTATCCTTCTATGAACTAGTTTTAATTGCATGATGTTGCAAAGCCTTAGGGACTCTATTAGTTCAAGTTTGACAAGAGAACATAAAGGTTGAGAACTAGTCATCTTTCACATTGTAAAATAGGAATAGAGATGTGTTTCTAACATCATAAAAATAATTGTTCTATCCAAAGCCTCTCTTGCTAATTGAGAGAAATGTAGGTTACCTTCACACAAATGGAAATAAATTGAAACATTTAAGTTGAGGATTTGAGGTCCAAGATCTTGGACTTAAAGGTGAGACCAAACTCCCAAACTATTTCTCAGAGCGAATATATGTTTAGTTAGATTATTCAAAATATTGCTAAAATCTCTAAAACTTGAGTGGCTTTTCTAAGGAAGCTACAATAGAGGAAAAGGATATTGTTCTTGAGTGGTTTCTCTAAGGAAGCTACCATAGAGGAGGAGGATATTGTTCTTCAAGTGAATGTAAATGGATGAATAAGGAAAGATATTGTTAATTGATAAAGCTAAAGGCAATAAACTTACACTAGGCTTGTAAAATTTCTTCAATAAACTTACACTATGCAAACAAGTTATTATTAAAATTTCAATGAACTTATACTTTTAAAAAAAAAAAATTCATATTTATACATTATAAATCTAAGTTATTATTAAGACTTGAATGAACTTACACTCTTATTTTAATTCATATTTTTGAATAATAAATACAATTTATTGGATTTTATAATCATCATAAATCTAAACTAATTTTGATTTTGTTTGAATTTCATAATCTCACACTCCAAAACTTTGATATATATATAGATATTAAATTTTATTTGTTCATATACGTAATAATTAAAATATCTTAAATCATTATATTAATGTTTTAATCTTATTAAATAACCAAATTAGTTCCTTATTTATTCTATTCCTAACCCAAGNACATGAGCTTTATATATATATATATATATATATATATATATATATATATAATCTTATTAAATAAACAAAAATGTTCCCTTATTATATTCCTAATTTTAAATATTATTGGTAAAATTATTGGTTTGGTTATATTATAATAGTGGCAAATTGGATTGGTTTTAGTTTTATACATTAACTTTCAACTTTTATTTTATCATACATATTAATTTCTATATATTGAAGATAAAAATGAGTTCTATTTTTCTATTTAGATAATATTCGTTTTCGTTTTATATAAATGTTAAATTAATAAATTATTATTATTTATTTAGATAATATTTGTTTTAGTTTTATATAAATATTAAATTAATGAATTAATGAATTATTTCTTTTGTTAGGATTATAATCTTTTTTTGTTTAATTTGGTTAATTATGTCTAAATCAAGAGTCCTTTCACTCTATTTTTAGTCACTAGCACTATTGGGTCCACTTGGCTTAATTGGGGCACACATGTACCAGTTACTAAAGTGTTGGGAGCACTAATTGAGGCCAACTGCCACTGATTGCACTTGCATGCATTAGTTTAGGAGCCTCCTAGATAACTCCCTACAAATTAAGGAGCCATTGGGAGTGCCAATACCAACCTCCATTAGTTGAGTTCAGTTGGTGATTAGTCAAGCTCAGTTAGGAGTTAGTTACATTCAATTTTAGTCTGTTACACTCAGTTCTACTCAGTTAGCGCTAGGTTTGCATGGCTGCATGCAGGTGAGGCCCATTTACTCACTTACCTCAGTGAGTTAGACTAGTTAACACTGAATTAGACACTTGATTTTGGATTTGAATTTCGATGAACTCCGATAATGATTTAGACAAGGTCAATTAACCATTGAGTCAAGTAGAGTCAAACCAATTCGAACTTCCTCACATGGATTCAAATTGCATGAGGCTATTTATCCATTGTACTTCATTTTAATTAATTATATAATTACTTTTGATTAATGAAAGCATTCACAGTTGCAAGCCATTTTTGCACTGTTTCATTCTTCATTTTTTGAGTAAAATTGTGTGATCTATCTTATGAGTTGTGTGATGGTCCACAGATCTATGTGCTCAATTTAATATGGTATCAGATCCTCGACAAGACAAGGCACTTCTCCTACTACAGATTCATACTTGGATCAATTTTTTTTTGAGCAAAATTGCTCCTTCCAGTAATGCACTAGAAGTGGAGAATTTACCACTTAATATCCCAAGTAAAGGAATTGTTGATCAAGCTTGATTGATCAACTATGCTGGGTGTGAAGGAAGTTCCAAAAGTGCAGGCTGTTGACCTTACTTTGTCTGTTTGATTGTGTGATTTATAGGTTTATTAGTATCCTTCACGCATTCGTTATAAGTAGCTCAGTCTCCTTCACTGCATTCACTACAACAACTTAGTCTCCTTCACTGCATTCTAAATGGCCCCTCCAATGGAGCTTGTCACTCCTTTAAACTACCACCAGTGGAAGGAGGACATGGAGATGCGGCTACGCTGCAAAAGACTCTTCAGACTCATAATGGAGACAGAGGCAGAGCCAGTTCATTATGTTGACAAAGAAAAGTACTGGAATAGGCTTGATGAAGCATATGGATGCTTATGCCTCTCAATCTCTCAAGATCTTCTCTTGCGTATCAATGGATTGAAGACTCCCAAGCAGGTTTGGGATAAGCTTGCTTCCTTATTTGATAAGTAGGATGATTTGAGGATCTATCAGCTAGAGAATGAGTTGATTTGTCTTCATCCAGCCAATTTTGAAACACTAAATGACTTATTCACCAAATTCAAGCATCTAGTGTTCCAGTTGAAGCTGTGCAAGGTTGAGAAGGAGGATGATCAACTCATCCTTGCCATTCTCTCAAAACTTGGTGCAGACTACTTAGTCTTTGTATCAAACTTTCATTCAGTGAATCTCACTACTCCAAATTGGAGGATTCCTACTCTTAACTCCTTCATTGAATATCTCACCCAGGAGCATGACAAGTTGATACAAATGGGGATCATTCGATCTTCCAAAGATCAAGCACTGGTTTTTGGAGCACCTAAGGTAGCGAATGATAAAGGGAAGCAAAAGGATGAGTCTCTTCTGGAGAAAGAGCAGTCAAATGAGCCTTCAGGTTCGAAGAGAAGCAAGAAGAATGGAAAAGGAAAGACCCTCTGTTCTTACTGTGGAAGGGGATTTCATCTAGAAAGCTCCTATATGAGAAGAACAATTGATGAGATGGATCTTCTTTTGAAGAAACATAACATTACTGTACCTGCTAGCGCAAGGAAGGCTGACTATAGAGAAGAAACTGTAGAACATGAAGAGACATGCCATGCACTGAAGGCTAGATGTTCAACATCACATGCCTTCCTCATTGATTCTGTAGCTTCCAATCATATGGTTTCATCCATAGAATCATTCTCTTCATTGCAGTCTTTTGATGGTCCTAGTGTTCAGATGGGTAATAATAGTCAAATTCGAGCCAAAGGGAAGGGTTCTATCAAGATTGAACATGGAAAGTTCAAATATGTGCTTTATGTGCCCTCCTAAGCTACAAATGTATTATCTGTATACTAGATGACTCATACTGGCTCTCCAAAGAGAGTGATATTTGGTCCTGACTTAGTGGAGATCACATATATCTCTACTGGGAACATCATAGCGAAGGGTGCTATAAATCATGCCTCAAAGGCATATGAGTTCTCACACTTCATGCCATTTTCAGAACCAGTGCACTCTCAGCAGCCACTTGAAATGGAAGGTAAAAACATTCCATCTACTTCTTTTGCAGTTTCCACTAGTATTGCAGAACCAACTGTATTAGTTTATGAGATTGAGATTCAGGGTGATTCATATCCAGATCCAGTCCCTACTCCCAAGTGAGAAGCTAGGAAGATGACTGGAAATCCATCTGACACTCAGAAGACAAAGAAGCTTGTGCTATGTCATGCAATCTTACCTCCTTTAGAGAGATGCAAAAAACTCCCTGTAAGATGCTACATGGCAAGGGATGATCAGTCACACTGCCTTAAGAAAAATAGAGTGGATCATACACCTCTTCATCCAGAAAGAGGCAAAGGTTACATTCCTCCTTCCTTCCATCATCATTTTGGGAGGAGATGGAAAAGTCTACATGCTAGGCCCTAGGATACCTGTGCATAGGACATCATGCACACTGCTTCTCTACATCATAGAGATGAAGGTTGCAGCAACATATTTTCAATTTTTTAAAACTTGAATCCTAATTCTATCTGCTTAGTTAGTGGGGTGGATTTTTTCCCTAGCTCCTTGTGTTGAGAAGTTACTTTACTTACTGTAATGGGTGACCTATGGTCTTAGTTACCAGGGCCCACAAATTGTCCAAGTTAGCATTCAGGGAAGTGTTAGAATTATAATCCTCCCTTGTTCAATTTGGTCAATTATGTCTAAATCAGGAGTCCTTTTAGTCTAGTTTTAGTCACTAGCACCATTGGGTCCACTTGGCCTAATTGGGGCACATGTACCAGTTACTAAAGTGTAGGGAGCACTAATTGAGGCCAAATGCCACTATTTCACTTGCATGAATCACTTTAGGAGCCCCCTAGATTAATCCCTACAAATTAGGAGCCATTGGGAGTGTCGATACCAACCTCCATTAGTTGAGTTAAGTTGGTGACTAGTCAAGCTCAGTTAGGAGTCAGTTACATTCAGTTCTAGTTTGTTACACTCAGTTCTACTCAATTAGTGCTAGGTTTGCATGGCTGCATGTAGGTGAGTCACATTTACTCACCTACCTCAGTGAGTTAGACTAGTTAACACAGAATTAGACACTTGAGTTTGGATTTTGAACTTCGATAATGATTTAGACATGGTCAGTTAACCATTCAATCAAGTAGAGTCAAACCAATTCGAATTTCCTCACATGGGTTTGAATTGCATGAGGCGATTTAGCCATTGTACTTCATTGTAATTAATTATCTACTTACTTTTGATTAATGAGAGCATTCACAACTGCAAGCCATTTTTGCACTGTTTCATTCTTCAATTTCTGAGTAAAATTGTGTGATCTATCTTGTGAGTTGTGTGTGCTCTATCTATGTGCTCAATTTAATATCTTTATTTTGATAATATTCGTTTTAGTTTTATAGAAATTTTAAATTAAGATCTTATTCACGCGAGTGCATATTTAATATGCAATTAAATTTGATCTGATTCATCTTAGCATATTTTTAATCTTTTGCGTTAAACTAGATGTTATCATGTGATTTTTAATGATTTGGTTTAGATGTTATTGTTAAATTTTTTTATTATAAATATACATATATGTGATAATGAAATTTACTTGGAAGGATAAAATTGTTATAAAATCCCTTTAAATAAAATTAAATATTATATTTTCTATGTATATTAGTATTGTTAGTTATGTCTAACTTTTATAGACAAACTTCTCCTTTTCTCTTCTTGTCACATTTGGCTTTGGTAACAACATGCAAGTAGTCCAACAAGCCCCTTTATTTGGAAATCAAGTAAAGCTTTTTGGAAAAAACACTTGGAAGGGAATAATCCATCAATTAGAGCATAATCAAACATGTTAATTGGGTGGTCAAGTATATTTACTTTTGACACTACCTTAGAAAATGTGATCATTTGATGAGAACCCTATTACAAAACAAAGTATTATACTTTGGAGTGAACATTTTGGAAGGGGACGATTTATTAATTAAGCTCGATCAATCAATCGAGGAGCTCTATTTTGGAACCAACTTGAGAATGGGTCTAATTTCTAAATCAAGCCCCTAGAAATATATTTTGAATGATCAAGTTTAAGAGGTTCTTGATAACCTAAATGATCCATGATTAAAAACCAAGACACCTTCAATGTATAGATAAGCTTGATCATGAAATTGATGGTGCACATCAATTTGGTAAGCATTATTACGTATTAAATGAAAAACCCTTTTCCCCATAAGAAAAGTTTTGATGTTAAAATTGTTTAAAGAAGCTTATGGAGGATCCGTATATATTTGCAATAGAAAATAAAAAATAAAAACACTTGAAATCAACATTTACTTATTAGACAAAAAAGTTTCTGACCTTGTCATATCTAAAGTGCCTCAATTTATGACATCTCGTTTCGATATCTTTTTCAAAAAATTCTATTTGTATACTTATATTTTGTATGGTAAAAGAGACAAAAGAATATTTCAAACTACTAATTGTAAATATACTTTCAATATTTCATCAGTTGAAGACTTCATCCACCCCATTAATGGGAAATTATAAAAATGCATTTCATACACAAAAGCCTTAGAAATGGTAATAAATTGGGTGGTGTCATGAGTTTCTACTATATACTCACTAAATCATGAGTACATTGTGCATATTTTTTCATACTTTTATCCTCCATTGTCACCCTAAAATCAATGCATATATGTTCACATAAAAAGCTCCTTCATGAAGGATTTAGTTGTCACTCCTTCACACCAACTAACAAAGTTTTATATTCTATGTCAAGAGGGAAACAAAATGAATTTATTTAATCAAAACATATATAAACAATCTATGATGAATCCTCCATCACAAGACCTAATATATTTGGGATAAAATATTTTCACAAGATGTAGACATGTTATCCATCCAGTGTTGCCCCATTACTAGAAATCATTCATAGCCATGATAGATTAACCACAATGTCACACAGGTTTCTCCATTATCAATGTAAATCCAACATATCTAGTGCAAATACTTTTGCATGCCCCTCAAATTAACTATACTTCCTTTTGAAATCCTCAAATTATTTGAATATCTGATTTAACAATCAATGGATGGGGGAAGTAGTGGATTTCACAAGATTGATAAGGGATGAATCTTAGTTATTGGGGTTTATTCAATAATTTTCTACACCAAGTTATTGAAGTAGTTCTACATTCATATTTTTGTCCATTAGATGTTGACTCTTCACCCTTCATGTGATCAACAATTTAAATGTGTGGATGGATTGCTTGACACACTAGTCTTGTTTGTTTGCTTTCAAGAAAAAAAATCAATTTATTTGACATGAAAATCATGTTTTAACTACTTAAATATCATTTTAGTAATTTTTAAGTGTGTACTCAAGATTGCGTTTCCTTCTAGCTTATAATTAAACAAAGGATTTCATTTTTTTCCTAGATTTTCTATGTGTGATGTTACCACTATGAGGTAAATAATTAAAATATTATGCATAAAAAACATTAGTGGATCAAACTAGGTTAGTATATGTACACATGTCATTCCCCAGAAATGAATGAAAGAATTAAAAGAAAAACTTAAAATTAATGTTATATTCTAAAAAATCAAGTGTAATGCGAGTTCTAAAATCCTTGAGAATGAAATAAGGATTTAAGTACATGAGTGAAACTTTGAAAAGAGATACTCTACCAGTCAGATGCATAATCCAGTAATCCACCTAGTTTTCAACATAATAATACAAATAAATAAAATTGTGGTAGTCATTTATTATTGAGCAAGAATCACAATGAAATCAATTGTTAACTCACTAGAGGACACCTATTGTGGATCATGAGTTTTATTGGGTGGTAGGTCTTAGAGTTTGGTTGGCATTTTATCTTGAGTTCATTTCATTGTGAGACTTTACATATGATTGGTATTTTATGAGAATTTGAGTCAACATTTAGTGAATCCACTTGAGTGGTTCCATATTTGCAACATTAGAGTTTAACTTGCTAATTTGCTTGAAGGACTATGTGCATATTCTCATAATGGACTAAATTACTACCTGATATAGCCATGAAATTCATATCCATTTTGAAAAAAAGGAAGAATATGAATAGAGTCAGGATTATGGTGTGAAATGAGTGAAGAAATCATATAATGAAGAATATTTGTGTAGCTTCATCAACATACCTAAGACACTTACACTATTACTGAGGTTGAGCATCAGAAACCCCTTAGTTATCGAATTTCTCCTTAATGATATAATAAAATAATAACAATAATTTAATAAATAAATAGAAAAATTATTACATTGAATGAAGTAATCAACTTCAATGTGAATCCTATTTGTCTAGTGTATTCACTTCATAAATTGATTTCTAGGTAGTAATGTAGGAAGAAAAAAAAACTAGCAAACTGTAAATTGAGAAAGAAAAATGAAAATTATTTATACATATAAACAAGTAGAGTGAATTAAAACCAAATAAAGAGTAGAAGTTGAAACCAAAACTTCTAAACTCATTCCTACAATGCCCACTTATTTCAACTTTATTTCAATCCTACCCAATAATAATAAGTTGTTTTGAGAATACAAGCTCGATGGTGAGTATAAATTATCTTCCTTATAGGTTGTATAAAAGACAAAAAAACATGATATGGTTAGTAAGACAAGTACTAACATGTTTAAGCAAATGAACAAATAAAACCAAGAATATGAACTACTTGAAGAACTAAAATTACTAATATAACATGAAAACAAGAAAAAAGAAACAAGCTTCAACCAAATTACAATGTCGAATGAAAATGAATGTATGCAATAGTGTTCCCTTACACACACATACACATACACATATATACATATATACATATATATAACTAATTCAAGCATTGAGAGTGTAACATACCCAGAATTGAAAAATAAATATTTATTATTTATTTCAGAAAAACATTATGTTAAATTTATTGTAAAGTTTTATGACCAAGATGGTCAAGGATGACTGTAATTGAAAAATTATTTATTTTAATAATTAAAAGAAGAGACACCTATCCAAGGGAGAGTGTTAAATGAGTGTTCACTGACCCACTAGGAGGAAGGAGTAGTTGTAGAAGGTTGGATGACAAGTGGCAGCACTATCATTTCACTTTCTAGCTGTTGCAGGAAACATAATCCCTGAAATTGTGGTCATGTTCCCCGAGAGGGGGGGGGGGGAACTAAGCTGGTGGCTCATTTAATTCCAAAAATTACCCAAAGACCTAAGAAATCTTATATATACTATCAAATTGAGCAGGAGGATCACTACTCATTCTGATTTCTAAGTGAATTAACCTTGTGACTGCAGCAAAATTGAAAAGTCAGGCACACAAGGTATTTGATGAGGGAATAACTAAAGTGATTTGTCGAGTTAAGTCTGTTATTGAGTGCTAAGTTGAAGTAAGTTTGTAGTGTGGCAGATATCTTCGTCCTAGTGGTTTAGTGAATAGGATCGGGGGTCCTAAACAAGTAATTTGGCTACTTCAAGAGACGGTTGGTTCGAATGGTCTCCCTTGGGTGTTTGTCCCCTTCTGCATACTATCCAGGTTCAATTGTTATTTGATTTGTACTTTTATTTGAAATTATTTCCAGTAGTTGTAAGTAGGATGATTGAATATGTTATGATTCCTATATCTGAAAGCTGATAGGAGACTGTTCTAAGAGTAGGAAAAGTTATAATATTTGTTATTTAAAGTTTGAATTTAAGTTTACTGTTTTGATTATTTGTGAAGTATTTATCAACTTAATTATGTTTTCATTATCTCTCTACATAATTATAAAATAATCTCTATTATTTGGTCATTTCAATCTACTGGTCTCAGTATTAGTAGTATTATTTATGTTAGGATCAAATAAATATCTATACCTCAGTAAAGACTTGTAAAGGTCCTATGGAAAAAAGATATGGATATTTAAATATGAGGATATATATATAAGATTAACAAATTAGATTAGCAGAACTCTTCGATAGATGTGTAGACTAATTAGGGTTTGAAACAGTAATAGAAAATATGTTTATGCAGAAACAAATATAATCCAAACAAGAACTTCTAAGTAAATCACAACCCTAGAAATATTTAGGATAATCCAAGTTCTAAATTAAAATAGTAATCGAACTAGTTTTCACAATAGTTACTTATAAGGGAATCATAGACCATTCTCCTAACTATTCATTATTAATACCAAGTCAAGTTATTGACAGTATACAACACTATTTCTAGGTTGTAAGCCCGAAATACCCCTATTGTTTATTTGTTATGGCTTCATTCAGAGAAGAAAATGATGAAACAACTTCAGGGTTTAATCGTCTAATAAAATATGTACATAAGTTTATGACTTGTTAACCATTGCTGGAAAGAAAAAGATATCGTTTTCCTTGTAAAAGGACAGTCAAGTCTCCCATTTAGTAAACATAGGATGACCTTATGGCTTCCAACCCAGGAATCAACAAGATAAACACAGACTCTTGACCAACATATTATTTTTCCTTTTAAACTAAATTGTTTAAATTTTAAAGACAAGTGACGAATGATAACGTCAGGATTCTACGGCGAAACCCTCACGGGTCTTTAACAAGTCACCAAAACCTTGGATAGGAATAATTAACAATGTTTATCTGTGATAGTGGCCTCATGACCCCCTTTTTTTATAAACTGGAATAAACATCAAAGCACATCGCACGATCTAAAAAGCGTTAATCTATCATGTATAAGATTCTCCAAACCTGCTAACTATTAATGCAAGTATAATGATTAAGTAACAAAATTATCACTGTTGGTGGCCTTACAACCCTTTACAAAGATAAGCATGACAGTGTAAAGGCTATTATTATTTAAATTTATTCAAATTGTAACAAATTCCAACAAAAAAGAAAAAAGAAATGGAGATTATCCATTGCAGCAAAGATATAATAAAACAAGTAATTCATGGCGTTATTTAGACCCTCAAAGGATCTCACAAAAAATATTGTAAGAAGCATTTTAAACAGTAGTTATCTTTAACAGAGGTATTATGACCCTCTCCTCAAAACCGCGCAATATAGGGTAAAAGCTCCATGACTGAAATATTTTAAGTATACAGGTAGCTGCTACTGTAAAACCAAGCTTCAAACAACAAAATAACACTATAGTGCTAAATACACAATAAAGTTTCCTGTTACCAAAACCTCTGCTTTTTTTTATCGTGGCCGTTACAACCTTAAACTAGTCGACAGTTTAGATGCCTCATGACTAAACAATTTTAATAGCTCTACAAACTGTAAACAAAAAATGGAGGATCTGATAAGAAAATAGAATGCAACATGTATAACTGGCCAAAGCCCCCAGTTTTGTTAAAATTAAAACATGGCGATATGCAAGCCCTCATGGGTCCTTCTTATTAAAGAAAATTTTATAGAGATAGTCATAAACTGCATTTTTTGTCAAAAAGAAACAAAAATCTGCCATAATATTTTCAAACAAACTTAACATAGTCAATCGACTTCATGGTCAAATGTTGTTCCATTACATTATATTTCTTCCAGGAATGAAATCAAGCCCTCATGGATTTACTAAAGCGATATTATCACTCTCATATAGATGAACAATCACAGTGAAGAGACCCTAGCACTGTCCACAAATGCATAACAAGTCATGGAGGTTCAACCATATGGCCACAAAGGGGCCAGAACAAGTCTTACCTGACTCAAAAGCATTTTGATGTAGCAACCAATTGGGAACTAGCATTAGAGGAATTTTGGGGTCTAAAATGGGCCTCCTAAGGAAAATAATAAAATAATAACTAAA